>CM053792.1:812621831-813124331 GCA_028749045.1 Cupressus sempervirens
CTAATCCTAGTGATTATTGAGCAGATTTAGTTAGTGTGAAGTCTAGCAGTTTAAATTGTGCATTTCATTATACACCAAGTTTATTAGTCATTATCGAACATTGCAATATCTACTGAGTTTGTAGTTCATGTGATGTGAAGCTAATGTTAATTGAGATACTTTATGCTAAGCAAGTGATTCAGTGTTTGCTGAGTTGCCCAATATCTATCGAGTCACTAGTGCAAACCGAGTTCAAGACTACTTGAAAGTGATCAGTATGGACCGAGGTTCTACATCTACCAATTGTATGGTGATGCTGAGCATTGATAGTAGATTCTAAGTATCAAAACTTCATCAAGTCAATCTTTAGATCCCAACTATCTTCATGTGGGCTGACTTTGTAATATTTGTGTTAACTTATATCATGGCCGACTTTGATATTATGTAATTTGGATTGGTATATATATGTAATGTATTGTACCATATCAGTGGGTGAGAATATGTATTGTAATGTGAATGTGGATCTGAAAAGTTCAAGTTATGAATGCAACAGATAAAGAGAAAATTGTAAAGGCCATAATAGTATAAGGAGCAACAGAGACATATCTATCATAGAAAGGTGATCAGTACACTAAGGAATCTCTATCTAAAAACTCAGTTGCAAATCAGAGATCTACTACTTCATCCTAACAGGTGAACTAGTCAAAATCCTTTCATAAGGTAGACCTAACAGTCTTTTGTAAATCTCTTTACCAAGTGCAGACTTCATTGTATGTTTGTAAATCCTCTCACAAGGTGGACCTAGCAGTTCTATTTGCTCCTAACAGGGTAGATCATTAGAAGTGATCAACATAAGCCTTAACAGGCCAACTTTATGCTACAATACTAAAGTTTGTCGGCATCATCCCCACCCCAATTTTACTTTCTATTTCGAAGGTTTCTTAATCACCAAATCTTAGTGTTCAAGTGTTATGGATACTTTCATGTTTTCAATTTATCATGCATGCAATTAGATAAGATGTGATGAATTAAGTGCTAATTGATTTATTGGATTAAGAATTGAAATTGGTAAAGTTTTAGAAGCTACTAATTCACCCCTCCCCTCTCAGTAACTTACTATAGTCTTGAATATTTCCAACAATTTGTTTCTTTCTAGCATGGAGTTTTAGTTGTTGGTAAGAGAATTGTACTTTCTCCTCAATAAATTTTTTGTTTCTTAGAGTAAATAGTTTTAGGTTAAGTTTGGACCCTTGTGTGTCATGGAGCTTCTATAAATGTAAAAAACATGGTTCTTGGCACTAAAACATGTATAGAAACATGTTTTGGATCCTAGAACTATATTTTTAACTGTAGAACTATCCAAAGCATGAATTTTCATGAATCCCAGAGTCCAAGCTATAATGGTTCCTAATACCTTTCACAACTTTTTTGTATTTTTAGAGGCTACCAAGTTCCCTTCAACCCATCATCACTTTAATTATAAACCTAGCAAAAGATATTGAATCCATTCAGTAGATTAGTCCATATTAATCATATATATTCAGTAACAAATAGCATGGGGTTTTTGATGAGCTTCAATGTTTGATTTGTCATTAGAGTCATAGTTGAGTCCAAGAGGACTACTTTTTGCTAGAGGTAAAATATTGACCATTTCCATACCTTGTTCCTCTACATTATACTATAACACTTGATTGGTAAGGAATCCAACACCCCTAAAGGAAGCTCCCTCAACCATGCCTTAATTTCACAACATGTAGATAATTTAGAGCTATGATTAGCAGAGATCGGTTCTTTGAACCAAACTAATATTATGAACTCATAGATTCCATTATGAATAGTTGCAATAAGCATGGATACCAATAGCATAATAGTAATAATATTTAATATAAATACAATAATAATAGGCTCCACTTGCAAAACAAGTATTGGTATCCATAACCACCACCTATAAGAGCATATAATGTGCATGATAATCTTTTTGTCTACCATTTCTTTGCAACACATACATTTATGATCAATTATGGTACAACAAACACAAATGTATACTATAGCAACTGGTGAAGTAAGATAAGTATACAACTTCAATATAGAGTCCTTTACTAGAAAAATGGTGTGATAAGATATACAATTTGAATTGTGATGAAGGATGCTTTCCAAAAAAAATTTTGAAGATATTACTTGTTTTTTGAAGTGTATAGATATCAGCTAAAAGAGATGGTGGTCTGATCTAAGAGTACAAAAAGGATGAAATATTAGTCAAAGGTTGCCTCTCTATCATCTAACCAATACTAGTTTTCTAATTTTTTTTTAAAAAGATGATCCAAAATGACATCTACAATATTAGTTCTACTGTAGTCAAGTAGATAAATAGGAAAAGTATTCCAATAGTAAACAAGCATAATACTACTATCAGTCTACCAATTAAACTTATGCAAATAGCATAAAGCCCCATAGGGAATCAGGTTCATATTAAATGATATCATAAAATAAAATAAAATAAAATAGCCAATAGTGCTAACTACCCTCCTTCTTATCTGATTCCTCAACATCCTTCCTATCCACACCCACCCCCTCCTCCTTCACAGATTTTTCTAGGAGGATCTTCATCCAATCCTCAGCTAGATAGACATATATGGAGTTGGAAGTCTCGATCTCCTTTCCTAGGTCCTTCATATCATTGTTCACCTATAGAAAATAAAGGGTGGTAGTTGTAGAATGCATAACTTTAGGGGAAAACTTGGTCAATATTTCAAATTTTTAACAGATGCCCATGTGATTATCTGTTAAATCCTTCATTGACTATTCAAGTCTATCTAGCTAAGCCTTGCAATGACTCCATTCATGACTATGATTTTATTTTTTACCCCCCACTTTAGGAGTATCTTTCATGGGGGAGGTAATGTCCTCACCATCACTTCTAGCTGGGGAAGGGTTAGCCTCAAGGGTGTTAGAGATATCGGTAGGGTTGGAGGATTGGAGCCAAACTTCTTGCCAATGTCATTGTGGGGTTTCTTCCTCTTAAGGGGTTTAATGCCACTTTTAGTTGACTCTAAGATAAAAGTCTATTTGTGGATGGACTTAATGTTGTTCAATTGGAGGTGTTTGATGGTTCTTCGAACTTTCTATTTTCTCTTCCCATTTTTCATGTGAGAATGAATGAGACTAATTTTAACCTTAGGATTGGGGGTTTTGTTGATTTTTTATATTCTAGGTTAGGGATAGGGTCAAGAGAGACTTGGGGGGTAGCAGTAGCTAGAGAGTTAACTAGGAGCAATGGATTTTGGGCAAGGTCATGGGTATATAATTTATTTATGAACCCCTAGTGGATGACATAAAAGGGTTTACCCTCATCCTTCCTTCTCCTTGCCATTAAAATACTATCCTCCATAGAATTCAGTAATAGGAACGGGAAGGATATTTGATCACAAATTTTGAAATGGTTGAGGATGCGGACATGGTACAAAGAAAGTACCTAAAATAGATCCTTGAGTGTAATGTATCTCATAATATCATATCAGATGATATCCCAGGGCTTGGGAAGGTATTACCTGGAAAAACCTCCACACATTCAAATTGGTTCCTCATGAAACTTGAAGAATTTCTTCAGGTTGGTTTCATCATTCACGTGAGCTTATTTGCACTTTTTTTTGCCACCCACAGGAAAGCCATTGACCCTACAAACAAGATCCTCAATGATTCCTTTTGGATTTTAGCAATTAGAGGAATAAGAAACTATTGTCTAGGAATTGGGAGTGCTAGGGGATTTCACATTTGTACTTCTCTTGTTAAATTGGGTATCCTTATGCATTAAAAATAGGGTATCAATGCTGAATGGGTGTGTTCATCCAAAGTAACTATATGGAAGCTTTGGTTATGTTTGAGAACTTGGTAAAGGGTGTCTAAAAATTTCATTGTCTTACTTAGTGTCTTGAGAAAAGGAAGAGTTATCCACTTTTCAAGTATGTAGCAGGCCAAATAGGCAGAGTATTGGCTTTGAGTTGAGTTCAAAGAGATTTTGTGGAGTAAGGGTATTGAATTGTAATTGAACCTAACTATTTTAAAGTTTATAAACAAAAACCTTCATTTTAGGAGCCTTGAAGATTGTCTTAACAAACTAGATCCTTGAAGTATTGACATGGTTAATAGGCTAGAGTGCCTAAACCTCTTAAGTTTTTAACTCTTATTGTGTTATAAATAGCTTTCACCTACCCTACTGCATCAAGTGGTATCAGAGCAAGAAAGTTCTTGTGAAAGTAATAGTGGTGTTTTGAAGTACCAATTTGATCAACCAGCCATGTCTAAAGGAGAAGAAGAGATTCCTACAAGGTTGACAAATATGGAGTTGACAAAGATAGTGAAAGAACAATTGGCAGATAACAAAAAGTTAAGGGCATCATTAGACCAAAGGGACAAAGAGAATGCTGAAAAAGATAGATTGATTTAAGGTCTATGATGGAGAGGCTATTAGCACTAGAGAAGAAGGATAAAAGAATCAGATTGGATGAAGAAATTAGAGATAAAGAAGAGGAAGAAGAACCTAAAGAAGAAGAAGAGGACCTTGAGGAAGTAATGATGGCTAAGTTGAAAAAAGCCATTAGGAATGGAGATAGAAGGGTAAGGACACACTTACCTATGTATGGAGGGAAGATGTATGATGAAGAGGTAATAGATTAGTTCAAAGAAATTGAAAATTTCTTTGAGTGTGAAGGGATAGAAGAGAAGGACAAAGTGAAGATAGAAAAGTCCAGGTTGAAGGGACATGCTTTGTTGTGGTGGGATTGTATCTATGTAGAGAGATGGAAGAATGGTAGACCCAAGATCACATTTTGGTATATAATGGTGGACAAGATGAAGGCAAAACTTTACCGAAAGGATTATACAGTACAGTCGATCTAATTTCTAGGATCTAGGAATATTACAGAGGAATGTTGACCAATTACATAAAGTTAATTTGAAATATTTAATGAATAAAATTAACATAATTGAAATAAAAGAACAATGCAAAATAGAATGATAGAAGGAGAAAAGAGAGATAGAGACACAACACATTTGACTTCGGAGTTTGTCCGATATGGACTACGTCTTTGGGTCTAGCTCCAATAGGGGGACCGATCTGATTGACTCCAAGAAATTAATTACAAGTGATTTGAAATAATTCTCTTCAAGCACATGCAGCAATATTCTCTAATGTTTAGGAATAATCACCACTTCTCCAAAATCACAGTCTCCTCATCATTTGGTTGTTTAGAATAATTTTCATGCCTTGAAAATGGCCTCCTACCCCCCTTTTAAATAAAAAAATTAGCCTAAAATAGGCTAAAACAAAAGAATATAATAATAGGCCTTTTTAATAGATTACATCTCATCATAACCCCTTGGCCATTTTTCAATTTTGGCCTTACATCAATTTTTGGGGCTTAATAATTAACAAAAAAACCTATTTTAATAAGGTGGTGGGTAGTTTATTCAAACATAAACAAATGTTTGTTAGATATATAACAAACTCAAAACATGGCAAATTGGCAAAGGTCTTTTGGTCAGAGTCGACTATTTGGGGGTTCAAACCCCATCGACACCCGACCCTCTTTCCAACCAACTAGGTGGCATTAAAAGTTTAAATTAAACATTTGTTATAGTGGTTTTGAAGCTTCCCAATGGTACAAAGGAAGCTTACCAATAGTATAATGGCTACCGACCAGATCTTAGAGATTGGTGGTTGCAGGTTCAACCCTGCCGACCACCAAAATACTTTTACATATATATATATTTTTATTTTTATTTTATTTTATTGTATTATTTTTATTGAATCAATTAAATTTGTTTTTCCATCTCATCATCTCAAACTTTGATCAGGCATATCTTTCGCATACGAGTTTCATTTTTGACGAAATGAATGCAATTGGAAAGCTCTCAATGATATCTTCAATTTGAAATCCATTGTTGACCACTTTTGAGATGATTATTTTTTCAACTTTTGATGACCTCTATACCTGGTTGGACCAAACTTTGAATGGATGCTGATTATTGGAGTTTTGGAGATACTTCAATTTTGACAAAAATATCCCCCAGATCAAGCCTCCCCACTGAGAAGCTTTCAGACCACCAAAAGTTTGGATTACTTGGAAAGCAAGTGAGGCTATTTTTCCCTCACTTTACCAATCTCTATCCATTTTACCTTGCTTGGATGCATCCCCTTCAATCCCACTTGGAGGTATTCAACTGGTCCTCTTCATGAAGTTCTAACATTCCTATTTAGGATAACATCTTCTAGCAATTCTAACATATACTCTAGTGAAAGATCATCAATTGATGGAACCTTAACACTGATGTCTTCATCCAAGATCATTGGAGGCTCATAAAACTTCAGATTTTGAACATTGACAATTGAGTAAATTTGCATGTATGGAGGAAGATTAAGGCAGAAGGCATTGGTACCAATCTTTTGCAAGATTTCAAAAGGACCATACCTGATAGGCTTGAGCTTCCTTCCTTCACCTTGCATTCTTTCCTAACTGATATGTAACCAAACTCTATCACCAACTTGGAACTAATGATCGATGTGATGCTTATCATGATGAGCCTTGTATTTTTCTTGGCTCTAGTTAAACTGTGCTTCTACTACATGATGGATTTCATATACCTTCTAGATGAACTTCAAAGCCCTTTCTGCATCGTGGCATCCATCAATAATGTCTTCCTTTCCAAAAGAAAAATCTATCGGTCTCTTAGGAAAATAACTGAAACAAGTCTCAAAAGGAGACCTCTTTGTAGAAGAGTGTGCTGCATGGTTGTAAGCATGTTGCACATAGTGAAGATTGTCATCCCACAGCTTAGGATGCTTGCTGCAATAACCTCTAAGTAGATGCACAACTGTACTATTCACTACCTCTGTTTGTCCGTCAGTCTGCAGATATAAGGTTGTACTCTTCTTCAGCTTGGTGTCCATAAGTCCCCACAAAAATGACCAAAATTCCCCCAAGAATTGAGAATCTTAATTTGATACAATAGAAGAGGATAACCCAAAATGAACCCATACATTTTGAAAGTACAAATGAGCTATTAGTTTAGAAGTGACTTGCTTCTTATAAGGCATTAAAATACACTTTTTTTTGAACCGATCAACTACCACATACATATAATCATGACCCTTTCTAGACATAGGTAAACCCCCACAAAGTCCATAGACACACTTTTCCATGGACAGGATGGTATAGGTCATGGTGCATACAAACCCGATTTCCTATTACTTGGTTTGATGGTTGCACACATGACACATCCTTTTATATACTTGGTGATAGTTTCCTACATACGAGGCCAGTAACAATATTTTTGGAATTGAGCTAATGTCTTACTTACCCTGAAATGTCCTGCAACCAAAGAGGTGTGTGCTTAACAGATTATATGTGCCTATTCATCTTTAGGAATGCATAATTTCCCTAAGTGATATAATAAGCTATCCTGCACATAGTAATCTTTCTCTTCCACATGTTTAGCTTGGATTAAATCTACATAGATATTCTTAAAGTCCCCATCATTAGCATATTGTTCCTAAAAAATTTCATGAACCATAGAACTATTTTGAAGGATTATCAAGGCATTCTGAATAGGAGGTCTAGAGAGCATATCTGCTACTTTGTTATGGGAACCCTTCTTATACTTAATTACCAAATTAAACTATTGTAGAAAACCCATCCACCTAAAGTGCCTACTTTGTTGCAACTTAGATTGTGAGTGCAAATACTAAAGTGGCTGGTGATCAGTGTGGATTACAATTTCTTTTTCGATTAATTAATGTTTCTATTTTTTAATACTCTGAACTAAAGCATACATTTCCTTATCATAAGTAGGATAGTTACTTACTACTACTGAAAAAGTTTTAGAGTCATAGCAAACTGGTTTACCTCATTGCATTAATATAGCTCCCATGGCAAACTCGCTCACGTCTATCTCAATCTCAAATGGTTGACGTAAATCAGGTAGAGTCAAAACTGGTGTAGTGCTCAACTTTTCCTTTAAAGTGTTGAAAACCTTCTGTTGTGGAACTCCCTACTGAAAATTTTCCTTGGTACTGGTTAGTGCATGCAATGGTGATGCAATATAAAAGAAGTTTGCAACTAACTTCCTCCAGTACTGGACTAAACCTAAAAAGCTCTTGACTTCTATAACTATACTTGGCTTAGGCCATTTTACAATACATTTAACCTTCACAAGGTCTACTTTTAATTGACCATTTCCTGCAACATAGCCTAAGTACACTAAAGATGTCTTTGCAAATTAACATTTTGACATCTTTACATAGAGTTTTTCTTTTATCAATACATCAAGTACTTTCTTTACATGAATTACATGATCATCACAAGACTTACTGAATAGAAGAATATCTTCTAAATAGACTATGAAAAAATCATCAATAAAAGGATGAAAGACATCATTCATGACTCTCATGAATGTAGCTAGTGCATTACAAAGCCCGAATGGCATAATCAACCACTTATAAATTCCCTATTTTGTCTTAAAAGCAGTTTTCCAAATATCACTTTTTGCAATTCTTATATGATGATATCTGCTGCATAAGTCTAGCTTAGTGAAATAAATTGCATGTTTCAACTAATCAAGTAAATCATCAATTCTAGAAAGAGGGTACCTGTTCTTTACCATTATCTTATTTAGAGCCCTGTAGTCAATGCACATTCTGCAAGTCCCATCTTTCTTTGGAACCAACACAATAGGAGATCCAAAAGGAGAAGTACTAGGATGGATAAATCCTTTCTTGATGAGCTCCTGAACTTGCTTCTTGATTTCTTCATTTTGTAAGACTTATAAATGGTACATGCCAATATTAGGAAGTGGCACTTCTAGCTACAACTAAATTTCATGTGGTATCTCTCTTTTAGGAGGCAATCCCTTTGGTTCCTAAAACAAGTCATCACAAGCAGAAACAACTTTGACCATTTCAGCCTTATGTTTTAGATCACATCCCTTGAATACCTTAGATGTTTCATCTTCTTTGGCTTTTACAATCATCAACACAAAATTCTTACTAGAGTTGACTAACCTTTTCATCTAACCAGCATTAACTAGTGCCAGATTAGTGTTAACCTTATGTGCTCGTACAATGTATTCAATTTTATCTTTATAAAGATGATATTTATTTCCCCCCCTATAGAAGATAGCCTATCAATCATACAAATAGGGACTCCCAAGTACAAGACCAAAAATATCTAGAGGGACTACATCAGCTTCTACCTCATCTACAAAGTTTGTAGTGATAGAAAATATTAACTTACATTGCTTGGTTACCTATAACTGTGCATCATTGCATCTAAATCCAAATATGAAATAATTCATTCCTTTTCTTATCATTCTTAGAAGAAGAATATTTACTCATACTTTCACTTATTCTAGAAGAACCGGTAGCTGATGAAAGAGAAATACCTTTTCCTTTACCTTGGATATCAGTGGCAACAACTTGTGTTTCATCTCTAGAATCAGATCCAAGATCCTATTGTACTACAGTAGCAGTCTTTTGTTTTTCTTTATTTCCACCAAATCATTTTGGCCTCTTTTTAGGATGCAACTTCCAGCACTTAGAATCATCATGCCCTTCTTTATTGCAATGTGAGCATGTTGGTTTCTCACCCTATTTCTTTACCATAGCTATCTTTTTACCCTTCCCTTTGCCTTTGGACTTTTCCTCAGATTTAGATGACTTTTTATTAGACTTATAAATGAAAGTACCCTTACCTCTTGACTCAAATGTGTTTCTTGGACACATACTTCATCCAAATTACAAGGATTCAGGACAAGAATAGAATGCCTTAGGTAAGAATAAAGACCACCTATATACTTGAGTAAAGTTTCCTATGTATACAATGGGATATTTAATGAAATAGCCTTTTTACGAAACTCACGGGTGTACTCCTGGATAGTTTGACCTTTCCCTTGCCTAAAATGTTGCTAGTTCATCATTAACCACTAGATATAAACTAGGGGGTAGGATTGCTTCTTTAAAGCACTAACAAATTTTGACCAAGACAAATTGAACTTACCATGCTATGAATTTTCATGCTGAGTCCTACTCTCCCACCAAGTTAGAGCTACACCACCTAGCTGAAGAGTGGCTAACTAAATTCTATCAACATCATCTACAAGTTTTTGAACTCTACAATAGACTTCTACTTGTTTAATCTAGTCATATAGTTTCTCAGCATTTAACTCCCCACAATACTTTGGCAAGTCAAACTTTACATCCAACTTAATTCGAGGCTTATGTTCACTGTTAAAAATATAAGTAGATTTAGAATGTGTAGAAGAAGGAGAAGAGGAAGAAGATGGAGAAGAAGGAGAAGAGGGAGAAGATGGAGGTTTCTTTGGCAGATCATGATCAGTTCCTTTCTTTTTCCCTTTGTCTCCATGAGCTACACATTTCTACATCTTTTATTTCCTTTCCTATAACAAGACTACTACCATTGACTACAAATTCTAGAGAGTCTTCTGGATACTTTGATCTTCTAAACTTTTTCCACCATCTTTATCTTCCATCTGCAATGATGGATTAGCTCTTCATTTTTCAATCTCAGGATTATATTCTTCAAGATCACCTTCACCTTGATTCAACTTATATATTTTTAACATTCAAATATGCAATACTAGTGCAACTAGGCTCTAATACCAAATTTGATTTGATTTCTAAGATCTAAGACTATTACAGAGGAATGTTAAATAATTACATAAAGTTAATTTAAAATATTTAATGAAAAAAATTGGTGTAATTGCAATAAAAGAACAGCACAAAATAAAATGATAGAAGGAGAAAAGAGAGATAGAGACACAACACATTTGATTTCGAAGTTTGTTCAGTATGGACTATGTCTCCAAGTTTAGCTCCAATAGGGGGACTGATTCGATTAACTCCAAGAAATCAATTACAAGTGGTTTGAAATAATTCCCTTCAACCACATGCAGGAATATTCTCCAATGTGTAGGAATAATCACCACGTCTCCAAAATCACAGTCTCCTTCTCATCATTTGGTTGTTTAGAATAATTTTCATGCCTTGAAAATGGCCTCCTACCCCCCTTTTAAATACAAAATTAGCCTAAAATAGGCTAAAACAAAAGAATACAATAATAATCCTTTTTAATAGATTACATCTTGTCATAACCCCTTGGCGATTTTTCAATTTTGGCCTTACATCAATTTTTGGGGCTTAATATTTTTTTTTAAAAACCTATTTTAATAAGCTGGCTGGTAATTTATTCAAACATAAATAAAATGTTTGTTAGATATATAACAAACTTAAAACATGGGGCATTGGCAAAGGTCTTTTGGTCAAAGCCAACTGGTCGGGGGTTCAAACCCTGGCGGTGATCGACCCTCTTTCCAACTAACTGGGCAGTGTTAAAAGTTTAAATTAAACATATGTTATAGTGGTTTTGAAGCTTGCCAGCAGTGCAACAGAAGCTTTTCACTGGTGCAATGGTCACTAGCAAGATCTTAGAGATTGGTGGTTGCGGGTTTGACCCCGCCAACCACCAAAATACTTTTACATATATATACATATATATATCTGTATATATATATACATATATACATATGTATATATGTATATATATACATATATATATATATGTATATATGTATATATATACATATATACATATGTATATATGTATATGTATACGTATGTATATATGTATATGTATACGTATGTATATATGTACATATATACATATGTATATATGTATGTATATACATATATACATACGTATACATATACATATATATGTATATATGTACATATATACATATGTATATATGTATGTATATACATATATACATACGTATACATATACATATATATGTATATATGTACATATATACATATGTATATATGTACATATATACATATATACATACGTATACATATACATATATACATATATACATATGTATATATGTATATGTATATGTATGTATATATGTATATATATACATACATACATATACATATACATATACATATATATATATATATACCAAAATACTTTTACATATATATACATATATATATCTGTATATATATATATGTATATATGTATATGTATATGTATATATATATGTATATATATATATATATGTATATATATATGTATATGTATATATATATGTATACACACACACACACACACACACACACACACACACACACATATATATATCTGTATATATATATATATATGTATATATGTATATGTATATGTGTATATATATATATGTATATGTATATATATATATATATGTATATGTATATATATATGTATATATATACACACACACACACACATATATACATATATATGTATATATATGTGTGTATATATACATATATATATATATATGTGTGTGTGTGTGTGTGTGTGTGTGTGTGTGTGTATATATATAATTTAAGATCAATTTTATTTTATTCTTTTAAAAAAATATAAAAAAATTTGCCGCCTCATCATCTCAGACTTCGATTGGGTATATCTTTCGCATAGGAGTTCGATTTTTAACGAGATGAATGCCATTGGAAATTTTTCGATGAGATCTTTAATTTGAAATCCATTGTTGACCACTTTTGAGATGATTATTTTTTCACCTTTTGATGATCTTTGGACTTGGTTGGACCAAACTTTGACTGGATGCTCATTATTGGAGTTTTGGAGATAGTTCAATTTTAACGAAAATATCCCCTAGACCAACAATTTTATAAGAAGATGAGGGATTACAAGAAAAAGGAATTGGATGTATAGAAGTATACTGAGGAATTCTACAAGCTTGATATTAGAGTGAATTATGAGGAAGAAATGGAAGAAAAGATTGCAAGATATATGGTGGGACTGAGGTTGAATATCTAGGATGAACTTAGTCTTGTTACCCCAAGGTTGGTTGATGAGTGCTATCAGTTAGCCTTGAAGGATGAAGAGAAGATATAAAGGAGGCAAGAGAAGAAAAGCAGCAATAGAGGTGGATCTTCCATGAGAGGAAGAAGGCAAAGAGGTATTAGTGATTCTTATAATTAGAATGACAAAGACAAATAGAAAACATTTTCAGAATCAAGAGGAGGGTGTAGAGGTGGAAGAAGTGGAGGAAGCGGAGCATTCACAGGAAGATGCTTCAACTAAATTCAAGTAGGCCATTATTCCTTTAGGTGTCCTAAATGGCAGGAAGACAAAGGGAGAGACAAAAGAACAAACTTGGTTGATGAAGAATCAAGAAGAGATGAGCAAAGAGAACTCATTGAAATTCATCCAGAAGAAGGTGAATGCTTGTTGGTAGGAAGAGGATAGCCAGTACAATGAACCAACATTTCCAAAACCAAGTGTCTAATCCAAGGTAAGACTTGTAGTCTTCTTATTGATTCAAGGGCTTCACATAATTTAGTTTCAAGGGAGGTCATCAACAAATTGCATCTAAAAACTTTTCCACACCCCAATCCATATTATGCAACATGGGTGAGTAAGGATAATAATCTACTTGTGGATGAGCAAGTTATCTTGAATTTTTAAATTGGGCAATATTTTGATAGTATATTGTGTGATGTAATGGAAATGAGTTGTGGAGATGTTATCTTGGGAAGACCTTGGTAGTGGTCAAGGAGGGCTGTACATGATGGTTTTACAAACACTTATATAGTACATAAGGGCAGGGTCACCTATAAGTTGGTATCACTTATTGATAATGAAATGAAGAATGTAGTTATGTGCTTTGTCATAGATCTATTAGTGCAGGGTTAGAATACCCTATAGTATGATACGGGTTGGGGTTTGAAACAATGCTAGAATAAGGGATAGGACAATCCAAGGGTGATGGGGCTGTTTGAAAAAACTTTTGGTTTGATAGGGAAATTGAAGTGTCCTATTGAGGGATAGGTAGATAAAGATGAACTAGTGACAAGGTAGAGACAAATGAAGTTTGTTCAGGAGTACAAAGTACAAAAGAAATACTATCATAAATAAATATAGTCATCTCCAAATGAATTAGTACCTAATCTTTTATGTCCACATAGAGGTAGGAAGAGATAGTAGTAGATCACTTTGGGAGAATGTATCATTCCTAAACATCATATTACTATGAGAAAATATAGTGGGTATCAACACAATAAGTCTTGGGGCAAGAGCTCTTTTCATGGTGGGGAGTATGGTGCAGGAGCACCTCGAACATCCAAACCAAAGTTGAAGATGAAGGAGACCTCAAGGACATCCAAATCAAATCAAGATGGAATGCATGATCCAGGGCAACAAGTCAACTAGAGTATCCTAGCACCTATTATGGGCTTCAAATAGTGCAATATTGTGTTAAATTTTTAAATGTCTTCAATGAATCCATTTTATGTTTGTAATGTCCAATAGTTGATTGTAATGGATCAATGATGTCCAATTATCAAAGAATGTTTGAAGAAGTATAGAATGGGAAGAAAATAGGTCTAGGTCATTATGGAACAATTATAAAAGAGTTATATATTCAAATAAAGCCTTTTTATTATTCAAAAATTCAAATATTTAAAAAGGTAATGGCTAGTTTAGGAAATGGAGGGAAAATTTTAGTTTGTTTTGATTAAACTTTTAACCTTCCATCTCAATGATGATAGTTGGTTGGAATGATTATTCTTGGAAGTTACATGTATTCAAATTCACTCTCTATACGATAGACAATAGAAAACTGATGTATAGTCGATGAGCATTTGAGTAATAGAGATTTTCTAATTTTTTGCAATCATATTTAGTTTTAGAATCTAAACCCAATTGGCTCATGTAGTGATAGAGTTTTACTAATTAATCACTTTTCTATTTGGTGAATTTCTACTAATATTGGATTTTTTGTTGCACTAGTGTAGACTAGTAATTTCTCATTAACATTTTTTGTCAGTGCAGTAGGTATCTAGGATCGATGAAGGCCATTCCATGAATATAAAGGCCTAATATTCATGGAATACCATTGCTTAATCTTTATTTAATGTTTCTAACCCAAACACATGCAAAAACACATAGGATAAGGAGATTACGGTTTGAACAAAGGGAAGGAAATGGTGAAAATGATGGGCCGAGCATAGCAGAAAGTAGTCCATCTGAACAAGGAGCATTTTTATGATTTGGACTACCTTAGAGAGGATGGAGTGAAAGTTATTCAATCATCACTTGGGTGTGGGGTTGTGTGAAAACTGGGTTTTGAGAAAGCCCTAGATAACAAAGAGCTTGAAGGCACAAATTGAGGATTTGGGGTTGCATTATCTTTAGAGAAGATTCCTTGTTGATTTGAGTAATTAGAGGAATAAGAAACTATATCAAAAAATTGGGAGTGTTAAGAGATTTCAAATTCAGACTTCCCTTGTTAAATTGGGTATCTTTATGCATTAAAAATAGGGTATCAATGCTAAATGGGTAAGTTGATCCAAAGTAATTCTATGGAAGCCTTGGTTATGTTTGAGAACTTGGTAAAGAGTGTCTAAAAAAATCATTGTCTTAATTAGTGTCTTGAGGAAAGGAAGAGTTATCCACTTTTCAAGTATGAAGCAGGCCAAATAGGCAGAGTATTGGCTCTGAGTTTAGTTCAAGGAGATTTTGTGGAGTAAGGGTATTGAATTGTAATTGAACCTATGTGTTTCAAAGTTTATAAACCAAAGCCTTCATTTTAGGAGCCTTAAAGATAGTCTTAACAAACTAGATCGTTGAAGTATTGACATGGTTGATAGGCTAGAGTGCCTAAACCTCTTAAGTTTGTAATTGTTATTGTGTTCTGAATAACTTTCACCCTACCCTGCTGCATTAGACAGATTTGTGTTGTAGGTAAGGTTATCTTCATAAGTTAAATAAAATATACTCAAGATAAAAATTTAGAGGTAGTGAAAAGTCATCACAAGGCCAGAAGGTTTCTGAATGATCAAAAAACCTCTTTCCATGACATGTGTTAGTTGTACCTTTCCTTTTGTAATGACTTAATGTGAGTTGTATTTGGAGTGGGGTATTACTAAGTTGTCCTTGTTAGCTTTTTCTTGTTAGGATTAACCTTAGATAAAAATAATAGTACATGCAAATATAACCAATACCAGAAAATTGTAGATTGCATAAAAGAGAACACATGATGACAAGATTTAATGTGGTTCACCCAATCCTTGGGCTATGTCCACCAACAAGTCCAATATTATTATTATGTATTGATTACAACCTAATTATAATCTATAATCCCTTAAAACTCGATACTACCACAAGAAGCTATAATATCACCATTCATCATGAAATCCCTAACCCTAAGCCTTTTTATATAAGATTTTCCTATCCCAGTACCCCATAAGGGTCCTGCCCCTTGACCCCATCTTGGGGGTGCTACCCCCGAACCCATGTAGAAATAATATGGGTAGAAAACCATGCCAAATAAATATCTAAGTCTGATTAGGTTCCACATCACAATAATCTCCCACTTGGAGACTGATAAGACTCCACAACAATAACTTCCTAGTTGGAGATTGTTCATAGCATTGCTAAACTTGTAGCTCCCACTGGAATATCAAATCACCCTAGACTTTATTGTTCTTTTATTATGAGAAGACCAACCAAATTTGAAGAGGAATTTGGCTTCTCTCTTGTCACAACCTTTGTAAACATATTCATTGGATTTTTCAGTTGTATGTATCTTCTCTAGCTTTAACTGTCCATCATCCAAAACTAATCAAATGAAATGGTACTGCAACTATATGTGTTTTTTCTTTGAATGCAGGGCTGAATTATTTCTAAAATGAATGGCACTTTGACTATATGTAACAAAATAATTATCCTTTTAAGGGTGTCCTAGCTTTTCCAAGAAGAACTGAAGCCATATCATCTCCTTGGTTGCCTTTGTAGTGGATAAAGTGTTAACCTTCTATAACCTAAAAACATAACTCATGATTTCTCTACCAACAATAAATACATAACCTATAGTACTCTTCCTAGTATCAATATCTCCTACCAAATGTGAGTCAACATAGCCCTGTAAATCAGTAGTAGTGCCCGCAAAGTGTAAATACTTACTAGATGTTCCTCTCAAATATTTGAAAATCCATTTAAATGCATTCTAATGCTCAATTCCTAGATGACTCATATCTTTGCTAACAACTCCCACTCCATGTGTAAGATTTGGCCTAGTAGATACCATAGCATACATCAAAAAATTTATAGCTAAGGCATAAGGTACCTTAGACATCTTGTCCTCGTCTTCTTATGTCTTGGGACACATTTACTTAGTCAACTTCAAATGACTAGGTAAAGGTGTGTTGTCAGCTTTAGTATTCTCCATAGAGAAATCTTGCAACACCTTCTTAATATAATCAGCTTGAGATAATATCAATTTCTTGTTCCTTCTATCTCTATAAATCTTCATACCAAGGATTTTTTTTGCTACCCCCAAATCTTTCATAGCAAATGCATGTGCTACCTGACATTTTAGCCCCTTAATATGATCCATGTTAGACCTAGCTACATACATATCATCAACAAATAAACATAAAATAATGTAGCTATCATCATCCAACCTCTTAGAATAAACAAAATAATCTGAATGACACCTCCTATATCCATGCTCATGGATAAACTTATTAAATTTCAAATACCATTGCGGAGGTGCTTGCTTCAACCTATATAAACTTTTCTTCAATCTGTACACTAAGTTCTCCTTACCTTTGACCTCAAATCCTTGCAACTGAACCATATATCTCTTCATGTAAATCACCATGAAGGAAGGTTATTTTAACATCAAGCTACTCCAAATGCAAATATTCAATAGCCACATTACTTAAAACAATGCAAATAGAAGTCATTTTAACAACAAAGAGAATATATTATGAAAATCAATGCCTTTTTTCTTTGCAAATCCTATTACAAGTAACCTGGCTTTAAATCCTTTCTTACCTCCATCCTCTTCTTTTAACCTGTAAACCCATTTATTCTATAAAGTCTTTTTACCTACAAGCAACTTGCATAAATCCCATGTCTTATTTTTTAGCAAAGAGTCCATTTCTTCTTTCATTGCAAACTCCCACTGAATCTTTGTATTCGCCTACATAGCTTCATCATAACATTCAGGTTCACTACAATCAGTAAGTAAAATAGAATACAAGGAATGAGAAAATATTTTTGGAGGTCCACTCATCCTTGTTGACATTCTAACATTCACTAGGGTATGTTGTATTTTTTGTTATAGTTATTGCACATCATGAGGAATTTCTGGAATATTAGCTTTTGAAGTATCATCTAGCACTACATAATCATTTTCTTTCTTCTCATGTTGTTGCAACAAATCTTTGTACAACACTTCCTAATTGAATATGACATAGTCTTTCTCTAAAAATTATTAGAAACATATTTCAAATTCTATACAGATTATAAATATTTATAATTTTGATACAAATATTTTTTTAAATGCTTATAAATTTAATTAATATTAATTTTTCATTATTTAAATTTAAAATTTAAATAAAATAAAATCTAAAATTTAACACACACATCAATTACTAGAAATTCAATTAATTGAATAATATATTTCCAATGATTATTTAATATTTACAAAGACTTCATGAAAATGGAGTAAATTAATTTTACTTTATTTTAGTAACTACTTCAAAAGTACTTTAATCCATACAAAGATCTCAATTCAAGAAGGGGGTGGACATAAGAGACTTGAGTTAATGATATGAGTAATTAGGAATGGTAATTAAGAGGAAATAATAGTTTCGAGGGGGAGGAGGGGGTGCAGTGGGAAGGAAATATTAAGAAGATAGGGAAATAATGTGATATATATAAAGGAGGATTGTGTGTGTGTGTGTGTGTGTGTGTGTGTGTGTGTGTGTGTGTGTGTGTGTGTGTGTGTGTGAGAGAGAGAGAGAGAGAGAGAGAGAGAGAGATGGAAAGTAATTGATATGGAAGTGATGGTGAGAAGGAGAGAAGGAGAGAGATTATGTAGAGAGAGAAAGAGAATAATTAAGATATGTAATATAAATAGATGGTCATGGGAGGAGTGAAGGGGGAGAGAGAGAGAGAGAGAGAGAGAGAGAGAGAGAGAGAGAGAGAGAGAGAGAGAGAGACAAAGTGGGGAGATATATGAGAGAGGTTATTCATTATTATAACCTAGAACATATAAGAAAGAGTTAAGGTGAAGAAGATGAGAGATATGAGGTTTACATTGAGGATAAACATTAGATGACATATGGTGAATGGAGTGTAGGAGAGAGAATAGGAGAATAGTTAGGGATATATAAAATCAGAGGGGTAGAAAGAGCGATAGTAATTATAGGAAAGAAATGGTTGGAGGGAAAAAAGTAAGGAGATGATGTAGAGAGAGTAATTAGGGCATGAGAGAGGGGGGGAATAGATGGTGAGTTTTGGGAGGGGAGAAATGAAAGTTTTATTTATGGGAGGGGGAGGGAGGGAGGAGGGGGGGGGGAGGGAGGGAGGGAGGTCGGGGGGGGGGGGGAGAGAGAGAGAGCAAGTAGGGGGCGATGGATAAATAAGTGGAAAATACAGTTAGAAGAGGAGGAGAGGGTGAAAGAGAATAATTGGAAAGGGATAATGAGAGATGGATAGAGAAATAATAAATAATTTTAGGAAAGTGATGGTTAAAGGGAGAGAAGGAAAGACACGATGAAGAAAGAGAAATAAAATAATTAGGATATGATAGTGTTGGTAAACAGATTTGTCATAGTAGAATATATACGATTTGGCCCAATGGAGTATGTGGCAAATCGATGTATCTAATAGTTGGATAGGCCCTTGATATTTGGCCTTCCTCTGCGTTTAGAGGGCAGCTCCCTTGTAAGATAAAATAAAAAGGAAAACCATTGATAGTGAATGCACCACATGCCTTTAATGTTTTTGTAAAAATGATGTAATCTATTAATGAGAGCAATCAAGGACTATGCTTGAGAACTATCACTGACACAATGCTAATTCAACCATTCATGAATACTCACACCATACCATGAAAATACTCATAAATGAATCAACATTCCAACCATTTAGATTCCTTAGAAAGAGAACACCAAATGTACTTCCTTTATTTCCTTGCACCAAGAAAGTAAGAAATAACTGATTACAAAAACAAACATTGTACACACTTTCCAAAAATTGCTTTGTTATCAGAGCATAAGTGTTCTCTGTCTCCAAGTCCAAAAAGTCCCTTATTACATTGATTTTTAGGAATTTATAGCTATTCTAAAATAACTAACCTTTCGGGTTCATAACTACCTCAAAAGTTAGAGTTTTGAATTTGGCATGCATTTAAAAATTGACTCTAACTCCAACCTATATGTAGCAAAACTCTAGATCCTAACTCTAGTTAGAATAAGTGACATGTTCAATTTTACATAATAAGTAACATATGACTACACATCTTGCACAGAAATAGAAGAGTTGATTTATGCTAAATCACACACTTCATCTCTCAATACAAAATATTGTAAATTCTCCCACACCCAACCTCTTTAGAAATGCACTAATAGAAAATTATATGACCCTTTCATGAGGTTCCTTCGATCCACTTGAGCAACTTTATGACAATCTCCAATATAATTTCCCATTGCTGCCCACACAGATAAGTTAATATGCAGCCACTTGAAGAAGAGGTACCATGTCAATATCATTAATAATGGCATCAAGAATTGACAACTTGTTTAATGAATTTCTTCGCAACTGTACTTCCGACCATGCACCAATCCAATAATCTATGTGTCCCTTTGAGGTTCTCACTTTACAAAATCGCAAAAGAGTACTAGATAAGTTGATGAATCAACTTTTTGTGCCCCTTGTTGTTACCATGCTGTTGAGTTCATATTCCCATTCTATTGGGCAGTTGAACAAGTTCATTTCTATATGAAGGGAGCTAGGGTTTAACCATTTCTTTCATACAAATTGATCAGAGAATTACAAGATTATATGGAACTTCTATGTGTAGATCACACACTTCTCATACTAAGATATTGTGAGCTCGAGAGGTTGACAAATTAGATCTCATTCATTCTATATCTATAGCCTCCTTTGCTTGGCACATTCATACTCTTCAAGTGATGAAATCGTTCCATCAAGCTCGGCTTGAAAATGATGCCCATTTTATTTTAAGTAAATGTTGTCTGAATATCTTTGATTGACCAAACTTTGTTGGATGCTTGATGAGTGATCATTCAAACTTTACCATACTCATTTTGTCAAAAATTTAATGAGAAATCTAGCCAAGCCCATTGATCATAGATTCTTGGAATGAATATGACATTTTGTTGAATAGTTGGGTACATATGAAGATTCTACATTCTATATGCATGTCTATGATGTTGTCACATGATCTCAATCTTCAATCTGCAGCAATGATGTTGACATTTGAGCAAAGGACTCATATGTGGAATTGAAAACTTAGTTTGCAAGCCATTTCAAAATGTTTGAGCTCATTTTAATATTGACTTCTAGTTCCACAACATGCATTTGGATGATATTGAACTCTTCTCATCACCATCTGATGCAATTCATTCATCAAACTGATATTGCACTTCATTTACCAATTTCTATGAATCATAATCGCCTTTGTGGGAGAGTTAGGAAAACATTATTTCATCTTGATTGGCTGCTTACATGTGATTAACTCTTTACCACTTGAGATGACACATTTTTGCATATGATTTATGTGTGCATTGGTTATGATCAAGCTGAGAATGTAAACTGGATTAAACAACCCCTATGCCTGGTCTATGTCTGTGGTTTTTATGACTTGAAGATATTTAATTTAAAATTTCATATGCCTTATCTTGTGTGGTCGACTGAGAAATATATATTTCAAATAGTGCACCCATTATCATTCAAAATCTCTCCATGCTTCTTACATTTGTCATTTCTTAAAGAAACTTATGTGCTTGGTCTATGTTTGATCAACGCCGTAGATCTACAAAGAGGGCAATAATTTGATGGCTCACGCTAGATAGCTTGCTCTTCGTTATAGCCAACAAAGGGTTCACACCACTAGTTAATAGTTCTTCTATGATGCCACGCAAAAGTACTTGTCGAATCTTGACTTTTTTGAAACAATTTAATCATCTCCTTTACTGCCCTTGTTCCTCTACTCCTTCTAGCCATATAGATAATCTCTATTGAAATCTATCTCATCCAACATGGAAGATGTGTCCAACCCAATTAATTCTAACATGAAACATGTCAATTTGAAGTAATTTTCTTCTGTGATTTTATCTGACATGGCCGTTCTCCCCATCATAATTGTAATCTCCCATGGCAATTTCTGAAACCAAAATATCATCCCTGAATTATTTTCAATGGTATAATATTGTTGGTAAATAGATTACTTGAATTATTAATTTCAGAAAAATCTCTGGCAACATTTTGAATGCTTTCACTTTCCCATCACATAGCTACGAAGTTTCAAGCATTAGTGGAAATGTGCATTGATAATGAATGGAAGCTGCATCACCTATAAATCACCATGACTAACCTGCAAGTACCTTCCCTATTAATAGAACTAGTCTTTAGATTATATCTATGAACTTTTATTTCTAGCCAGTAGTTGTTTTCAAGCTGAAGTTTGGGTTGGATGGTTCGAGTTAGGATTAGGTTAAAAAGTTGGAGTACGGGGAGAGACAGTATGGCTAGTACATGGAGAGAGAAAATTTGAATGAGAAAACCCAAACCAAAACCCTTACTTCTCTCTAAAAGTTTGAGTATGTGGAGAGAGAGAATTTGAATGAGGGGAATAAAACTCAAACTCAAACCCCAAACTTCTCTCTAAAAGTTGGAGTACGTTGAGAGAGAAAAGTACGGGGAGAGAGAAAATTGTTTTAGCTAGGAATTAATCTCTCTCTTTCTAGAATTAATATAATTAATCCTCCCTCTAAAATGTTTGGGTAAGAGATAGTAAATAGATGGTGATAGGGGGGAGAGAGAGTTATTATGAGGGGACATATGAGTAAGAGAGAAAATTATTATAAGGGTACATGTGTGAGGGATAAATGGAAGAGGGTGAGAGACATGAGGTAGATGTAAAGGATAAATAGGGGGATTATATTGTCAAAAGAGGGAGGGGAGAACATTAAAGAGAGTGATTATAGAAAGATAGAAAATTAGTAATTAGAGAGAAATAGAAAAATAGTGATACTGAGAGATAGTAGTTTTAGGGAAGTGATGGTGAGAGGGAGAGAAGAAGAGATATTATGTATAGAGAGAAAGAAAAATTAAGATATGTAATATAAATAGATGGTTTAGAGAGAGAGAGAGAGAGAGAGAGAGAGAGAGAGAGAGAGAGAGAGAGAGAGAGATCAAGTAGACATCAAGGGTAAATAAGTGGACGATATAGTTAGAAGAGGAAGGAAACGTTCAAGGGAGTGATGATTAAAATATAGAGAGAGAGGGATAGAGATATAATAATTTTAGGGAAGTGAGGGAGAGGGATAGGAGGAAAGACATAATGAAGAAAGACCAAGAGAATAATTTGGATATGAATATAAATAGATGGTAATAGGGGGAGAGAGAGTGAGAGAAAGTAACTATGAGGGGACGTATGAGTAAGAAATAAAATTATTATAAGGTGACATGTCTAAGAGAGAAGTGGAAGAGGGTGAGAGACATGAGGTAGACATAGAGGATAAGTAGGGGGATGATATAGAGAGTAGAGGAAGGGGAGAAAGTAAAATAGAGTGATTATAGAGAGATGGAAAATGAGTGATTAGGGAGATATAGAAAAAGAATGATGCAAAGAGATAGCAATTTTAGGTAAGTGATGGTGAGAGGGAGAGAAGGAGATATATTATGTAAAGAGAGAAAGAGAATAGTTAGGGAGAGATAAAATCATAGGGGTAGAAAGAGCAATGCTAATTATAGGAAAGAAATTCTTGGAGGGAAAAAATAAAGAGATGAGACAGAGACAGAAAGAGAGTAATTAGAGCATGAGAGAGAGGGGGGGAGGAGAATAGATGGTGAGTTTTGGGAGGCAAGAAATGAAATTTTTATTAGAGAGAGAGAGAGAGAGAGAGAGAGAGAGAGAGAGAGAGAGAGAGAGGATAAATAAGTGGATAATATAGTTAGAAGAGGAAGGGAGAGTAAAAGAGAGTAATTAGAAAAGGATAGCAGGAGAGGGATATAGAGATAATAATTTTAGGTAAGTGATGGTAAAAGGGAGAGAATGAAAGACATAATGAAGAAAGAGAAATAGAATAATTAGGATATGATAATAAATAGATGGTGATAGAGGGTGAGAGACATGAGGTAGATATAGAGCATAAATAGGGGGATGATATAGTGAGAAGAGGGAAGGGAGAATGTTAAAGAGAGTGATTATAGAAAGATAGAAAACGAGTGATTGGGGAGAAATAGAAAAAATATATAGATGAGAGACACAGAGAGAGAGAGAGAGAGAGAGAGAGAGAGAGAGAGAGAGAGAGAGAGAGAGAGAGAGAGAGAGAGATTATGAGGGGACATATGAGTAAGACATAAAATTATTATAAGGGGAATTGTCTAAGAGAGAAGTGGAAGAGGGTGAGAGATATGAGGTAGACATAGAGGATAAGTAGGGGGATGATATAGTGAATACAAGGAGGGGAGAAAGTCAAAGAGAGTGATTATAGAGAGACGGAAAATGAGTGATTAGGGAGATAAGGAGAGAGAGAAGGAGAGAGAGAAAGTAGAGAGAGAAAGAAAATAATTAAGATATTTAATTAAATAGATGGTCATGGGTGGGTGGAGAGAGAGAGAGAGAGAGAGAGAGAGAGAGAGAGAGAGAGAGAGAGAGAGAGAGAGAGAGAGAGAGAGAGAGATTTGATTATCATAACCTAGGGACATGTAATAAAGAGTTAACTTGAAGAAGATGAGAGACATGAGGTTTACATAGAGGATAAACATGAGATGATATGGTGAATGGAGTGTAGGAGAGAGAATAAGAGAATAGTTAGGGAGAGATAAAATTAGAGGGATAGAAAGAGAGATGGTAATTATAGGAAAGTAATGGTTGGAGGGATATAAGTAAAGAGATTTGGTAGAGACTGTAATTAGGGCATGAGAGATAGAGGGGGGTGAATAGATGGTGAATTTCGGAATGGGAGAAATGAAAGTTTTATTTATGGGAGAGAGGGATATGAGAAAGTTATTGATGATGCTATGAGTAAAAGAGAATGGGGAGATAAATGAGATAGTACTTGACAAAGAGGTTGATTAGGGATTAGCATATAAATGTATGATAGAGGGTTTTAGTTACGAGTTAGACATGTGATAGAGGGTTACAGAAGGAGAAGATGATAAGAGACTTTAGTGAGTAATGTGATTAAATTGGGATCTAGCGAGAGATGGTCTAAGGTAGGAGAGATCAAGAAGACAAGGAAAGAGGAAAGTGAGAGAGTGATAACATATAGATTAAGGATGATAATTGAGAGAGAAAGAGAGGGGGAGGGGACGTGATAGATAAGTGGAAAATATAGTTAAAAGAGGAAGGAAGAGTAAAAGAGAGTAATTAGAAAAGGATAGCAAGAGAGGGATCAAGAGATAATGATTTTAGGGAAGTGATGGTGAAAGGGAGAGAATGAGAGACATAATCAAGAAAGAAAAATAAAATAATTAGGATATGGTAATAAATAGATGGTGATAGGGGGCAAAGAGTAATTATGAGAGGACATATGAGTAAGAGAGAAAATTAATATAAGAGGACTTGTATGAGATAAATGGTAGAGGGTGAGAGACATGAGGTAGATGTAGAGGATAAATAGGGGGATGCTATAGTGAGAAGAGGGAGGGGACAATGTTAAATAGAGTGATTATAGAAAGATAGAAAATGAGTGATTAGGGAGAAATAGAATGTGAAGAACCTCCTTATAGCAATATCGTGAGAATGCTCGAAATAACAGAATACAAAGTGATAGCAGAACTCAGAATGAATCTACTGATCGCAGGCCACTTCGAGGGGGTAACCTCCTTTGAGCAAGCTCAATACAATAAATTCGTCCGTGCCCATCAAGGGCCTCAACCTATTCTTATATACTGGGTACGATCTAGAAAAGTAATACTACCTATGCATGTGGGATAATAAAATATACTCATGGGACGACTTACAAAGCATATGCGTCCAACAACACTACTCTAATAAACAAAAGGAACACACAGGTTCCTAACATCCCCTCTCCCTTAGAAAAAAGCTTTGTCCTCAAAGCTTAAGGTGTGGAAATTGTTGTTGAATCTGAAGAAGGGGTTCCTAGGTAGCATCCTCTGGTTGCATGCCATGCCACTGAATCAAGACCTCAGAGATGGAGCGAGAGCGAAGCTGGCGAGTGCGCTAGTCAATGATTGCCACCGGCTCCAGGATAATGGATCCTTCCGTATCCATTTCAGGGAGAGTAGTTTGTGCTCTGACAGTGGTACCCAGAACTTTCTTTAGACAAGAAACATGAAAGACTGGATGAATGCGGGAAGAAGGAGGAAGTTCCAGTTTATAAGCAACTGAACCAATCTTCTGCAGAACCTTATAAGGCCCATAAAATTTTGGGGCCAGCTTATGACGCCCTTTCAGCTTTAGGGAGGATTGTTTGTATGGCTGTAGACGAAGAAAAACCATATCCCCAACTTGAAATGAGCACTCAGAACGGTGCTGATTTGTTTGCTGTTTCATCCGATTACGGGCCATGTGAAGATTATCTTGTAAGGTACGAAGAATCTGATCCCTGCTGCGGAGAACTATGTCAACTGCCTGGACTGGTGAGCTGTTGGGAGTGTAGGGAAGGAGCACTGGAGGTGCCTGACCATAGACTGCTTCATATGGAGTCATTTTAGAGGCAGTGTGGTAAGAGGTATTGTACCACCATTCAGCTAAAGGGAGCCACTTGGCCCACTGATGTTGCTGTTCGGAAGTGAAGCAACGAAGATAAGTTTCCAAACATTTATTGACAATTTCAGTTTGACCATCAGTTTGTGGGTGATAGCCCGAACTCATCTTCAGTTTGGTGCCAGTTTTCTGAAACAGTTCAGTCCAAAAATGACTGGTAAAAGTTGCATCACGATCAGAGACAATGGAAGAAGGGAGTCCATGAAGACGAAATATCTGGTCCATGAAGATTTGTGCAACAGAGGAGGCAGTATAGGGGTGGCTGAGGGCACAAAAATGACTATATTTCGAGAGACGATCAACCACAACCAAGATCACTGTCTTGCCACCAGATTTAGGAAGCCCTTCAATGAAATCCATAGAAATATCAGTCCAAATCCGTGTAGGGATGGGCAATGGTTCGAGCAAGCCAGGAAGGAGGGTCGTTTCACCCTTGTGGCGTTGGCAAGTATCACATTCAGCCACCATCTGTTGAATCGTCTGTTTCATCCCTTTCCAAAAGAAGTTTCTCCTTGCTCGCTCATAAGTTTTGAGGAAGCCTGAGTGCCCTGCTGAAGGAGAAGCATGGAGTTCATAAAAAATAGCCTGATGTAGAGCGAGGTTCTGAGGAAGCACTAGCCGACCCTTGTATCGAAGAGAAGCACCATCCCAAGAGTAATGTGGTATAGCAGAAGGATTATTGGCTAGCTGGTGAATGATTTGAGATAAAGAAGAGTCACTGTCATAGCCCTGCTGAACAAACGCTAACCAATTGGGAATGGGCATAGAAATAGCGGAAAGGGAAGCTTGATTATCAAATGTGCGAGAAAGAGCATCTGCCACAATATTCTCCTTACCCTTCTTGTAGGTGATCTCATAATCATACCCCATGAGTTTGCTGACCCATTTCTGTTGTGTAGGAGAGGATACCCGTTGTTCCAGGAAGAATTTCAGACTTTGGTGATCGGTTCTGATGCAAAAATGACTCCCTAAGAGGTATGGCCGCCACTTCTGTACAGCATGCAAAATAGCCATCATTTCTTTTTCATAAGTAGAGAGGGCTAGATTCTTACCAGAGAGGGCTTTGCTAGTGAACGCAATAGGATGGTCATCTTGCAGGAGAATAGCACCCAATCCATTGCCGCAAGCATCACTCTCAATAGTGAAGGGTTTGGAAAAATCTGGCATCGCGAGAACAGGTGTACTGCACATAGCCTGTTTCAGTTGTTCAAATGCAGTCTCAGCAACAGGGGTCCAGGAGAAGGCATCTTTTTTTAACAGAGCTGTCAATGGTGCTGCAATTTTCCCGTAATCTTTGACAAACTTGCGGTAGTAGCCAGTCAACCCCAAAAAACCCCGAAGGCTCTTGAGAGTTTTAGGATGCGGCCAAGTTTTCATGGCATCTATTTTTGTAGGATCCACCCGCACTCCATGGTGTGCAACAATATGCCCGAGATACTCCACTTCCTCCTGGCCAAACACACATTTAGATAGTTTTGCACAGAGTTGATGATCAGAGAGAAGTTGCAAGACAAGCTCCAGATGATGGAGATGCTCAGCCCAAGTTTTGCTATATATGAGGATATCATCAAAGAAGACCAGAATGAATTTCCGGAGGTATGGTCGAAATATGTTATTCATCACTGCCTGAAATGTTGAAGGAGCATTCGTGAGGCCAAAGGGCATGACTAAAAATTCATAGTGACCATCATGTGTGCGGAAGGCAATTTTAGGTATATCCTCCTCATTAACCCGAATTTGATGATACCCAGAACGAAGATCTAACTTGGAGAAAAAATGAGCCCCATGAAGTTCATCAAGAAGTTCATCAACAACTGGAATGGGAAACTTGTCCTTTATAGTGAGATGATTAAGTGCTCGGAAATCAATGCAGAGTCGCCATGACCCATCTTTTTTGTGAACAAGCAGAACTGGAGAAGAAAAGGAACTGGTACTAGGGCGAATAATACCTTGCTTCAGTAAGTCACAGACAAGTATCTCGATTTCGGTCTTCTGATGAAATGGGTAGCGGTAGGGCCTGATGTTGGGCGGAACACTGCCAGGAAGGAGCTGAATACGGTGGTCCTCTGGACGAGAAGGAGGTAATCCCACAGGTTCAGCAAATATACCAGAATACTTGTCCAAAATGTGTTGGAGATCGGCAGGAGTGCTAGAGACTGCTGATGGCTGCATCTGAATGGAATGGAGCTGAGCGATGACACCATGTGAATTCTTCTTAAGAAGTTTTTCCATACGGTGTGAACTGATGATGCTGAGAGACCCTGGTTGTAAGCCTTTCAAAGTGTGTTGGTGCCCCTCGGCTGAAAACTGCATCCAAAGTTCAGCAAAATCCCAGAGAATGGGACCAAGAGTGCGTAACCATTGGGCACCCAAAACCACATCACAGCCACCTAAGGGTAAGGCAAACATGTCAGAGCACATGTTATAATCTCCAATAGAGAGACGCACATTGCGAAATTTCCCTTTACAAGGTAAAGTGCCCCCATTGGCAATCATGACTTCAAAGCTAGAGCAGGGATGGATAAAGCAATCAGCCTGTTTGGCTATTCGTGGATCAATGAAGTTATGAGTGCTACCAGAATCAATGAGTATAGTAAGAGGGATCTTCTTGAAGAAACCCTGGACCCGCATGGTTTGTGGAGTAGTGACTCCTGCCAAAGCATGGACAGATATCTCTGGTGGAGCTTCTGGTGAAGGAGGTTCAGGCTGGTGAGGCTCAACCTCAGCATCCACTATTTCCTGAGCATCTACATATTCTTCCAGTTCCGGTGGAGAATCCACATCCAAGAGATAGAGCTTTTGCTGAACACATCTATGGCCCCGAGACCATTTCTCATCACAATTATAACAAAGCCCTTTGTCTCGCCTGACTCGCATCTCTGTTTCAGACAAGTGCTTGATCGGAGTAGTTCTGGGAGCTGGTATGACTGGAGGGTTGTGAGAACCTGTATTTCTGAATGGAACAAAATTAGATCTGGAGCGTTGTAGAGCACTAATCTTGTCTTCCGCTAACTTAGCCAACCCAAGGGCTTCCATCATTGTAGTAGGTCGAAACATTTTGACTTCTGAGCGAAGTGCATCCTTCAGACCACTGACAAAACAACTACGGAAGAATTCATCAGATAAGCCCGCTGTGTGATTAGCTAATTTTTCAAACTCTGTCTGGTATTCTCTTACAGTGCTTGTTTGACGCAGTTTAGTGAGTGCTCCTGTGAAATCATCAAAGGAACTAGGGCCAAAGCGCTCCAAAATGAGGGTGCACAATTCTCTCCACGTTGGGCCTACATTAGCCTTGATGTACCAACGGAACCATTGAAGAGCTTCATGTTCCAAATGAAAAGATGCAAGGGGGACTTTGTGGTTATCCAAAGTATTATGCAAGCTGAAATACTGCTCTGCCCTATAGATCCATCCAGTCGGATCAGAACCATCGAAGCGTGGAAAATCAAGCTTTGGTCCACGGAAATTGCCAGAAGAGGACCCAGTATCTCCTGAATGGTTTCGGCTCAGGGCTGACTGCTGAAAGTTAAGACCCAGAATTTTGTCATCCAGATCTTGAAGTTTGGTTTTGAGGGATGCAATTTCCTCTTCCATGATTTTTGCTCCTGTACGCGTAACAACCATAAAACAAGGTTTTTTTTTTTTTTTTTTCGTTTTTTTTTTTTTTTTTTTTTTTTTTTTTTTTTTTTTTTTGGGATGGGTAGAAGATGAGAAACAAAAACTTTTTTAGTTACGGCAAACTTGGATTTGGGTAAAACTCATATAGGAAATGGGTGTTCGACGGGTGGTGGGAGACTATCTGGGGACAAGGGAAAAAGAAAAATGAGGGTTTCAAGGGTAGGGAGGCGAAATGAGGCGAACAGTCCAAGAGGGATAAGGGAGCAAAATGAGGAATTGAATCTTGTGGCTCTGTTTGGTGGCGATTGGATGAGAGGTGAAAAAGATAGGGCAAACCCTAAAATTAGATAAATGAGGGATTTAGGGCTTTGATATGTAAAATTTAGGGCTAAACTAGATAATGATTCTTTTAAGACTTAATAATGGCCCCTCAACAGGCATATGATACGTATGTGAGCCATTGTCATTGTAAGTATCAATGTTGCAGAATTGAGATTTGAAGAAAACATGGTACTTTCAATTGGTGAAATTAAAATTTGAAATATATAGATAGATGGATAGATACTCACCATTATCTACACACTTTGCAAGGAATAATAGAGAAAAATAAACAATTCTCAAGGGTGGAGCATCAACATTGTCCCATCTATAAGTTTTGAAGTTAAACTAGATAAGGATGCTTTTGAGGTTTCTAAAGATCTCTTTTCTCTAAATAGTATTTTTTTTTGGTAAATATTACACTTGAGCTTTCCATTCGCTATTTTAGTACTAAATCAAAGGATATTATAATATGCTTCCTCTTGGACTTAGAGCCTATCATGATCTTTGCTAGGCCATACAACAAGATCATGATCAGTACGAGCCTTTATTACAATAGAATCTACACATCTTTTTAGTATTTGCAACCTTTCTAATTATGGAATGAATATTTCACAGCTCTGCAAAGTCAATAGAGAATCCTTCCATCTCCAAAGCACTGCCTAGATGAGAAAATCCATCATATTTTTCTAAAATATTTCCTAAGGACACATTTCTTCACTATTTGCAACCTTTCTACTTGTGCAATGAATATTTCATAGCTTTGCAAAGTCCACAGAGAACCCTTCCATCTCCAAAGCACAATTTAGATGAGAAAACCCACCATATTTTTCTAAAAAAATTCCTTCTCTAAATTCTCCTATCATTTCCAAATAATGTGTAATGTAGTACAAGGAACCTGTATTAATGGGTGTTGTAATGTCCTTTCTTCTTGATTAAGTATTTTGATGCCAAAAATCTCTAGTAGCTCTTAAATCTATAACTGTTAGTTTTCTTCTCAATACTATTATTTTATAATCTACTCCTTAAATATTGTAATGACCCGTACTTATCTAGATTTGAAAGAAAATCTGTATAGAAATATTATGCATACCTCTTGAAACTACAAAAAATCTATCCAATAACACCACTAAGTATGCCCTAAGAACACTATAACCCTTGTGGCATTTGAGCAGAACTATTTATGGCACCAACTTTTTTCAGGATGACTTCTTGACAACAATAAATTGCAGCACAAATGCAACCCCTTGGCCCATCTATACAACATGCCCATTCCATGGCATTCATATATTCATTTAGTATATACTATGACCCTAAGCCACACACCATGTAAAAATGTAAATGCACAATGTATATTTAACAAAAAATACATATTCATGCCCTAGTCTATAGCCCTCTATCTATTCTCTTCACTCCCTTCAATTCTAGCTACTATTTGTGATCTATTCTTTCAAAATCTTCTACAAGAGTTTGCAAAACAAGTATATTATAAATCATTTTTTGAAATAAGTAGATTATAAATCATTTTGATCAACAAGTTATGGGATTTGGTTGCACAAGAATAAAACTGTACCCTGAAATTCTTGGTCAATCACCTGCAAAAACCAAAATTTCCACCAGCAAATGAGTCATTGATATCCAGTATTGCAAATGCTCTAATCTCATTTCATACTTCAACTAAAACAAGATTTGGTAGCCCACCCTTAAATCCATCCAATCTATGGAAATGACATTCTTGAACTAATTTCCTATACTATACTTATGTTGTTCATATATTCCCATACAACATGTATTATGTTCTTGTTGGCCATTTTTTCCCTATTCAACCTAGCTAGATTCTTTGTTTTGGGTTAAACGTTAAAAGTTGACAGCTAGCATTTCATGTTATCCATTTTTTTCTTTTACTGAATTAGCATAAGTTATTCATTAAACAAACTAGCTCCATTTACTCTTAGACCGAGTGACTCAGTTTTGGCTTGGTTCCTCCATTAACGAAGTTGACTTGGTTTCCTATAAATTTTATTTTAATATTAATAAAGAAATATACTTTAAATACATATGTGTAGGAAACAAGGTTTAAATAAATTTATTGTATCTTACATATATAACTTTGATTGAAATTTTTTAATATTAATAATAAAACATCTTTTAAATGAATATATTAAAATATTAAATAGATAACATGCCACCTCACTTGAACGGGACTAAACTAAAATCACGTCGGCTAAATCACAATTTAAGCGTGAAGTAATAGAGCTCAACCAGATCAATGCGAGATCGACAAACGCAAAGCTCTCTGAAAAAACACAAACACTAATTTTTAAGTTCTGGGCGATCTTCTCCGATTCACCCACAGAAAATTGGGTTGTGGAAATGGAAAAAAAACTGAAACAAAAAGGAGATGACGAAAAGAAGTGGGAATTGATACCACAACACATACTTGAGACGCGCATATGTCCCCTTCTTCCGCTTCAATCTGTTTTCAGTTTAAGCAGAGTTAACAAAAAATGGTATAAACTGGTACACACATGGGCAGTTCTCAGGCCATTTTTACTACAGAGAATGAACAGTCATTTGTTCTACTATTGCTTGTTGAAAAAGGTGTTGCCCTTACCACAAGGAGTGGAAACCCTAGAAGATGAAAATGGGTGTCGAGCGTATGCTGTGTCTGTAGCAAACTTTCCATTTCATCTGGCGGTGGCAAAACAATCCGACGAAAGATCTGTTTGGAGCATTAAGGTATTTAAGCTTCTGACGCATGATTTATCTCCATGTTGGGAAAATGTTTTAGAGGTGAAAGGAAGTTCCAAACATGGGCAAAGTAGACAAATTGGTTCCGTCAAATTTGAGATATCTTCCTACGGTAAATGCAACGGAAGGCAATTTCATCTCTTATTTCTCGGCCAAGAATCACAGTATGTTCATTTTTATTGATTCATGTGTAGAAAGGGATATCTCTAGTGATCTTCTTTATTTGAGTCATTGTCATTTGATAAATGTATGGACCATTTCTAAGGATATCTCAAGTGATATGATGTTATTGAGAAGTTAGACATTCAAATTCACTTCCAAACTGTATGAAAATATGAAGCTTTCAATCTTGATATGAATATCTATAGAACAAACAGGGTACAGACATTAAAATACCACTGAGATGAATATGCATTTTCACATTCCTGGTGAATATGAATGAATATGAATTACAATTTGTTGCTTTTGTCGATATATATGTATTCTTTTGTGTGCTGGTAATTTGGATGATTGTAATTTTTCTCTGACATTATTATTTGAGCAAGGGACGGTTAGTATCGCCCTTCGCGATAGGGTTCGCATCAATTAATCATAGCCAACATTGTAGAATACTGTTCAATTCAAACAGCAGCACCAAAAAAAAATCCAATACCCCAAAAAAAAATATACATAGATAAAAAATAAGAGCTCTGTTTTTCTTAAAACAAACAGAATTTTCTTGCAGTTGCGATTCTTTTATATATCTCACTTATAAAAAACTTCATACTACTTGTTTATATAGATGTCTACAATCACCGTAGACTTCAAATCTAATTCCTGAGATAACTAAAACAAAACACAATCTAAACTAATTCATGCGTAGCATAACATATGCAAGGTTGCATGATTTATTTCGTAAACTACGGTGCATAACAATGATCATAATAAAACTGAATGACAACTGCTGCAAGCTGAAGCAATCATCGGTGGAGAAGGAGGTTAAAACAGTGAGCCTGCAGTAGATCTTGGCATCAATCTTCATACTCCCTCTTGATGCTCAGAGGACTCACAATCTGATCTTTGAGTGCAAAAAACTGATCCTTTGTAATCGCTTTTGTGAAGATGTCTGCTATTTTCTGTTTTGTGCTTACATACTTCATTTTAACTGCGTTATTTTGAACCAAATCTCTGATGAAATATTGTTTCAAATCAAAGTGTTTGGTTTGCTTTGATGAACCAGATTCTTGGCCAATCTAATGACACTTATATTGTCACAAAAGATCATAGTAGGCTGAACCTGTATCTCTCCAATTTCTTCAAGAAGCTTTCTGAGCCATAAAGCTTATGTGCTAGCTGAAGTGACCGCAACATATTCCACTTTTGTAGAAGAGAGAGCAACCATGCTTTGCTTCTTTGAACTTCATGAGATTAAACTGGAACCCTCAAAATTCTCTTGGCTGCCTTCATTTGTTCTTCTGAAGGATTTTTCATATACCTTAAAACCAATGAAATTGAATAAGAAATTTCAGGGCCTTCTATGTTAAAAACATCAAACTTCCAACTATGCTTCTATATGATGTTTCATCAACAATTTCAACACCATCATCTTTACAAAATACAACTCCATGAGCAATTGGAGTGGAAAGAGGCTTGAAATCAACCATATCAAATTTCTAAAACATATCCTTTGCATACTTTTCTTAACAAATAAAAATTTCATTTTTACTTGATAAACCTCCATGTCAAGAAAATGCTTCATGAGACCTAAATCTTTCATCTTTGAACTACTACCCATATATTATATATCATCAACATACAAACTCACAATGAGAATATCATTACCTTTTTGTTTGTAGTAAAGGGTAGGTTCACTCTTATTTCTTTGGAAGTCATTTTGCTAAAATATCCATCAATCCTTGCATACCATACACGTGGTGCTTTCTTAAGGCCATACAAAACCTTCTTCAACTTGTAGACATGATCTTCTTTGCCTTGAATCTCAAAACTTTGTGGTTGTCCCACATATACCTTTTCTTCTAAGTACCCATTAAAGAAGACACTTTTCACATCCATGTGATGAATACTCTATTTCTTTTGAGTTGCAAGAGAGATTAGCATTCTAATAATTTTTTGTCTTGCTACTGGTGCAATAATTTCTTCATAATCAATACCATACCTTTGAGTGAAACCTTTAGCAACCAATCTTGCCTTGTATCTTTGAACACTCCCATCACTATTATACTTGGTTTTATAGACCCATTTTGTGTCAATCTTCTTCTTCGCATGTGGAAGCTCTACAAGCTCCCATGTCTCATTCCTATGAATGAAATCCATCTCTTTGTTCATTGCTTGCATCCAAAACCCATTAGCACATGCATCTTCAAAACATGATGGCTTAAAATCAGCTTTAGCAAGTAATGCAAAATTTACTGTCTCACCTATTGGATCTTCTTCTTGTGCTTGATTTTGGCACTTGTCATGGATATCACTCAATCTTGTTACCTTTCTTGGAGGAGTTGAGGATGGACTTCCTCTTGAAATTGGTGAAGGGCTACTTGGTGGGCTTCATGATCTTGAAATAGATCCATTAGCCGGCTGCTCATTATCATTATTAGCAATAATATCATCATCGACAACTGATTTTGGCACCAAGTTAGTATAACATTCAAGGGAGTTTTGGTGGAAAAGAATTTAAAATTGTATATTAGACACCAAGAAAAAATGGGAAGGGAAGGATGATGTTAGAAATTCATAAAATTGAATTTCAACGGGGCATCCAAAAACAACCCGGTTATTTTTTGAGAAGCTAGTGTTTTATGTTTTATAAGATTAAAAATGGAAAATTTTCAAAGCTTTCATTTCAGGATGCAAGATGACTCTAATAGACAAGGTAGAGGCCATGACATTACTAGATGGACCTAAATTAGCAATTGGAATGGCAGTTAAAAATATGCATATTAAGTAGGATTCATAGATAGTCACAACAATAAGGATAATCACCAAAAAGGTTATATGGTGGCAAACGAAGAACATCTTAGGGGAAGTCTGGAAACTCCTTCCAAGATTACAATCCTACAAACTTAGACATTTTTATATAGAGGCAAACCAAATGGTAGACTAGCTCTCAGAAGTGGCAATAAAGTTATAACAGGGATCTCAAGAATTGGATGCAAACAATCTATTCAGAATATTGAAGAAATGAAGTTTTCTTCAATATCAATTAATATAGTTCCAGAGATAGGGTACATTATATGTGAGGATATTGGGTAGGTTATTATGGTCCAGATTAGTTGCTCCCAAATTTTGTCAAATCTGATCTTTAAAGGGATAAGAAGTTGAGTTGTTAGTAAAGGTGGAAGAATGGTTAATTTACTGAATATCATCTGTTTTGAATCCCTTTATTCTACAGAGTTTGGAAATCAGCTGAAATTAATGAAACTTTATAGAGAAAATACCATGAGCCTTCTCATGGGAAAACATTCAAGAACTAGGTTTTGTTGAATTATAGCCTTGATACTGGTAGAAATGCGATGGAATTACCCTCAATTATATGACTAATGCCTTTCGTAGCTATTAAATGTGACTATAGATTAGATGGGACAAAAAGACTATGAAGAGATAAATCAGCTGGGCGAAGATTTGTGCTTTTCATTAGTTGTTCGATGTCAACTTATGCATGGTTCTCCATGTTGGGTGTCTTTTTTAAATGGAAAAGGAGGGCTTAGACTTGTATTATTAATCTACTTGAAACAGTCCATCATATTTTAGCTTTTCAAGATATTTACTATAGTTTTTCTTTTAGTTTATATAAAAATAATTTGAAACTAGACAAAACAGAATCAGTGTCAAAATAAGGTTGTATCACCCAACCTGTCCACATACCCTACAAAATAACAGATCAAAAGATCATTAATGTTGCACATTGACTTCAGGAAGCTGGACAACATTCAGGGTAGCATCATCAGCACTTTTTTGTATTGACTGGCTTTTGATCGGCATGACCATCTAGAGAGTAAGACTTCTGATTAACCTGGTTACCTATGTTCTTCGAGAGAAGATTTTGGTTCTTATATTCGTTCAATCATTCTTTTTCTCTCAATCAGCATGTTAGAGTAGGCTTCACAATAATAAACTTTGGAAAGATTAAGGAGTTGGCCTCTTAAGCTACAATCTTCTATTTCTAAAATTGGGATTATTATTATATACACAAATCTGAAAGCTCTTTGTCAACACCAATAATTGGCATCGAATTTTGTGCTGGTCAAGATTCATTTTTGGTGACACTCCTCTGATGGTAGCAATCTGCTAACTGTGATGTCTTTCCATAGACTTCAATATGCTCTGCAAACACTTCGTTGTCTTCTTCACAACAGCAGTCTCATTCAGTAAACAATAGAAATCCTCCACAATAGGAGCTCCAAAATAATGCTCTCTCTTTCTTCCGACTCGAGCAATCATTTTTATTTTCTTCAAATTAGACTTCTGCTAGTTTTTCACAGCAGCATTTTCCAGACAAACTTCTCCACAACCAGCTATCCTGGAATCACAGCTCTATACCAATCTGATAGGAATGAATGGAATGGATCAAAAACAATAATTGAATAAAGAATACATTATAAAGGTACAGGTAGAAATTATGAATTCATTTCATTGTCTTATCATAAAATCTTTAGATTGTGCCTCTTTTATAGAGGTCTTTAATAGTTTCTGCAAAAGAAAACATCCAAATTAATGGACATAGAAACAAATAGATCAAAATGACTTCTAAAATTTTAATATCATAAAATGTTAATTTTGACCGAATTCTTAATTTTTGCACCCTATTTCCAGCTAAAACTTCTAGTATCTTATTGTTGGAATATTTAATGCTCTTGGCCGTTTGCCCCTGGAGCCAAACGCCCACCTACCACCTCTGACAAATTGCAAAACAGACAAAAAAAATTAATACGGGTAGGTGAGTTTGAAAATGAGAGGGAAAACTTTTTTGGTCAGAAGACAAAAGGGAATGTTCTGTATTCATTCGATCAGAGAGACAAAAAAATAGATTAGAAGTTCCAGAGAAGAGCAGTGGAAGAAGATCAGCAGATCCAATCGTCAGAGTACAGAGAAAGAAGTTTGTTTATTTCGTGCGTGCAGTTGCACGTCTTCTCTCTGATCATTCTGTAAGTTTATTGTTCATTGGATTCGACCTGTGAAGTAGTGATTGCTCCAGGCATTTTTGTATGCAGCCATTAGAGCTGCATGTTTAAAGTTTGAAGTATTGAATTCGTTTGAAGTTTTAGGGTAAATTTAGGGTTTTCTGGTTGAAGCCGAATGCTCCCAGATCTTGTATTGTTTTAAATCAAAGTTAAATACTAAGTAAGAAGGCATACTTGAATCTATTGTTCTTCCTCTCTACATTGCATTTGAGAAGATCTTTGTTGAATATTTTTAGTTTTGAGTCTCTGGTTTTAATCATGGAAAGTTTCACGTGATATCCTGGTCGCTCGGCTTGTTCCCTGTTTCTCTATAGTGGAAGTCGAGCTCACTCGGCACCTTCCCTTGCCGAGCTCTCCTCTTTGTGCCGACTTCACTCGGCACCTGTTGCCTATCACTCGGCACCTTCCTGTGTCAAGCAAGCACCGAGTAATTTTTGGCACTCGGCACCTTCCTGTGCCGAGCACTTTTCTTAAGTGCCGAGCAACCTGCCACTCGGCACCATCAAGTGCCGAGTAAAACTGGCACTCGGCACCTTCATGTGCCGAGCAACTTTTAAGTGCCGGATAATTTTTTTTTTTAGGTTTAGGGTTAAGTTGTGAGTTGATTTTAATCTATATTTCTCACATGGTATCAGAGCTTTGAGGCCCCACATCCAAAGTGAGTTAGGGCATTTATTTTTCTTGGGATATTTGACATGGCAAGAGATGCAGGAAAGATATGGCAGCAACCACCATCATTTAATGGACAGAATTATGATACATTTGCAAAGAAGATGAAGACCATAATGGTTGCAAATAATTTGTGGGAGTTTGTGGTAAATGGATTCAATGATGTGACTGATCCAACTCAGTATGCTGCCCTAACAAATGCATAGAAGACTCATTTGAAAGAGTCAAGGAGGAAAGATGCTAAGGCATTAAGTTTGATTGAAGCAGCAATGACAAAGACAATTTTTTCAAAGATTGCAGCAGCAAATTATGCAAAGGAAGCATGGGTTCTCCTTGAGATGAACTTCAAGGGGGCTGATAAAGTCCGTACTGTAAAGCTACAGAACATCAGGAGGGAGTTTGAGAACCTTCAAATGAAGGAGAATGAATCAGTTGCAGACTTCAATTCAAGGACCTCCAATGTAATTAATCAACTGAAGTCAAATGGAGAAGACTATCAAGAGCAGAGGATAGTGAAAAAGGTATTGAGGAGTTTACCTCATAAATATGACCATTTGGTCATGACCATAGAAGAGGCAAAATACCTCACTACTTTGACAATGGATGAGTTGATGGGTTCTCTTCAAACCCATGAGTATAGGATCAATAGATCCACATCTTCTTCTACCCAAGACCAAGCATTCAAGGCTCAGTCAAATCCAAGAGCAAGGGGGAGAGGAAGAAATGGCTCAGGCAAAAACTCCAAAGGCAGAGGCCGAGGTTATGGAGGACAAAGAAATGCAGCAGCAGAAAGCTCAAGAAGAGTAGATGGAGCAAGTAGCTCACAAAATACTTCAAGAGGAGGTAAGAAAAACTACAACTCAAATAAGAGTAATGTAGAATGCTACTACTATCATAAATATGAGCATTATGCAAACGAATGCTGGAAGAAGCAAAAAGATCAGTCAGGACAAGCAAATGTGGTTGATGTGAATATGAGAAGTAAAAGCACTGCCTTCATCTTGTGTAATGTTGGTGAAGAAGAAAGCCCTGAGGTTTGGTACCTCAAGAGTGGATGTAGCAACCACATGAGTGGTAATGAAACCTTGTTTTCATTCATTGACAAGAGTTTCAAATCAAAAATTAAGATGGGTAATAATGGAACCCTACCAGTTGTGGGAAAAGGATCTATTATAGTCCGCACCAAGAAAGGTGAGAAAAGGGAAATACAAAATGTGTATTTCACCCCTGATATGAAGCACAATTTGATGAGCATTGGTCAGCTCATTCAAAATGGATACAAAGTGCTGATGGAAAATGACATGTGTGTCATTCAAGAAAAGGATGGGAGCAAGAACCTACTTGCAACAGTTCAAATGACAAAGAACAAAATGTTTCCCTTGAAGATTGAGACATGTTTCTCATCTCAAGTTAGTGCTGCACCTCCCACACAATCAGCTCTAAGGAGTGTGATTGAAGACCCCTCACGGCTATGGCACCTCAGGTATGGTCATCTTGGCTATGCTGGTTTAAATTTATTGTCAAATAAAAGAATGGTAGAAGGTTTGCCACGTATTGGAAATTCATGTGACAAGTGTGAGGTTTGTATTTTGGGTAAGCAACATAAGCTTTCCTTTAATTCTGAAAATTCTAGGAGGGCTAGATATCCATTAGAATTAGTGCATACTGACCTAGTCGGTCCTATGCAAGTTACTTCCATTGGGGAGAGTACTTATTTTATGACATTTATTGATGATTTTAGTCGTAGGACATGGGTGTATTTTTAAAAAAATTAATCTGAAGAATTTGATAAATTTGTAGAATTTAAATCCCAGGTTGAAAGAGAATGTGGACACTATATCAAGGTCTTTAGATTAGATAGAGGAGGGGAGTATACCTCCAATTCTTTTGTAAACTTTTGTAGGAAACATGGTATTAAGAAAGAGCTCACAGCCAGCTATACACCATAGCAAAATGGAGTGGCTGAAAGAAAGAATAGGACCATTGTTGAAATGGCAAGGAGCATGATGAAAGAGAAAGGTCTCCCAACTGAATTTTGGGGAGAGGCTGTGGCAACAACAGTTTACCTAATTAATAGGTGTCCTACAAAGGCAGTCTGTGACAGAATTCCAATGGAAGTTTGGTCACGAATAAGATGGACAGTTGAACACCTAAGGGTGTTTGGATGTGTTGCATATGCACATGTGCCTAAAGAGCAAAGGCAAAAATTTGATGATAAAGGTGTGAAATGTATTTTCACAGGGTACAACCCAGAATCAAAGGCATACAGATTGTATGACCCATTGAACAATAAGTTGATGCTTTCAAGAGATGTGGAATTTCTTGAAAATCAGTCTTGGTATGGTTCAACTGATGAGTCACCGAGCACTTCAAGTAAAGTGCCAATTATGAGTGAAGAAGATGCTGATGAACAGCAAGAAGAAGGAGTAAATAGAAGAAAAGGCAAGTAGATTTAGACAGTGCCGAGCTCCTCTAGGTATGATCGAGTGTCAACCAGTGAAGACCGATCAAGTCTGCAATGCAACAGCAACGAAGATTCTAATCCCACACTCTCCTTCCCGTTACCAAGAAAGACCAAGAGTCTTAGGGAGATATACCAAGATGAAAGGTATGAAGATTATGATGAGAGTGTTAATTTTGCATTATTTTCTCATAGTGATCCAATATATTTTGAAGAAGCTATTAAGGAGAAGAAATGGTGTAAGGCCATTGATGAGGAAATAGATGCTATAGAAAATAATGAGACATGGGAGCTAACTGAATTGCCTCCCAAGAAGTAAGTGATTGGAGTGAAATGGGTCTATAAGACCAAATGCAATGTTGAAGGCAAGATTGATAGGCATAAGGCAAGGCTGGTAGTCAAAGGCTACAAACAGCAGTATGGAAGAGATTATGATGAGACCTATGCCCCGGTTGCAAGAATGAAAACCGTGCGTACTGTCATAGCAATTGCAGCTCAACACAAGTGGAAGGTATTTCAAATGGATGTGAAGTCTGCCTTCCTAAATGGTGTATTGAAAGAAGAAGTGTATGTGGAGCAGCCACTTGGTTATGAAGTTGCAGGTGAAGAGAACAAAGTATATAGATTGAAGAGAGCTCTCTATGGGCTCAAGTAAGCTCCAAGGGCATGGTATAGTAGGATTGACTCATATTGATGAGCAATGGCTTTAGCAAAAGCAATGGCGAGCCCACTCTTTACATCAAGGCAACAGATGGTAATGTATTGATCGTTGTCTTGTATGTAGATGATTTGATTTTTACTAGTAATGATAAGGCTCTAATTGGTGAGTTCAAAGAGGCCATGAAAAGTGAATTTGAAATGACGGACCTAGGTCTCTTGAAATACTTTCTAGGCATAGAAGTAAAACAAATGCATGATGGCATTTTCATCTCTCAAGAAAAGTATGCAAGGAAGATCTTGGAGAGATTTAAAATGCAGAATAGTAAGGCAGCCCCCACACCAACAGCAGTAGGTCTAAAGTTGAGCAAGGAAGACTCTAGAAGGAGAGTGGATCCGACACTATACAAGAGTATGGTTGGAAGTCTAATATATTTGACTGCAACTCAGCCAGACCTAATGCATGTAGTAAGTTTGATTTCTAGATTTATGGAAATACCAAAGGATTCCCATTGGCAAGTGGGAAAGAGGATCCTAAGGTATGTGAAAGGTACCAAGGGATTTGGAATTTTGTATACTGCAAATGATGATTTCAAGTTGGTAGGTTATACTGATAGTGATTAGGCTGGAAGTTTAGAATCTTAGATGATAAGAAGAGCACTTCTGGATACATGTTTCATATGGGATCGGGTGCAATTTCATGGGCATCCAAGAAGCAACCTATTATTGCTCAATCTACAGTAGAGGCTGAATACATTGCAGCAAATGCAGCAGCATGTCAAGCAATTTGGCTAAGGAGGATCTTGATAGATTTGAATGAAAGGCAAGAGGATGGAACTACAATTTATTGTGACAACATCTCATCTATTGCATTGTCCAAGAATCTAGTCTTCCATGGGAGAAGCAAGCATATAGAAATCAAATATCACTTCATCAGAGAGTTGGTGGAGAATGGGGATATCAAGATGGTTTTTTGCAGGTCTGAGCAGCAGCTAGCAAACATCTTTACAAAGCCATTAGGCATTGGAACTTTTGTACACCTAAGAGAGAGTCTTGGTGTAATTGATGTGGATCAACTGTGATCCTTGTTTGTTTGGCTTGGGACAAAGGGGGAGTGTTGGAATATTTAATGCTCTTGGCTGTTTGCCCCTGGAGCCAAATGCCCACCTACCACCTCTGACGGATTGCAGAACAGACAGAAAAAATTAATATGGGTAGGTGAGTTTTAAAATGAGAGGGAAAACTTTTTTGGTCAGAAGACAAAAGGGAATGTTCTGTATTCATTCGACCAGAGAGACAAAAAAATAGATTAGAAGTTGCAGAGAAGAGTAGTGGAAGAAGATCAACAGATCCAGTTGTCAGAGTGCAGAGAAAGAAGTTTGTTTATTTCGTGCCTGTAGTTGCACATCTTCTCTCTGATCATTCTGTAAGTTTATTGTTCACTGGATTCAACTTGTGAAGCAGTGATTGCTCTAGGCATTTTTGTATGCAGCCATTAGAGCTGCAAGTTTAAAGTTTGAAGTATTGAAGTCGTTTGAAGTTTTAGGGTAAATTTAGGATTTTCTGGTTGAAGCCGAATGCTCCCAGATCTTGTATTGTTTTAAATCAAAGTTAAATACTAAGCAAGCAGGTATACTCGAATCTATTGTTCTTCCTCTCTACATTGCATTTGAGAAGATCTTTGTTGAATATTTTTAGTTCCGAGTCTCTAATTTTAATCGTGAAAAGTTTCACATGATATCCTGGTCACTTGGCTTGGTCCTTGTTTCTCCACAGTACAAGCCGAGCTCACTCGGCACCTTCCCTTGTCGAGCTCTCCTCTTTGTGCCAAGTTCACTCGGCACCTGTTTCCTGTCACTCGGCACTTTCATGTGCTGAGCAACTGCCGAGTAATTTCTGGCACTCAGCACCTTCCTGTGCCGAGCACTTTTCTTAAGTGTCGAGCAACCTGCCACTCGGCACCATCAATTGCCGAGTAAAATTGGCACTCGGCACCTTCATGTGCCGAGGATAAATTTTTTTTTAAGGTTTAGGGTTAAGTTGTGAGTTGATTTTAATCTATATTTCTCACACTTATATTTAGTTAATATTATGAGGGAGAACTTAAACTTTCGAGGAATGAGGTAGAAACAAAATGAGAATAGAAAATATCCCTAGGCTATCTTCAAATCATGTAGAAATGAGGTCCTTTAGAAAGAATCCACCCAAGCCTTTAAAGAGAAGTGATTTTGTAGAACACAGTCTCTTTGTTTGTATCTCTTGAGAAGGAGAAAAAGGAGTATATTGGCCTCACTCCTTCACATTTTAGTAATAGTATATTAGAACACGTTGATCAAAGCACTTTCATGCCTGAAACTTAAAAAGATTGTAAAGATTGTTAAGGGACTACTCCAACAATTTATTTACCAGAGAAAAATGGTGGTCAGATATTTAGCAAACTGGTGCTCAGATATTTAGCGCCGTCCTCTATGGCTGCCCCACCATGTATGTGATTTTCCTGCCACTCGCCATAATATTTTGACAGCAATAGATCAGTATTTGGGACGGGCTTTTAGGGTTTTCAAAATGACAATTCTTTTAAAAAAAAGACCCATTTCCATCTCAAATAATCAATAAACATAGGGTTTTCAGTGCACGATCACCCACATCAGAGCTTTCTGTGCCTTTTTAAGAATACGGTTTACGTTGTTAGAAATCCTATTTGGATTTTGAAGAGCAGATTTTATTGAATTGAAGAGTTCATGATTTCTCAATGTTGTGTAAATGATTAGACGCATAGCTTAATAAAGAGTTGGTAGAAATATTGTTGTGAAATCCTGTGTCTTGTAGTTAATCCACGTTTTAATATTTCATTTGAGTATTTGATTTGTGTTGTTTTTCAACATTGGAATTAAATGACTTGAACGCAGGGAGTGCCATAGTGTTGGGAAAGCCATAGTGTAGAGAGTGTAAAATGGTGAATTTGGGTAACTTTCAACATTTGTCTTCGAACTTTTGGTGTAACCACAAATGCTTAGTGATTTTATTGAGGCATCTTGATATCATTTAGATGATCTATATTCTTGACACAGACTTATCACTTTTCTCCTCTTTACTTCATTTGTTGCTCATGAACTTTGGATGTCTTATTTTCTGTTTGTTACCATGAGCATATTTTCATTCCAAGTTGATTTTGAAAGATTGCAGTCAATTGTAAGGTTTCAGACTAATGTAAATCTGCCCTTTTGATATTCCGTATTGTTCTTTCAATCAGTTTTGATGTTCTAATCTCTTATAAGCATGCTGGGCTCAATAACCCTTGTGGGAGCCTACGGTTATATTTGCGTACTTGTTAAGAGTTTGGATGCTGCACAGGAAACAAACATGTTAGGAAAAATAGATCAAGATTTTTTTATGATTTTTAGATGTAAATGCATGTGCGGGGCAGAGGTTGAGCTTGTCAGTCATTGCTTAGATCATTTTGATCTAACTCATTTTTTGCATCTGTAGGGTCTAGAATGGGAGCATGTAAAGACGGGACAAAAGAAGAAGCAAGCGTGTGGGCAACCAGTGACAAGCCAGTCATTCCAAGCAATGGCTGGCACCTATGAACCCTTTACTTTTATATTATTTCATCTTTGTACTTTCATTTACATGTAAAAGTCTGATTCTGATGTATTTTTTCTTATTGGTTAGTTTCACGGCATGTGTGAAACACTATGGACTTTTGATAAATGAACTTACATTTTCAGAAAACATGTTGTATCTGTTTTATACATTGCCTTTTTTTTATGCTTTCGTCATAAAATGTAATTCATAATCCATAAAAAATAAAATATCAAGAGTGGAGAAATAAGTTATGTCAGCAACACGACCTTTCTTTTTGGACTGATAGGTCAAGAGGAAAACAAGTACCTTATGCCAAACTCCCAAAAAATTGCGTTTGCAATGCAAGAAATGACCGTAAGTAACCCAAATTAGGTTTAGGGTTAGGAATACATTTTAGAATATGCCATTTGGCATCCATTGCAAGAGTAGAAGGTTCTATAAGACATGGCAGAAGTCAGTGCAAAATTTGAAGAATCCAGAAATGGTATTCCAACTTCTGACAGGTATAACTTTTGATTGGAGACTCCGATTGACGAACTGTTTACAGTTTTGAAAAGCTCTTTAGCCTTATGGAACAGCCTTGCTCATACCCCATTTTTCACGCCCGTACGAGGCTGTTTAGTGCGACAAATTTGACTTTGAATCGTTCTTAGGGGGTCGCTAGATAATTTAAGACTGCAATAACTTTCAAACCGTAAAGCCTTTGGCCTGTGTCTTTTTCTGGAATGCTTTAAATTATAGTTACAATCATCCCTCCAACTTACACCCTCTAACTCATCATAACTATGGCTCCATTACAAAATAACTTATATTTTGCACTAGCACATCCCGAGGTGTTCAAAAACACTAACCTTGAAAACCAATAGTGAAAATATGAGAGTTGGCATATTTGTTTGGCCCAAATGGGTATCCAGAAATACAAACACATTAAACAGAAACTAACACTAAGCATAGTTTTGGGTGATACAGGATTCTCGTTACACCACTGGATGCTCCTGCATCCTAAAAACAATAAGGTAGACCTCCAACAACAAATGGAAGATTGATAGATACAATGCCAATGGAGGCAAATTTCAGCAAATAAATTTCCTTCATGACCATTTGCATATACCTCAAATACCCAGATGAGAGAAATTTTTAGTTGCAAGTGTTTGGTGAGATAGAATATAAAACATAAAGCGTAGGTTCACAAGTAATCACACTAGAATGCAAACTCAAATATTTAGAAATGCTATTACAAACTGGAGAAGGCGCTAAGGTGCCTTCATAAAGATTTAAAAAAAAAAAAAATTCTTAGAAAATGCAACTTATATTGATATGGTGGCATACGTGCATATAGCAAAGAAGACTCCTTGTAAACAGAGAATAATGATAAAAGAAAAATGAGGTCTTGAGTTGTAAAATGACCACAATGGCAAGCAGGGTTAGCATAATAATCGAAATAAAAGAAGAAATGCTTTGATTAGACACGACTAATAATCACTTCCTTGCCAAATATCAAATACCTGCAAGGAATTCTTATAAATGGCGAGTTAAATAAGTAAGAAAGGCAACGAATCCCTGCAAAGTTGGTGCCCAGAACATAAATGAACACTTAGAGTGTTTCAAATCCCATAAATTCCTCTGTAAAACTCTAACGTTGATGGGAATAGAAAGCTTTACAATGGTCAAAAAGGCATGGAGTGGCGGTTGTAAGAGGAGCACATAACCCTAATCTTCATTATTTTCTTCCCTTCAACATTTTCCAGAATGTGCGAATGATGCAATTAAAGAAGACTTGTTTGGTTTTAGGGTTCATATTCTGAACGCATGAAGAGAAAATTGCCATTTAGCGCATCTCCTATCCAATCCTCACGCTTCAAGTTGAAAACTTATCTTATTATTTTTGGGTTTGAATTGGTTTAGCCTTTCAAAATTTTCAAGGGTCGGTTTAAAAGGTTAGGTTTATTTACATCTAGTAACTTCATCATGAATCAACTAAGTATTTTGTGTTAGATTTAATCAATGTAAATTTTAATTTTCTAGTTATTATTGTTAGTAATGTGTTCAATTTCAAATTGTAATTATTGTTTAACTTAATTGATGCTTTATAAATCAATTAGTTAATACTAAAATATAGGAGATGCATTATTGATAGATTTTTGAAAAGGTAAGAGACTTAAAGGTGGTCGAGTCATGATCTAGAAAGAAGCCTAGTGGAGTCATGTTGGAAACAAGTAAAAGTCTCCATGTTGATTAAGTCTCCTTATAGGAGTATTGATTTCAAACTGGTGCCATGTGTAATAGATTTCCCTAAGACCTTCAATTGAAGTTGAAATCATTTAGGTGTCTTTAAGAGAGTTTTGAGTCATTTTTGGAGAGTCTCTTGGAACCTTTTGACTTGTCATCATGGGTGTTTTGTGGAAGAGCAGTTTGATGGTTTACAAACATTGTTTGAAGCATTTTGAAGACCTATTTTCAAGGGTTCTAGTTTCCATTCGACCTAGGCTGTTTCCACGTTTGGAGGAGCAATTATTGAGCAGTTGCGGGCAGTTGAGGGCTACTTGGATATAATCTATCATTTGTACTTCATTTTTCAATTAGGGATAAAGAGCCTTTGGTTATTTTTTTTGTATTGTACTTTTTCTGTCACTATTTTAGTGGATTTGATGTTTTAGAAGCCTTTGAGAGCAAATACAAATAGATTTTGGCCTATTTTGGCTACTATTTTCTATTTGCATCATTGTGATTGATGTTTATTTTCTGATTTTTCTTGAAAACCTTAAAGTTTGTCTCATTTATGCACCTATTAGAGTTCGTGAATTAGTTGTATAGGTCATAGGTTGTGTAGATTATTAAAGATATATTGATTGTCATCCCTTCAGTTTAGATTCATTCAAGGCTTCATATGAAACATTTTTATGCAGAAAATTTCAATCGAAGTTGTGTTATACAAGCTATTTAAGGTTCTCTTATTGTGTTGTTTAAATATCAGTTCCTTCATAATATTTTGGCCTATCACTTTACTCTTGGTTTTCCAAAGTTTCATTACACTTTTATCCCTTTTCCTACCAAGTTTCATTAGTTTTTATTAGTTAGGTGATTCTGCTTATTATATTTAATAGGAACCGACCTAGCATCCAAAGTTATAATCAAAATATAGGATAACCACACCTTTGATTGATCCCATGTCCTCCAGAAATTCTAAGTGTTTAGATGCTTATAACAAGGTGTAATTTATGGAGTTAACAATAAGGACTTTGAAGATGGGATATATGCAGTGTTACACAGGGATTCATAGCCCCCTCTTAAACCTTAGAGTACTCGTCCCCGCACCAGGTACTCACCTACCCAAGTACCCCCACCTCCGCCATTCTGCAACCATGCTGCCACTAGCATGGGGACTTGGATTTCTATTTGACTTTTGTTTTTTGAATTTTACTATTGGGTATGTAATATGTTACTGTGTTGAATGTTCAATGGTTCTAGTTCATGTTGCAATTTAGCTATCTTCAATTATTTTAATTTGGTATGTTCTACTGAAAAATCATTTTATAAAAAGCATTGAAGTTCTATATGTATACTATACAACACTCCTCCCTGCCTTGACCTCCCCTTGCCATCGTCCCCTGGCCGTCTTGAAAATGAGGCCCATTTCCCCCCCATCTTGGAAACTTGTTTCGATGTCTTTCTGTACCAATGTACCATAGTACTGGGGTAACATTGGATATATGAGAAAATTGGTTTTCCAACCAAGTGTCCTAGAGAATTGCGAAAATTGGGAAGTGTTCAATGATGATACACAAATCATAAATTTCCTTGAATCCAAGGAAAATTTTGATGAGCTATACTTTGAAGGAAGCAAAAATTTGCAAATGATGTTATCTCTGATGAAGATCCCGACACTGGTTAGGAAGTTATGCAACTAAAAGGAAATAAGATCCTCAAAGGTCTCATCTCTTTATAAAAAACTATTTGGCAATCATGATAGATATGTCAAAGAACAATTTAAGATTAGGACAAGTTATTAGGGACAATATGAAAAATACAATATTGGGACTGAAGGAGATCCTAAGCTGATTCACATTTGTAACTGGTGCATTGATGAAGAGGAGAGATTTATAACATTTCTTTCTGAATACAAGGATGTATTGGCTTAGTCCTATGAAAATCTGAAGTCTTTCTGTCCCAGGGAAGTCTAACGTGACATTCCTCTAAAGTTTGGCATAGTTCCTTTTTGTCAAAAAACAGATGCAATATAATCCAAAGATTTTGGGAACCGTCCTTTTTGAAATTCAAAAGATGCTAGAGGTGGGTATTATTTTTCCTATCCATCATTCATCATAGGTAGCTAATATAGTTTTTGTTTGAAAGAAGAATGGAGAAATCCATGTGTGGATTTTCACAATTTAAATCAGTTATCTTTCAAGGATAACTACCCACCGCCAACTATGGATCAAGGTCTACAAAGTGTCATTGGTTTAGAGATGCTATCTATGCTTGATGGCTTTTCGGGCTACAATCACTATCAGGTTTGAGAAGATGATCAATATAAGACCGCATCTACTACCCCATGGGACACATTTGCATACCATCGAATGCCTTTCGGTCTTATCAATGTCGGAGCAACACTTCAGTGTGTAATGGATCTTTCTTTCAAAGGACTCTTCAATGAAAGCATCATTGTGTATTTGGATGATTTGACTATTTTCTCCAAAACGTGTTAGGATCATTTCTATCATCTCTGACAAGTCTTGGAGTGATGTAGATGACATGGCATGTCATTAAATACCAACAAATCTGTTTTTTGTATGATGGAAAGGAAGTTGTTAGGACACATTGTGTCCAAAGAGGGTATCAAAATTGATCCAGACAGGCTGTAGGTAATTCAAAGCTTATCTTTGCCATCAAGACAAGAAGCAGTTTACTTCTTAAGAAAGATGAATTTATTACAAAGATTTTTTCTTGATTTTGTTGAAAAGAATTGTCATATCATCGATATGATGAAAGGAAAAAAATGCCGACTGAAGAAGGGAGGACAACATTTGTAGAGATAAAAATGTGATAGCACATGCACCAGTGCTAGTTTTCCCTGATTATTCAAAGACCTTTATTATGTTTAGTTATGCTTCTGAGCTTACAATTTGTGCTATCCAGACATAGAAGAATGATGAAGGCATTGAATCACTCATTTCATTCACGATTTGCCATTTGAAGACTCATAAGTTGAAATACAGTTAGATATACATTGTGGTCAAAGCAATGAAGCATTTCTGGTTTTACATCTTGAACTCGCATGCCATAGTTCTTGTTCCAGCAATGAAGGGTGCTCCCCATAATACCATAAACACATAATAGAAACAAAGGAACAACAAAAAATGTGAGAACAAAATATGGACTTCTTATTATTGCCGCAAATGTGGAATTAAAAAATTCACAAGTACAATATGCTAATCCACATGGACACCTTCATTACAGTAATTTGCAAGAGTAAGCTGTGAACTACCACCCATAGCTGTCCTAGACAATGTTCGAGCCTTTCTTAAATAGGCAATTTTATGCCGCTTGAGAAGGTTCTAGATATTGAAACTTAATACCTATGGCCAACAGACCCTAACATCTTTCACATTTATTTTGAAAATTTCGGGTAGCCCAACATTGGAAGGCCATAACTGTCGAACCATTGCTTTGATTAACTATTATAACAACTTTTCAGAAACGCCAGATCATGATCTACAGGCTTGGAATGGTGCTAGTGCCTTTCCATCAAGCTTTCGGACCTCATTCGGGGCCTCCAAGGCGTCAACTGAGCTCAAAGATTTTTCTCCAAAATTTTCAACCAAAAATTCGCAATAACTTCTCTGATACTTAAGCTGAAGTAGTGAGATTTTTATGGTAGGCTTATAATTCTAAAATGAACTTTCATGTAGAAAATTAGAACATTCTAAGCTTGTATGACAAACTTATTGAACATAGCAAGTTCCCAGAAATAGTAATCCCTCCCATCTACCAGTCCTTATTAAAATAGAAAACGTTGAAAATAAAAACATTTTTGGGTGATACAAGATTGCTCTTACACCCAAGATGCTTCTGCATCATCCAGACACTAATATAAAGACTATTTTTACAAAATGACAATTTTGTACGAAAAGAGGAAACTGGATGCTAAGATCCAGGAACACAATATGGAGATAAAATCTACCAATTTGGTTAGTGGTAAGGGATTTTGTCAGCTCACAACTGAAAATGTACCTTTACAAGTAGAGAATGAGAATTCCCTTTCTCTTCCTACTGTTCTATTTGTTAGTACTACGGATGAGTGGTATTCCAATATGGCTCATTAGCTGACTTATGGTGAATTCCCTCCGTATTTGTCATACAAATAGCGAAGGTTTCTCAAGTTAAAGGCTGATGATTTTATTCTATAGGAGAATTGGCTTTACAAGCATTGAATAGATGGAACTTTTTTGTGCTGCATAGATAAATTTCAACAAGTTTGGATTCCAAAATGTTTTCATAATTAAGCTTATGGAGGATATTTTGTTGTCTTGCATTTTTTCACCACAAAATGTAGTAATATTACAAAACTTTTTCAACTTAGTTTTGCATTTCTCTTAGATTAGTTGATTATTTAGTTAGCCCACATTGATAAATCAATCAAACCCAATTGGTATAATAAATCCTTTTACTAAAGGCTTTTGTCAAGTCTTTTCTTTTTTCATTTTATAAGCCTATTGATGATTTTTGAAGCTTTCAAAGTTCATTTTTCGCATTTTTGAGTGTGTGTTTCTTTTCTTTTGGTATTTTTGTTTTGTTCAACATCTTGCTTTCAGTTTTCCCTTTGATTCGTTATATCTTAGGGCTTAATCGAATTTGGCAGTTAAAAGATATGACCATTTAAGTGCCCAAAAGGTGGACCCTCGACATGTAATTGCATAATTTAAAATATCATGTTATATTTTAATGTTGACATTTACTTTTCTAAAAATATAACATAAATTCTCTTTCTGTTATGTTCTCAAGTTATTTTATCACTTAAAGTTATCACTTAAGTGACTATAGAGCACTTTATGTTATATTTTCATGTTGAGTTGCATTTTAATTTTTCATTTAAAAGTGACTTTATTAACTATATAGTTTGATTAAATTTGAGTTACTTCATGTTTTATTTCAAAACATTTAAGTTAAATATTGATTTTTGAATTATATTTGCACATAATGTATTAAACTATATCATGTAAATGTTATTTTTGACGCAAGCAAGTGATATTTCCTCAAAATTCAATTAAACAGGTGCTTGATTAGTCTTGTAAGTTGTGCAAATTCAACTTACATGTCTTTTACAAGTTTACATGTAAACGCCTTCCTAGAGTGCGATTTGACTTTTTAAAACATGTAAATGTAGTTAAGTCTACAATTTTTCCTTCTAAGGCCAAAATTGCCAAAATTGCTCAAAGCATATTACATGATGCATAGTTTTAAAATATGTAATGGAGGATGGAGAGTGTGATTTGCATTGTTTGTTATATGTATGCATTTTAAAACATGCAAGAGCAAACGTAGAATGCGATTTCCTTTCTTTCCCAAGAATGCATCTATTTTAAAACATGTAAAGGCTCCAATGGACTGCAATTTGGCTTTTCAACACATGCATATATTATTGGAGACCATGATTTTGCATTCCCAAGCCAAAAATGGCTGTAATGCATGCATTTTTAGGGTACATTTTTGCTAAAAATGCCCAGAAAATTGGGTTTTTATCCACATTTTTGCATTTGGATCAATGTTTTAGCATTTAGGGAAGACGTTTTTGCATTTGCAAGTAAAAAAAAGACCAAAATATATGTATTTTAGGGCAGGTTTTTGCTAAAAATGTCTAGAAAATGGCATTTCTAGCCCATGTGTTTCGATCTAGAGGGCATACTTTTGAGTTTTAATGCATATTAATGCATTTGAAATCCACATTTTTGACCTTTTCATGTAAAAAAGACCCATACTTATGCATCTAGAGGGCACATTTTTGCCCAAAAAATCCCACATACATGAGTTTCTCAAAATCATTTTACACTTAGAGGTTTTAAGAATCACGTTTTTTGCGTCTACATGTAAAAACATGTCATGCATTGACCAAGAAAGATCACATTTGCAAGCAGTGAAAATGTCATTCATTCAAACCTATCAACCTTCCACATTTGGCTCTTTGAGCTCAAACTAAGTAGAAGATTTCAACTTTGCTTGTTTATTCTTGCCTATTTTGCTATTATATTGCATGTTTTGGCTCATTTTGTCTATTTGTTTAAAGGCGTGCCATGTATTTTGCAATTTTTCTTTAAATAAATTGAAATCTTCTCATTACAATACTAGAGAATCTTTGAAACTGTAGAAACTAAATTAATGTAAAGAAAGATTTTGAAGTTTTTCGAGTTTGAGTCCAAAGCAAGAGGTTTGTTTTTCTTTTGTTTGAGTTTTTGAAAATTTTTTGTTGCTTGTTTTGGTTCCATTTTGGAAGAAAGTTGAAAAATTCTACCCAGGAATGCAAGTGCATACCGATGGAACCCAATATTCTACAAACATTTGTTCACCTTCTTGCTTGCTTTCATTACTTACCTTTTCTATGTTCTAGATAGTTTTTGTGATCAAGATAAGGAATCACTTACTGCATCATTTTGTGTTTTGATAGAAATTGGCTATTTATTACCCAAAACAAAGAAACCTGTTGCAAAATTGCACTTCTAGGGTTAACTCATCATGTGGAACTATCCATTGATCAATCAAGGTTTTTTTCCTGTTAGAATTCATGAAGATATTATCATTTTTAAGATTATTTCTATAGCTACAACAATGAGGGATCAAACATTGGAGTACCTTACAGCAATTGCAGTTTCGACAACTTGAAGTCCACTATTATGTCGCTATAGCATATAGCGATCGGGTTCATCGTTGTGCGAGGAAGGTTCATTGTTGACATAGCGATAAGCGATAGAAATGATTTATCGCTATACTCTATAGAAATGAACATCATCGACGAGTGAAGGAGATACAATTTTAATATGTCGATGAGCGATAAGTCTTCATATATCATTGTATGTTACAACAATCATAGTCTATCATTGAGCGGTGAGAGCACAAAACTGATATAGCAATTAGCAATGAAACTTGGAGATCACTGAAGGTCATAGCAATTATCGCTAATCGAGGAGACAAGAAGTTAGCCTTGGCGATCAGCGATGAGAAAGAGGTTATCATTGTGACATATAGCGATTATCGCTCATCGAAAAGGCAAGGATTTGGATATAATGATTAGCGATAAAGGAAGGTCATCGCTATGTCTTATACCGATTATCATTGATCGAAGTATTGTAAAATGGCTTTCGTGATGAGCGATAAGGCTTGGCGATCACTGTAGGATACAATGATGGATGGTTATATTATTGAATAGGCATCATTGTAATTTATGACGATAAAGTTAAAAGTGATCGCTGATCACATTTTTTGCAATGGATATATAGCAATCAATGATGAGTTGCGGGATATCGCTATATGTTATAGTGATATTTCATGCCAAAACAAAGACTAAGATTTAATATTGCCATGCCTAATAGCGAGAAGGAATATGGGAGATCGCAGTTGTAATATCCCCATCATAAAATAGATTATTAATCAAACTTTTGTTAATGGGTCGATTGATTTAATATATGTCGGACCCATTTTTGTTTTGTTTCTATAGTTTCTGTTGCCGTCGGTTATCTTTGTACACCCATGGAAAATTTTCCCCGATGGGTATTTAAACATGGCTTGTAGGTAGCCATTACGTATGCAATTTGGATTATTTTCTCTGTACTGCAAATTCCTATTGCAGTTCTCTATTGTTCGCCATTTTGGAAGTGAAAGACCTTCCCTATTTGGTTTATCCGGTTTCAATGGGACTTAACCCTCACCCTATTGTGTCGCTTGTAACACTTCACTCGGATCTGGCAAATCAAAGCATCATCTTTTGACATATATTAATTCAAGGTTTTTTGTGTTCAAATCTCCATTCTTGTTTGACATTATCTGATGAATTCAGGGTTAATAGTTTAAGGTACAGGACTAAACCATTTCCCCTCTGTACCACTCAGTACAATTTTCGTCTCTAACATCACTCCCTCATATGGCCATTCTCACCACCATCCTACCATCACCGTACCTTATCCCACATCCTGTCGTTGTACGACCTCCACCTTGTACTGTATGGACTCATCTGTACTTCCCTTGTACATCTCTCCCCTCTCCACCGTATGACCTACTTCCAACATAGCCTCCTCCATCGTATGGGCCCCATTCAGGAACACATAGACAACCATTCATATCAAATAATTCGCTCATTGTGTTTTAGACATTGCATTGCTAGTACGAAACACTACAGTGGTATCAGAGCTTCGATCCTGCCAGCCTGTGGATAGTGAAAGAGAGTTTATAGCTGGAAGAGAAGAACCCATTTTGTTGATATAATGGCTACCAAACCAGAATCCATAGCTATCGAACTTGTGGCACTACTGAGAGTACTTGCGAGGAATCAGGCACAAATGAATGATACTTAGTGACTCATGGAAGTGACTCTCAAGAAGTTGGCAGACAATAAAATTTTCGGAGAACAAAATGGTCACAGCGCAAACTTGGTGTCGAGTAAAGCAAACCCTCATGCAGCACACTCTCGACCTTCCATGTTGTCTTTTCCTCCACGAATAGAGACACCACTCGGAGGGAAGCAAGTGACTTTTGAAGAAATGCAAGAAAAATTGAGAGAAGATTGGAAGAATGCGAATTTTGAAGAAGATATATCCTACAAAGATTATGCAGATTTGAGAATGAGATATTCGGGAGGCAGAAACAGAGAATAATTTAACGATGATCTTAGGAGGAAGTTGAGTAAAGCAAGTTTGTCTCCATTTGACAGATCCAGATCCATATTTGCTCAAGCATGGGTAATGAAGGCCGATACTTACTTCCAGCTTAATCCCATGCCGAAAGAAGCAATTAAATTTGCAACATTGCACTTGGATGGAGTAGCGCACGAATGGTGGCATCATGACACCATCACACTGGGGCATGATCAAATAAATACTTATGTGGAATTTAGTGAGAGATTGATAGATCGATTTTATGGTAAAGATTTGGAAATCAATTTCAAATATTTAGCACAGCTGAGGGTAACTGGATTGGTCAACCAGTACATTGTGGAATTTTAGAAACTTTTGTTTTGGTCATGGATATTTCTGAAAGAAGGCGGATAGTGCTCTTCATGGACAGACTGATAGAACTACTGATAGGTTGTGCAAAGGGGTTCAATCTTGCTGCCCTGTCGGAGGCCATTAAGTAAGCATGGAGTATGGCATCATCATCGGCATCATCCTCGCGAAGTTACTCACATTCCAAGCCACCGGTGTTTTCAGGGGACAAAGATAATAAACCTCCAGCCAAGAAGCCATCGTTGGACGAAGCTACTAGACAGGAGTTCTGAAGGAAGAAACTATGTTTAAACTGCAAGGGAACTTGAGAACCTAGCCATAGATGCTTTGGAAAAGGAAAGATCTATTACATTGAGATCGTATTCGATGATAAGGATGAACAAGAAGAAATACCCTCCGAAGACAACCAAAATGATTAGTTTGAACCATACGGAAAGAATTGCAGCATTCGTACAGGGTGGAGGAATTATCGTGCTAGCCAATAGCCGAAGGTGTACAGTATTTCGTGTACGGGGGACCCTTCAAGGACAAAGGTTTATGGTGATGCTCGATAGTAGAGCTACTCTAACTTCATAAACACATCTTTGGTGAAGTGAAGAGGTCCACCTACGGAGACACACGTAGGATTTCAGGTCAAGGTTGTTGGAGGGACTCTTTTGCCCTGCACACACCTTGTTCCTCAGCTAAGTATCATAATGGAAAATCACACGGTGACTTAGATTTCTTCATAGTGGACCTGTTACCAATTTAACATACCTCCTAAATTGCTATGTTATGCTTGCCTTTATATTGAGCTTAGCGTTTTCTTAGTTATTGAGCATACATATTACAGAATGAAATGGATGCAGAAAGTAAAGTACAAAAATCAGTAAACAAGAAAATTGATCATTTTTTTTCGAAATACAAGTACCAGAACAATACATTTTATTAAAATATTGAAAACTATTTTGATAAGGCACAAAGTGTTCAAATTTTACACAGTGCTTAAATACAATGCACTCAGATACCACACAAGCATTCTCATCTCCTAACATAATATCTGAATAAACACATTGTATAAACCGAAAAGTACTGATAAGATAAAGGGAAAGGCCTCCATTGCCTGAATGGAAGAATCATTGTTCTGGATGTTAAAGGATTGAGCCTGCATTTCCGTCTGGGAATAGCCCTTCAAAAATGAAAGAAGAGAAGGGTCAGTTCATATGAACTGAGCAATGGAAATCTTTCTAGTTATCTCTACACTACTGTTCCTACAATATTGTTATTTAGATAAGTATATTAAAAGATATGAAGACAAGAGGGATATCTGAAAGAAAAATAGGTTTTTATGCTAATGAGTTTGTTTCATGTGTAGATACAGGTATGAAGTTTGTTTACTGTATGGGGTAAATAGTTTAATGCATACAAACAATAGACAAGAGCATGTAACAACAACATTTCTTTTATTATTCACATATAGGCCAAGGAGATTACATAGTGCTTCCAATGATGATTACAATGATCTAGGATGGTGTACATATACTTCTCGAGGAACCTTCCCGAAGGGGTCAGTCAGCTATATAACAATTACCAAAGGGGTCCGTCGGCTACATAACAATTATTGACTACATGCTAATCTACCCGTCGGCTGTTTTATAATTTTATCGACATCATCCCCCCCCAGAAAAAAGTCGTCTCTAGACGACAATGCAAGAAAACTCAAAAAAATAAAAATTGCATGACTAATTACATCAATACACAGATATTAGGCAGGGGGTGGGTCCCTGGCGTGGTAGGTGTCCGTGCTCTCAGTTCACTCATATCAGCCCATAGCTTGTAGACTTGCTCTTTCCTAATCTTCAGTTCTGCTTCTACCTTCATCTGAAGCTCTAAAGCCAAATGCATCATCTCTGCAGTTTCTCCCAACTCTTTCTCCTTTCCTGCTACCAGTTGTTCCTTTTTCGTTGCCAACTTTTGTAGCTGACTCTGTCTGTTTAACAGGGTTGTACTCTCGGATTCCAAGGCTGCCCTGTCCGAGGATAACTTGGCAGCTAACTCCCCCCGAGCCCTCTCAGTTGCTACCTGATCTGTCTGGCTCCTCCGAAGTGTGTAATACGCCTTCCTATATAACTTCACTATCTCGTGAGTCAAATCCTCTACTCAGCTCTCCATACCAAGATCTCTCGTTGTGGCTCAGTCCTGTCGCATCTCTGCAGTCTCCACATCCGGCCATCCCCTATATGCGAATAATAAAAAGAGTGCTGCTATTACATGTTCTTGTCTATTGTCTGTATGAATTAAACTATTTACCCCATACGGTAAACATTTGATGTTGTTGCCCAATGGACCTGGAACGAAGGCAGAGGAATGAAGACTAATGCCGAATCAGCTTAACAAGGATATAAAAAAGATAAAGGGAAAATATGGAATACATACCGCACAAGAAATTTTAATTTTGGCATAACAGGCCGAGCCCAGACGGAGGTTTCAACAGATTGTTGACAGACACCGAAGCATTGAGGAATTCTTGGAAGAGACTCGACAACAGTTGAATTTGGTGGAAGAAAGAAGGGAGGAATTTCTGAACCATTATACGCCAAGGGAAGAGAATCTAGGTAGAAGGGAATTAACTCGCACGACTTAGAGTGCCGAGGGAGCATGAGCGTGGAGTGAACTCTTTGTCCATGATACGCTTCCGAAAGGAACAACTTTGCTTGAGGAAAACCTTTTTTCACCAAGTAACGTGACTATTGGAAATAAGATGATTGTTCAAGACAATGCAGGTGTGCAGAACAACGCGAGTCTTCAGAATAGCACGATTGTGCAAAACAACATGTGTACACAACAAGTACCTCCAACTCGAAAAGTAATGGCTCGACCAAAGGAAAAATTGCCAAAGTTTGATGGTGATGGAATGACCAATCTAGTTAGACACTGTAAGACATGCGAAATAATTTGGATGGCGAATGATGTAACCGACACAAATGAATGAGTCCAACAATATCCAAGAACCCTAAGGGATGTAGCAGTTGATTGGTTTGTCGATGCTGATCCCCAAAAATTAACTACATGGGGGGAGTTAAAAAGAAGTTTATCACTGAATTTCAATTGCTATGAGACGACAATGAAATCGTAGCAGAAATATACACCACAAAGCAAGGGAAAAATGAGAGTGCGTGTATCTGCCAAAAAACTAAAAAAATTAATAAATAAAATGGAAAGTAAGCTGACAGATGAGTTGAAAAAGCGATGGTTCATTGAAGGACTACACTTGGAGTTAAGAAAATGAAGATTGTGCTATGATCATCATACATCAAAGCATACAATCGAGCGATGGACTTAGAGAGTGAACATGAAATGAAAAAGAAGAAAAGTAGCTCATTTGACTCAGATGATGCATCTTCAGAAGAAGATAGTAGTGGTGATGAAAAGGGCAACAAGAAGGTCCGAGGTCTCCAAAAGGATATGATCAGAATGATGAAGGAATTTAAGAATATGCAAAAAGAGACGAAGGGAAATGAGCTATGGTGTATAGAATGCAAGACAGAAGGTCACACAAAGGTATCCTGCCCAGAGAACCAGTTCTGTAAGATCTGCCAAATTATGGAACATTCCACAAAAGAATGCCTCTTCAATATGAAAACAAGAGGACATCAACAAGTTCTCTTGGCATAGGAGGCTTCCGCATTAGGAGGGAGCGGAAACACGAGTAATGATGGTGCCACTTTAGGTGGGTACAAAAATAATAGAAGAGGGCAAAACAACAATATGAACAACAATACTAACAATAATAATGGGGGCCGCAGCCGAATTCATTACAATGCGAACGGTCGCCCGATGGTTCAATACCGAGCATGACATTTGTGGGACCACTTTGCACGAAACTATGTATGATCGAATACACCAAAGTTGTTAAGCAAATGGTGGGGTCCTAGAGATCATATAGATGCCAAGTGCCCAAAATCAGGAGTGAATCTGATTAGCATTGTGGTGGACAAAGAAGAAGTCTTAGTGATCACTTGTAAACAAGCAAAACTGTACCTTGACTTGACAGAAGAAAAGAAAAAAGTGGAAGAAGCACGGGCAAAAATTGAGAAGGCAATGTAGGCAGAGAAATCACAATTGAAGGGCACTCGCGATACCTCAACAAGGAATTGCGTAGGACAAAACATCATAAGACAAATAGTACAAACTGAAGTACGAGTGAAAATAAACGATTTGCTACTCATAATGCCTCAACTTTGATCGGCACTTACAAACATCGCTCCAATTGCTAAACCACTGGGAGAACATGGAAGGGAAAAGGAAAGTGGAGGAAGTACAATGGACCCAATGCTGCTAGCCCTCACATCCTAACAACATCTGGTGGTTGTAGAGATGGACATATTAAGAACGATCATTTCAAACACAATTGTGTACGGAAGATCAAGGGTAAATGTCCAACCAGAAGATACTTGGAAGAAGTTGGGACAATAGACATTGTGGCCACCTACATATGAGTTGCTCACGATAGACTAGCACAGGATCATACTGTTGGGAATCTTGATGGCACAACTAGTGACTATTGGAACACAACTGTTCCTACTCGACTTCATCGTCATTTCGCTGAAGAGGAGAGGAAATGACGCCATTCTGGGCCGAGGATGGCTCATACAAGCAAATGTTAAGCATGACTGGAAGAATAATACACTATCACTGGAAAGAAAAGGATGAAAATTCATTATTGATTTCATACGCAAATAGTGGGCAAAGAAGCTCTATCATCTGACTCTGAAGAGGAGGGATAAGGAAAGCAGCGAATGGAACTAGATTAGGAAGGAGTCCTATGGTTAGAAGGTGGATCGAGAGACGATGATTTGGATTCGATGAACGGATTATTCCACTAGCAGATGGAGGATTATGAGCTATTCCAGAGCTGCAACATACTAACGATAGAGGAAGGGCACAATGAAAATGAATTTCCAAAAGAATTCAATGAAATAAAAGAAGGGGACGAACTGCTAGATGAAACACCTGCACATTTATTTGGTGAGGGAAAGCCGATAAAATATTTTTGGAATACAAAGATGTATTCATTTGGATATATAAGGATTTGAAGGGAGTACTACCAGAGTTGTGTGTTCATCGCATTTCGTTGGTTGAAGGTGCAATACTTGTAGGGAAGCAACCTTACAGGATGAATAAAAACTGTGTGGCACGGGTTACAGAGGAAATTAATCGAATGTTGGAGGCTGGTATTGTCTTTAAGGTTCAAACAAGTGAATGGGTGTCGCCCATAGTCATATCTTTGAAAAAGGATACCATCCAAATCTGGATATGTGTCGACTTTAGATGTCTCAATGCAGTAATGATAAGGGACTCCTTCTTGATACCATTCATAGATAGTATATTGGAGGAAGTAGCCGGACATGAGATTTATTCATTGATGGATGGGTTCTCAAGATATAATCAAATTTGCATAGCAAAAGAGGACAAACTTAAAACGACATTTGTGGTAGAAGGCGGAGTGTACGCATATAACTGAATGCCATTTGGCTTGTGCAATGTATCGGCTACATTCCAAAGAATCATACTGCACATATTCGATAAAATATCTGTCAAAAATTTCAAAGCATTCCTGGATGATTGGTTTGTATTTAGCACTGAAGACAAACATCTGACGGTGTTGGGCGAATGCATGGAAAGATGTCAAAGGGTGCGCCTCGCTTTAAATCCAAAAAAATGCAGATTCATGGTCATGCAGGGAAAATTACTTGGACATATAGTTTGCAAGGAGGGATTGAAAACAGATCCAGACAAAGTCAGAGTGATAATGGAGATGCAACCATCTACAAATGTAACAAAGGTAAAGTTATTCATGGGACACATAGGATATTATAGAAGATTCATCAAAAACTTCGCCAAAGTATCATATCTGCTGGACAAATTGACATGCAAAGGGGAACCGTTCAAATGGGACAAAGAACAGTATGAGTTATTTGAAGTGTTGAAGGTACGATTGGCCACAACACCTATACTGGCATACCTAGATTAGAACAAGGAATTCCATGTTCATGTCCATGTGTTAGATCACCCGATACTTTGCCAGTCGACTACTATCAAAAGCAGAACAGAACTACAATACAACAGAACGGGAAGCCCTAGGAATGGTCTATGCAGTGCAGAAGTTTCGACATTACTTGCTGGAAATAGTGTTCATGTTTTATGTAGATGATCAGGCTCTATTGTACCTAGTGAATAAACCTATCATCCAAGGCAGAATCAACCAATGACTACTTTTGTTGTAGGAATTCACCTTCAAGATCATTGTACGGCCTGGGAAGAATCATGTTAGCGCAGACCACCTGTCGCGAATTAAAATAGGTGAACCGACAGATGGAGTGAATAATGATTTCCTTGATGCATAGCTATTTCAAATTGCAGTACTGCCAAAATGGTACACTAGTATTGGGAGTACTTTACACGGGACAGCCACCAAAGGAGATGCCACAAAATGAAAAGTGGAAATTAGTAATACGGAGTTGTACATTTCAATCGATTAATCGATTACTATATAAAATGGGGCCTAATGACATCCTGTGACGGTGTGTGTTAGTGAAGGAAATATCGAGTGTTGAAAGAAGCACATGAGGGTCCAGTAGGAGGACATATGGGACCTGATACCACAGTGCGAAAAATATTGTTGGCAGGACTGTGGTGGCCAACAATGTACAACAACGCACATGAATGGGTTGTCGGCTATGACACTTGCCAAAGGGTTGGAAAGCCGCTAAAGAGCAGTGTAACTTGGGTGCGCGCACCCGGGTCAAAACCTCGATGCACTCGGTGCAGGTGCATCACGCACCCGAGTACCCCTACCAGGAGTTTTTTCGCTACTGCACTCGGGGGGGACGTGGTGCTTAGGTGCTTCTCGGGTGCTCGTGGGGTGCTTCTTGGGTGCTCATGTGGTGCTTCTCGAGTGCTTCGTTGGTGCTTGTGGGGTGGTTCTTGGGTACTCACTTTGATATGGCTATGATACATTATTATTACTTCACTGTTTCATGCTATTCAGCTCATTGTCATCATGAGCATCTTTATGATATATGATATTCATAGAATCATATTTGAACAACGAATTTTGAATCTTGCATCTTGAACAAAGTTAATTTGTTAAATGGTCATTAGTAATGGTTATGAAGTTTCAAGTTTCAAGTTTGAACTTATGGTTTGTGAATCACATTTCAATTTTCTCTATTCATTGTATTCAACTATATTTGGTATGTTAATGTTATATAATATATTGAAGTATCATTTCATAATTAGCATTTTCAGTCATATATATTATATATATACTATGCAACCCCCTCCCCCCACCCTTGCTCCGCTCCCCCATCGCTGCACCCCCATCGTCCTCTCGCCATCCCCAAATCGAGGCTATTTTTTTCCCACACCCAAAACTCGTCCTGACGTCTCCCTGCACCGCCGCACCCCCCCTGCCTGAGTAACACTGCTAAAGAGAGACTTTATGCCGCTTAACCCCTCACATGCACAGGAATTATTCAAACGATGGGGATTGGGTTTTGTGGGACCCCTGAGAGTAAGCCAAAGGCACCGATGCCAATATATAGTTGTAGCTACTAAATACTTAACGAAGTGGGTGGAAGCACGGGCTGTCCTGGATAACTCACCGGTTAGTACAACGAAATTCATATATGAGAAAATAATCACTCCGTATAGGATTCAACTTCAAATGAGTGATTGTGGAGGGCATTTTGTTAATCACATCATTGAACTGTTAACAATGAAATTCAAGATATATCATTCTCTATCAAGCCCTTACTACCCATGAGCAAATGGATAGGTTGAGGCTATGACCAAGATCCTGGTAGCAATCATCTACAAGTTGTGTGCAGTCGAAGGTGAAGACTTGGAGGAAAAACTGTCCTCTGCCCTCTGGGCATACCACATTGCATACAAGGTGACAACGGGACACATACCATTCCAATTGATGTTTGGACAAGAGGCGATGGTACTAGCAGAATTTATGATACTGAGTCTGAGGATTGCACTGGAGAATAAGTTAGGTGACATGGAAAGCCTGAGGGTAAGGTTGCATAATTTGAACAAAATTGAGGAGAAGCAGCTATTGGCACAATGGGCCATGGAGGTGACGCAGAACATGTGGAAAGCGTGGCATGATAAACACTTGAAACTTAACAAGTTCCAACCAGGATAGCTGGTGTTGAAGTATGACGAACGTAACAAAATCAAACTGGGGAAGTTTAAAGTCAAATGGGTCGGGCCAATACAAAATTTGAGAAGTAGGTGATAACAGAGTAATAAAATTATGGACATTGGACAGGAAGGAAATTTCAGAAACGGTGAACAGGTCCAAGTTGAAAATATATCATGCGCGACTATTCTGTTGTTGACGAATATCGAGGAGTAGTAATTTAAAAAAAAAGAAGACCACTGTACGGTCATCGGTGACTGTATGACCTTTTTAAGTGAGTTTCATGACCATATGACAAAATATAATATGAATTGGCACCATACGGTGTTCTTTCTAATGCCATCGTACGACGATTTAAGGGAGCCACCCTATGGCGAGATGGGCGGTCGTGATGATCAGCTTCTCCGTTAAGGCATGTCATGTTTATAATCCATTTTTGCCCTTTTCTTCATTTCAAATTGTCATTTATTCCTTTGCTTTATCTAGCGAAAGCCTTCTTGTTTCGAGGAGCCAAAATATTACAATTGTTGATTTGGACCAAAGGAGCAGCAGTCCTTGCACTCTATGTGCCGTGGATGGAGCATGCGAGTGAATGGCATTGGCTTTTTCAACTATGGGAGTTGCATAGGTTCAAGTCCCACGAAGAGCAATAGTTGTAATCCATACTCTTGAAAAAGAAATCTAGTTGTAATAACAGGACTATTAGTACCAGGAAGTGCTTCACAATTTGCGGTAGATGGAGAGGCGTATGTAGATGTGGGAATTGAGTAGATGAGAAATTTCACCATATGGTATTTGTAGTTCCTCATGTCCATATAGCGTCCAAAGAGCAGAGGCCGAGTCATTAATTATATTTAATGTAGGCACCGGATGTTTGGTATTGTATGGACATCAGGCAATTTAAGGGCTTAGCTGAACACTTCCTACTAGACACCTTCACCGAACGGCCCGCTAGATTCAAGAGATATAATGCATTGCTGCCGTACGGTCATGCTGCACAAGAAATGAAGCACATTACAGGCAGATCGTACGAGACAGGGTGGCACTTTTGTATTGTGTCAAACATAGTACGGTGTAGAAGAAAGGGGAAGTTGCTAAGTATTTTTCTGTATCATATCTTCATTGTCATTGTATGGGCTTGCACAGACAGAGGCCGATTTTGATTGAAGGTTTTGGAGACAGTTTCTGTTTGGTCAAGGAAGAGAAGGGTTTATAATTTTTTTGACATCTGTACCACTCTTATTAATAGAGTTTGTAGGCAAGAGATAGGTTGAAGGAGAGACCTAGACCATTAGCCCCCGGGGAACCTCCTATCATGCAGTGGAAACACTTAGACTTAGCCATTGGGCAAAAGGGTTGTACAGTGCAGAAGAGACCCCGGCTAGATATAGGAGGTGATATGAATAGCGGACGGCAAGAGACATCTTTCGAGGAGAACAACATGGGAGAGGAGGAAGGGGAAGACGATGATGAAGAGGTTGAGATTTTCACAGCCACTCCCTTGTTGTTTTTGCGCTCTACATTGTCTGCCACTTCCTGCCTAGTCCTAGCAAGTCTGCACATGGCACATATACCAGGGTTTGGACAAACACAATAGTCGATAGTGATGATTGCAACACCACAATGGGTGGTTACAATAGCAGAACCTTGGCAGCAGGGAATAAGACCTCCCCCAGTCCGACCAGCGGTTGGGTTTGCTATGGGATTTGCATCGGTGGCAGCACCCGTCAGCCAAGAGAGTATGCCAGCTCCTGCTGAAGCACTTTTGGTAGCGGAAACCGTAGCACCTATTGAAGCACAACCAGTAGCAGAAACTGTGGCACCTACAACAGAGAGTGTACCAGAGGAGAGAGAGGAGACTACTATGGAGGTACTCAAACTACCAGTACCAGAGATAGCAGAGAGCCAGTGTACACTAGGTGTGCACTTGGATGTAGTGGGTTCGGATGTAGTAGTTAAGGTGGATGCAACACTCTTAGCATCACCTGAGTGTGATAGGGAGAGTAGAACTCAGAGGTTGAGTACTTACTTGAGTACACGGTTCCATCGTACTCTAGTACCTCGGATGGCCTATATGCAGACACCTACGTAGGACAAAATTTTGGAGGAAGACACTCAACAGGCAAAGGTAGCGGAGCCAGTACAAGGTATGGGACTGTCACATAGCGTTGTGGAGCGTATGGCAGAAGCAGTAGAGAGGGCTATGAGTGTGTAGCAGGAACATCCAGTAGCACGGGAAATAGGGATGAGAGAGGCATTTCTTGCTGATGTAGTAGCTCTAGCAACTCGAGCTTGCCAGGTGTTAGCTTTGACAGAGACTAAGGTGTTGGACTCAATAGTGAAAGAGCTAGAGGGAGTCATATCTTTTATAAGATTAGGATGCCCAACTGCCTTTACAGTCTGTTTTGAGGAGAGGAGATGGGCGGATATGGAGATTGTAGAGATGCGACAGGATTGGGCGACGACGAGAGATCTTGGGATGGAGAGTTGAGTAGAGGCCTTGACTCACGAGATAGTGAAGTTATGTAGGGAGGCCTATTACAATCTTTGGAGGAGCTAGGCAGATTAGGTAGCTGCTGAGAGGGCTCAGGAGGAGTCAGCTGTGAGGCTAGCCTCAGAGAGGGTTGTCTTGGAATCCGAGAGGGCAGCTTGGAAATCTGAGAGGACAGCCTTGTTAGACAGACAGAGTTAGCTATAGAAGTTGGTAGCGGAAAAGGAACAAGTGGCAGCAGGAAAGAAGAGAGAGTTGGGAGAAATTGTAGAGATGATGTAGTTAGCTTTAGTGCTTCAAATGGAGGCAGAAGCATAATTGAAGGTTAGGAAAGAGCAAGTCTACAAGCTACGGGCGGAGCTGAATGAGTTGAGGGCACGGATGGCCACTACGCTAGGGACGCATCCCTCTATTTAGTATTTATGCATTGATGTACTTTGGTTATTTTGAGTTTTGTTGTATTGTCGTTTGGAGATGGCCTTCAGTAATTGTTATGGAGTCGATGGACCCCTTCAGGAAGTATATGTACACCATCCAAGATCATTGTAATCATCATTGGAAGCACTATGTAATCTCTTCGGCATATATGTGAAGAATAAAAGGAGTATTGTTGTGTTACATGTTCTTGTCTATTGTTTGTATGCATTAATAAATCGTTTACCCCATACGATAAACAAAGTTCGAGGTTGTTGAAGGATCTTGCATAGATTACATGCATGAAGCCTTTCGACTGAATCATATAGAGGCCAAGACTGAAGGACTGAGGAGGCTATTGAAGGGACATGCATAAATTACAAGCGTGAAACTTTCTGGTCAAATTATGTATAGGCGAAGACTAATGACATGGGGAGATTGTTGAGGGGGCATAGGTAAATTACAAGTATGAGACCTTCAAGTGGAACCATAAAAAAGGTTTGAAGACACAAGGAGACTGTCAAAGGGACATACATATGTTACAGGTATGAAACCTTTCAATTGAATCATGGAGGAATTGGAGCTTTACAAGTATACAGGCAGGAAATGGCATGAGATGTATTTTCTAGAATAAGAAAAATAAGCAGCAAGCTACAGGTGGACTCAAGGATTGATCAGCAAGGTTGTAAAGATAGGAATGTGAATATGAAAATAAAAGTGCAAAGGATAAATATAGAGTGAACTAGTGATGGTAAAGAAACAAGAGTATGAGTTGCAATCAGCAAGAAAATATAGTCATATTGCGGGGCATATTTTGAGCAATTGAGAAGGAATTAAGACAAACGATTTCAGCATTATGACTAAAATAGGGTGATTTAGGTAGCAATGCGGGCATAGTCCCTAGAAAAACAGCGAAAAAGGAGATATTAGTGATTTTATGAGAGCATCATTTTCTGAATTTTAAATCTGTTTGTAAAAACATTCTATCATGATTATTGAAGACAAAATACAACCCTCATGGCATGCACAACAGCAAAAGAAATGGAGAAGATTCTACAACCAACTTAAAGTTCATTACAAAATTCTTTCAAAACAGTGAAATTCTTTGGTGGTCCAACAACGAGGGACTGGATTGGAGTTTATGAAGAATGTCGTACTAAAAGTACATCAAAAGTTGCATAAGTACTAATGAATGAAATCAACAATAAGGTCAAACAGTATCAAAAAATATATTAGAAGGTGCTGCTTAAAAAAATGACAGTTAAATTGAAGAGGAATATAAAAGAATTGCATGGAAATGGCAAAGGATGCTACTGTAGTCGTAATATGAATGCAAAAATAAAAATACAATCATGGAAATAGTGAATTGATAAGTGTAAAGCAAGCTACAAGAAATAATAATGTTGATGCAAAAGGAATGATAGAATTTCATGTATATCATGGCATAAACTAAAATCAATTAAGCTTCAAGATTCAATGTCCTTATCATTGGTAAAGCCACAAAATCTGTCAAAGCATGTTGAAAGGGTATTCAGCCATAATACTCTAAACAAAGGTTCAACACTCACACAATGCAGGAACCTTTAGAGGCCATTTTCCAAGTAAAACAAAATATGACACAGATCAGATTGTTCAAGAACATAATAAGCTGCTACAAATCTAATAATGAAAGGAAAGTTTCAGCTGCAGCTGTATATGGAAGGTCAAAGAAAAATCTATGAACCTATCTTCTGTTCCAAATTATGAAACAAAAACATTTGGGGTTTGAAGTATGATACTAAAAGGAGCATTTATATGCAAGAAAGAATGTCAATAATACCAGTCACAGCACGTGAACATGAAGAAGATTTCATAAATTTCATAAAACCGAGTCAAACTGTATAACTTTCAGCAAAGAATATCATAAAATGGAGGTATTACAGCATTAATCTTTCATATACATCAACTTACAAACTGATACAACAGTGAAATAAAGAAAGGAACTCACCGCTATAACTAAGCATCAGTAATGAAGTTCACACCAGTAGCAATCCCCAGTCCTGAAGATGGAGCTGTAGTATGGAGGAATAACCCTCACGGCATCAACATCAGAAGAATAATGGAGTCCAAACCCCATAAATCCATAACCAACAGCATCATATCTCATGACATCATGCTCCAGCACAAACAACAAGAAGAATAACCCAGCAAGCAAGCTAGACCCATGAATGAATAACCAAAGAAACTCACGGCTAGCGGAGCCCAATAAAACCTAGCATGAGAATAGAGTCTATCATAGCCAACCATGAAGGAAGCAACCATATAAATCACAGAGGAAACCAAGAGAACAAGGTGTTCAACATAGCAAGAATGGAGCCTAAACCCACGAAAATTTGCAGCCAAAGAAAGAAAAAAGTATGGCGTCCACAACCAGAAAGAATTCGCAAGAGAAAAGATGCTAGGCGTGCACGGCTAGCATAAAACCAATAGAATCTGTGAGGAAACTTGCATAGCAGAAATCCATGGAAGAAAAAAGCTCACGTCCATCATATCTCATAAACCCGTGAAAATATCCAACAGCAAAAACAGTGTCCAGCAAGTAGAAAAATTGCATTGAAGAGCTCTCATGGTGGCTGCTAAGGTTTTCAAAACCCTCTGCTCTTTCCTTTGTATAAAAGACCAAATGAACAAAACAAAACAAATTTTTCCCTTTTTGCCTTTGATAGCCCTTTGTCACATTTGATAAAATTTTGAGTCCATGCCAAAGCTTTTACAATAAAGCCATAAAACACATTTTATAAATCTTATACATATTAAATGAAGTTTATATAATTATTTGATATATGTATAATTTATAAAATTTGTTTAATTATATTCCCTTTCCCCCATATTCATTAACATTAATGTGTTTAAAATTAAAAAAATAAACACGAATTTTTTTTAAAAAAAAGGTTAATTATTAAACACATTAATATTAATAATAATAATAAAATGAAGAATATTATTATAAAATTAATATATCAAATGGCTATAATTATAAAGCCTTTGTTATTACTAATTAATAATTAAGGAAAGGGAGTTAAGGTGAGTTAACAAATTTTTTAATGCCTAAATGCAAGGAGAGAAGTTCAATGGCTATTTTTGAACCCAAAGGTGATATTCAGTTAAATCTTTCATGTAAAGACAAAGTTATATTTTTAGCAGAGATGGACTATTTGAGTTAACTGAATGTTAAATGCAATAATAGAGTCAAGTATGGAGCTATTTTTGGAGGCTAAGGGCAGTTGGAGTTTCCCATGCAGTGATGGAGCATTTTTGTGCTATTTTTGGTGATTTATGGAGCAGTTAAGGCTAGTTTTGCATGCAGTTCGTTATGGGAGCCTGTTTTATGCATACTTTGCATATTTTTGAATAGTTTTACATGCTATATTTTTGGGTTACTTATGAGATCCAAGTTTGGCTTTTATGCATGATTTTGAGGAGCTAGAGATAGTTTTTCAGTTATCTATCAGTTGGACAGGTGGTTGAGAGCAGTTTTCAGGGGCTTCTTCATAGTTTGTATCATTTTTGACTTATTTTTCTAGGCATGATCTTGGAATCCAAATTAGGGTTACAAGCTCTATATATATTGTACATTCACCTCATTGAGGGGGATCTTCTTTTGGATTCAAATTTTTGCGTATTGTAGATTTTGAGTTGATTGTAAGACCAATTTGTAGCAGAGGGTTTTCAGCATTGGTTATATAGATTCAGCGGTTCCTCATTGATTTTCGTGCAATATTGTGGATTTTTTACTTTCATGTTGTATTTGCCTTCATTTAAGTTATATTCCTTATTGCATAGTTGAATCTTGATATGTGTGATTTACAGGTCTTTGTTTGTGTCCATTGTTCTTTTTGCAGAAAATTAGTACATCATAGGTTTTCCTTTCAAAGATTCTGTTCCTTGCATAGAATCACTTTTGTAGTTGTGTGTTTGTCTAAGTATTGTGAATCAATTGTTTCTTGCATAATTTGTGTTGATTTGATTAAAGTTTCATTCACCTCATTTAAGTTAGTATTCATTATTTGTCATTCACTTCTCATCCCTTATCTCGCATATAATTTAGTTTTTAGGTGATCACTATTTAGGAATCGACCTAGCTTTCGTAGATTTGTCTCTCGTTTTAGGACAACCCACCACCCAAGAGAGTTTTCATGTTTCAATACTATGGCTATATTTTGCATCTTGCTATAGGCAAAATCTTGATTGACAATAGTTTTTTGGCACGCCCAGTGGGACCACAAACTGTTTCATAGTACTCTTAATTACAAGATTTTACTGCTATTTTGGTGTGAACAACAATATTTCAGCCTTTTTGAAGGTGTTTTATTAACACATGGCGACTCTGTTTTGAAGGTTTATCGCAGATACAATTGTAGTTTTGGTGATTCTCTTAATGAAAACTCCAAGAAGCTCAATAAGAGGAAGAACTCCAAGAAGGTCAATAAGAGGAAGAAGAACACCACTGATTACAAGAGGAAGGTTTGCTTCACCACTTGGATCAAATTGTTCAGCATTTGAATATCCTATAATTGAAGGTCAGCTAGAAAATTCTGAGGAATCTAAGATAGTAATTGAAGATGTTTCTCCTGAAGATTTAAGTGTTTGTGATCATTCTGAATCTGAAGTGCTCATTTTTGAGGTATTACTAAAAGATCAATTTGATTTTTCAGCACCTATAAGTGGTACTACAGTTGCTGTTAAAAGTTTGACAACGTATCAGCAAAAGGTAAATCAGCTTGCCCAACCTTTATTGCCATTTATAGTACAACAAGAAGTACCACCAGTTCATCAAATGACTTGAAATTTGCCATTTGTAGCTTTTAATGTTGGCAACCCTTTACAAATTGCTGCTCATCATGATATTCCACCAGCAACATTGAAAAGTGTGCCATATTTTACTAGTAACAATCATGATTAAGCAGTGGAACATATCAAGGATATAGCTACCTTTCGTGGATTACATCAAGTTCAACATGAGGATGTGGCTTTACAATTATTAGCAGTCTCTTTCAGAGGAAAAGCATTAAATTGGTTCAGAAGTTTAGCGGTAAATTCAGTTGCTTCATGGGAAGCATTGGGAAGCTTGTTAATCAACAAGTTTGAAGATGAGTTTGATAATCTCTCCTTGGTTGAACAGTTGACTAGCATCAAAAGACATCCTGATGAGCATAATTTTGATTTTAACTTTTGTTTTCAGAGAACTTGGGATAAAATTCCAACATCTGTTAAGCCTTCTAATGATTATGCATTCTTATTTTATTTGAAGGCTTTTAATAGTGACATTTCAATTATGATACAATCTATGGGAGGACATACTTTGCCTGATGCATCTGATATTGCTATAAGAGCTGAAAACAACTTAATACAAGCCAACAAGCTACCTCCTAGGCCTCCAATGCCTTATTTTGTAGAAATACAACAAATTGTATCAGGTGTTATATCACTGTTAGCTTTAATTCCACCTATGCTTGCATTAGCAACATTTAATGTGCAAGTTTCAGCAGAAGGACACGCTGCTATAGCTCCTATAAAAGAGCTAAAAAAGAAAAATTTGGACTTAATGGAGAAAAGTGATAGCATGATGCGAACTTTGCAAACTTATGGAAATGAAATAACGAATTTGAAAAGGCAACAAGGCCAATACAATAGGCCTAATCAAGCTTCCTATCAGAAAAATAGGCCATTCAATTGAGCTTCAGGATCAAACCAGCAAAGGCAAGCTCAAGGACAACAAAAAAACTATGGTCAAAGAGCTAACCAACCGTACAATTACGCAACTCCTAGTAATACTAAAGAATTGGTAGTTGTTCCTCAAAACAACTATGCACATGATGAGGAGTGGTGCAATACTTGTAACGCTGGTCATTTTTGGCTTGATTGTGCACATGCGCTTGAGGCAAGAAGACGACATGTTCTTAAAGGACAACAAATAACTACTCAAGGAGAAGTTCATCATGATCAAGTGTAGTAACCAGGTAACCCGAATGCTACTCTAATGAATTTTAACGAATATGAAGGTGTCATAACAACAAATTTTGATTAAAACCAAGTTTTGAGACTTGTATCAGCGGGAACAAGGTCAAAGTCCCAGGCTGTAAATGTTCAACAAGAAGTTGATAAGGCAAACCAACAGCAAGCTAACATTGATAAAACTCAACCAAGAGCTTCAAATGTGCAAAAGACGCAATATGTGCCAAAAGGACAACAAGCGCCAGTGCAAAAGGCGAGTATACAACCATCACAACAACAAAAGGAGTCTACTGTACCAAAAAATCAGTCCAAGGTTAGAACACAAAATTTCAATATCGTTGAGCATTTGAAGTAGACTCATGTTCCTGTTTCCATCTGGGATGTTTTAGCAATCCCAAGTCGAAAGGATATGCTACAGGAAGCATTAGAGTCACTTACCTTATCTGATGATGCTTTGGCATAGCAAACTCTTAGAGTTTTAATGACTGCAAATGCTAATACATCACAACAACCATCCAATATAGTTAAACCACCACCTTTTTACATTACAGTCATAATAAGCAAGTACCTTGTTCATAATTGCATGATAGATTCAGGTGCTACTAACTCAGTTATGCCAAAGAAAATTGTTGATCAGCTAGGCCTTAAATATGAACCAATTGAAAAGGGGGCAGTTCAACGAAATGAGACAACTATTGAGACAATTTGAATTATGAGGAACATGGATTTGACATTGCATTCTTGTCCTAGTTTTTCAATCCCTATGGATATACACATCATTGACTTACCTCCTTACTTTTTCATATGTTTATCACATGACTTCACTGCCAAAATAAGAGGTTTTGTATCTACAGATTGGTCTCACATGCTTTGCCACTCTAGGTATGGTACTAAGATCACAATTTCATCTGAACCTATTACTAAGGATTGCTTTGAACATAATATTGTTACTACTGAAAATGAGACAATAGCTATTTTATTTGACCAAGAGGAAATTAATGCTATTCATGAGTCCAAAATGCAGATAGACAATGTTCTTGATATATTATTAGACAAATGAGCTGCTGAAAATGCTGAAATTACAAAAGAACAGGTTGAAGAGCTAAGCTTGAGCAATTATGTTGTTCATGAAACTACTAATTTTTTGCCAAATGTCATGAAAAGTGCAGATGTAAGTTCGGAACAACAAGGTAATGAGGTGTGGAAATTATTTTATGATGGTTCCAATAGCAAAACAGGTGCAAGGGAAGGTTGGATGCTGATTTCACTAGCAAACGAAAGGTATTATGCTTCTTTCAGATTTACGTTCAGTTGTACCAAATAACGTTGCGGAATATGAAGCTTTTGTAAATGGATTAAAATGGGCCATAAAGCGAGGTATCAGTTGTTTACAAGTTTTTGGTGATTCTGAATTGATTGTTAACCAAGTTAGAGGAATCCATGTTACTAAAAATGATCTGCTGAGAAGTTATAAACATGTAGTGTGGGATTTAATTGAAGGTTTTGAAGCATTTAATTTGCAATTTGTACCTAGAAATCATAATAAACATTTTGATAGACTTGTTGCAATTGGTGCATAATATGATATACTATTTGAAATCAGTAAACATAAAGGAAATAATCATGGAAAAGTTATTGTCAGACCTGTTGTACGAAATTATGGTGAAAGTTGGCAAGTTTTTGAATTTGATTAACATATTGTAAATTTTTTAAGAGAAGAAGCTGAGTTTTCTCAGCCGAACAAGCAAAAAATACAGGATCAATATGAGGATCAAATTATTTAATTAAGGACAAATAAGATGCCTAAGGGTTTAGCAATTTTAGAATCCATTTTTAATACTGATGACCAGTTTAAAAAGATAACAGCTTGCAGATAAAGGAAGACCACTATGAAGAAATTAAAGTTGCAAAAGATAAAAACCTGAAACTTGGAAAGGTATGTACTCCTGAAGACCATCAAATATTTGTTAATTTATGCCATGAATTCTATGATATTATTGCTTAGAATTATTCAGATTTGAAGGGATTTGATGCTAATATTCCTCAACATATCATTGAATTGGAACCTGGTGCAAAAAAGTTAGAACCTCTTATGATGAAAGAGCTGAATAAGTTAATTGAAAGCACTATTACATTCCCTATTAAGCATATTTCTTGGGTTTCAAATTTGATTCCAGTTAGGAAGAAAAATGGAGAAATCAGATTGTGTGTTGATTTTCGTGATTTAAATAGAGCTTCATTGAAGGATAGACATCCTTTATCTTCAATGGAACAAATCTTACAAGTTGTTTCAGGATCAGAATGGTTTTTATTGCTGGATGGTGTTCTCCAGCAAAAAGGGTAGTTAGACAGTTATCGGTGCGACGACGGTTGTGTCGTTTCATTGGCACTGTTTCAAATATTATAAATGCTGTGAACACTTATGTATTTGGCATCATTATCAGCATACGAAATATCATTGTTGTGTATTGAGAAACCTTTGATAATGAATAGTATTTTGCATTGATTATATGTTTTCTTTCTTGTTTGCCACGGGCTAAACATTTGGCACCGTTGCTAGCTCGAATTCGGGATAGTATGGAAGGACAAAGATAAATGGGAAGAATAGCACAAGACAACTTGGAGACAAATGATGATGGTGAAACATAAATTTTTGAAGGAGAGCACGAAGTAGCGCAAAACTTTCACATTCTGTATCAAGTAGGTCTGGAAACTTTCGTATAGAGGGAAGCCACCAAGAACGGGGTTATGACAGTGTGTGGGATGATATGCATACGATTCCCACCGCGTACAAATTTCTAGACCAACATCCCTGTCTGATCAGACAAGCCTACATGGCACAAAAGAGATGCCGGGAGGAAGCGGAATGCGAGGAACACCGTCAGGAGACTAAAGAAATTCTGAGAAAAGAAATGCATGGTGTCGGAAAATTGAACCATGAGCAGTTGCGCCGTAGTGTCAAGTGCATTCACAAATCTGTAATTGTCGCATAAGTTGACACATGATGTATGCAAAATAAATAAATAAAAGAGTGTTCTATTTTGATTTTCTTTTATAATGGTACTATATGCCAAATGCCCAATCTTTTGAATAAGAATAAGAATTTGAGGGAAGAAATTGACAAATTACAAATTGTGTGTGGCGAAGCCGAGCAACAATGGAGAATAAGATAACTCACTGGGGAATGGACTGAGGGGCAGTCGGAGGAATCATCTAGTGTGGTGGTCTAGCGGGGTTCACGAGGAACCAACGAAGGGTGCTTCAATTCACCGAAACAGTGAGGACGGAGCAACGATGAGTTGCTTGAGGAAACACGACATCAATTGGCAGTGCTTGAGGAGACAAAGGAGAAATTTCTACATTTATCACACACCAGTATGAGAGCGATCTTGTGAAGTAGGAGAAAAGAGGCGAGGCCGACAGAGGACATTGGGGTGAAAGGAAGTGCTGGAGCGGCACTGCACAATGGTTAGAGTAACTCGTCGAGATCAACTTCTAATCATTTAGCGAGATGAAATAGTGGTAATCAACGAGCAAGAAGCACTATGTCTCAAAAGAAAAAACTCTCAAAGTTCATGGGTAACGGGAAAGAAGACCCCATATGACATTGTCGTACATGTGAAACGATATGGACCACCAATGCGGTCACAGATGCAGATGAATGGTTGAACCAATTTCTCACCAATTTACGAGGGGTAGCGGTGGATTGGTTCTCCGACATGGACAAGGCAAATATCTTCACATGGGATGATCTGAAGAAAGAATTCCAAGAAGAATTTTGACTGCTTTGAGATGATAATGAGATTGTAGCAAAAATGTACAACTGCAAACAAGGGAAGAAAGACACAGTTTGAGCCTACAATTGAAGGCTTAAAGATCTTCTTAGCTGGATGGGTACGCAACTAGTGGACGAACTAAAGAAATGCTGGTTTGTAGAAGTCCTTTGTGGAGCATTGAGAAGAAAAATGAAAATACTTTCACCCACATCCTACATCGATGCATACAACCGTGCCTTAAATCTAGAAAGTGAAAGCAAAACAACAAAGAAGAAGAAGAGGAGACATAAATCTTCATCCTCCGAGAGTGATAAATCATCCGATAAGAGTAGTAGTTCAAACAGCGAGGAGCCCAACAAGAAAGTAGAAGCACTTCAAAAAGACTTAGAACAGATCCGAAAGGAATTCAAATCCATGATGGTAACCAGTTGCTACACGGAGGAAGGAGAAATTTGGTGCAGAAATGCAAAGAGAAGGGCCATTCAAAAACGAGCGAGTCCAAAAAAGGTGATGTGTGATATCTGTTAGGTCTTAGGGCATTCTACAAAGGAATGTCCATTCAACCTGAAGATTAGGAGTCAACAGATATTGTTTACACAAGAACAACTATCCACGTCTTGCACAAACAATGAAACCTAGGGCAACAATACTACCACATCCGGTGGCTACTGGAATGATCGCCGAGGAGGACGGGGTGGGAATGACAATAGAAATCAAATACAATATGATTCCAAAGGGGGCCCCATAATCCAGTGCTAGGCATGTAATCACAGGGGCCACTTTGCTAGAGTGCCCATAGAATGACATTCTGCAGAAATTATGTTGATCGTGTGGTCCAAGGGACCAGAAAGATGCTAATTGCTCGAAACAAGTAAATCTCATTAACATCGATGAGGAAAAGGTTCTGGTTGTCACCCACAACTAAGCTAAGTAGGCTACTTGTCCTGACCCTTGCACGGAGAAGCAAAGGCTGCGGGAGGCACGGGAGCATGTAGAGAAAGCAGTGAAGGCTATGAAGGAAATGAAGGATGCAGTTCCTCGACAATCGAAGGGAGAAAACAACTTGGTCAATCAGATGCTACAAATGGAGGTGCCCGTCAAGAGTTCAAGACCTCTTACAAGTAGTATCGCAACTAAGGAGGACATTGCTGAATACCCACGCGCACACGACGAAGATGAAAGAACAATCAACTGTACTAGGAGGGTCCCCAATAGATCCCATGTTGTTGATATTAAGCCTCGACCGTTATCCGACAGTGGTGGAGATGGGAATCCTAAGAACCATCTTGACGAACACCATTGTTGATGGTGGGTCCAGGGTAAATGTTCTTCTTGAGGTGATGTGGAGGAAATTGGGAAAGCCTTCCATGTGGCCGTCTACATTCAATCTACTTGGCACTAATCAGCAGGGGATAAAACCCCTGTGGACCTTAGTGGCTCAACAAGTAACTATCAGGATGCAACCATTCCTGTTGGATTTCGTAGTAATTCCCTCAAAGAAAAAGAGATATGATGCCATTCTTGGAAGAGGATGGCTGGTGGCTGCGAAAGTAAACCATAACTAGAAGAAGAATATCTTATCAATGGAAAGTGGAGGGCAGAAGTTTTTGATTGATCTCCGAACTCAAATGGTAAGCGAAGAAATGGCCTCATCGTTGGAGTCCAAGTTGGATGGAGAGCACCAGAGAGATGAAGCAAGAATGAATCGAAACAACGAAGGCGTTTTAGAGTTGAGGAGTGTTTAGAAGACGAGACAAGTTTATTGAACAAACTTTTTCATTGGCAAATGGAAGACTATAAACTCTTCCATATGTACATGCTTGGCATTGAAGAACCCGAAGATGAGGAAGTATTCCCACCACAGTTCGTGGTATATAGAGAAGGAAATGCGAAGATCAATGAGAGTCTCGCCCATTGCTTTGAAGAAAGAGATAAAATACGAAGTGTCGTCCATAGAGGTTACTAATCTTGGAGACGTGGAGAATCCAAGGAACATACTCTTGGGAGACGATTGGAATCCGGTACTGAAGGCCGTGGCATTCAAAAATTTTCTTGAGTACAAACATGTATTCGCATGGACTTACAATGATTTAAAGGGAATCCCATTGAAGATGTGTGTCCACTGCATACAATTGGTATCTAGAGCCATACTGTGAGGAAACACCTGTACCGAATGAACAAAAATTATGCAGCTTGCGTAGATGAGGAAATACAATGCATGCTAGAGGCCAGCATAATATTCAAGGTTCAAACAAGCAAGTGGGTGTCACCTAGTGTGATATCGATGAAGAAGGATGAGATCCAAATCTGGATATGCGTGGACTTTCGGTGCCTCAACACGGTCAATAAAAGATCCCTTCCCAATTCTGTTCACCGACATGATTTTGGAAGAAATGGTTAGACATGAGATGTATTACTTCATGGATGGATTTTTTGGCTATGACCAGATCTCCATTGTGTTGGAAGACAAACTAAAGACTACTTTTGTGGTGGAGGATGAAGTGTATGCGTACAACCGAATGCCCTTCAGATTGTGTAATGCACTTGCCACGTTCCAGCAGATCATTTTGCACATATTCGACAAAATGTTGGTAGGCAACTTTTGTGCATTTTTGGAGGATTGGTCCATTTTCAGTGGACCAGAAAACCACTTAAAGGCACTTCAGGAATGTATGGAGAAGTGTTGATGGGTGAGGCTGGCATTAAATCCAAGGAAATGTCGGTTCATGGTTCCTCAGGGAAAATTGCTTGGACATATTGTTTGCAAGAAAGGACTAAAGACCGACCCAGATAAAGTAAGGGTGATAGTGGAAATGGAAGCCTTGAGTATCGGGAGTCAAGTCCTTTCTTAGACACATTAGGTATTATAGATGATTTATAAAGAACTATGCCTGAATTGCTCTACCCCTGGACAAGTTGACACGAAAAGGAGAACCATACATGTGCACTTTCGAGTAGGAGACTAACTTCTTAGAACTAAAGAAATAGATTGCTGGGAGCACCCATATTGGTGTATCCAAATTGGTATAGGGAGTTCCACGTCCACATGGACGAATCAAACTTCGCTATCGGTGTGACGTTGGTGTAGACTGGTGATCATGGTCTCGATTATCCAGTGTATTTTGTAAGTCGGATACTGTCAAAAGCTGAGAGAAATTATATTACCATTGAAAGGGAGGCTCTTGGGATGGTGTACTCGGTACAAAAGTTCAGACGTTACCTATTGGCCACACCATTTACCTTTTAAGTGGATCACCAGGCATTGATGTACCTGATGAACAAACCAATCATTCAAGGAAGAATTAATAGATGGTTGTTGCTACTACAATAATTTACCTTCACCATCATTGTGTGATGGGGGAAGAGTCATGTCATTGCCGATCAACTCTCTTGAATCAAGTCCAGGGAGCCGCTAGAAGGGGTCAATGACGACTTTCCAGATGCATACTTGTTTAGAATCGCCATTCTTTTGGAATGGTACAAGTCTATAGGGGATTATCTGTCAACATCCCAATTTCTGAGAGAAATGTTGCCAGGCGATCAACGGAAACTAGTTCTAAGAAGCTGGACTTTTCAGCTAATAAATGGTCTTCTCTATAAGATGGGTCCTAATCAAATACTACGGTGATGTGTAATGGAGGAAGAAGTGCAAGGTGTTCTAAGAGAAGCACATGAAGGGCTGATAGGTGGCCACGTGGGACTTGACACAACAGCATGGAAGGTTCTGCTTGTCGGCTTATGGTGGCCCAACAACACATGCCAAAGAGCCGGCAAACCACTCAAGAGGGACTTCATGCCATTAAACCTGTCCCACGCCTAGGAATTATTTAAACATTGGGGACTAGACTTCTTTAGTCCCCTAAAGGCGAGGAGATCTCGATGCTGTCGATACATAATGGTAACCACAGAGTATCTAACAAAGTGGGTAGAAGCACGTGCACTACCTGATAATTTTACAATTAACACGGTCAAGTTCTCGTATGAACAAATCATCCACCCGATATGGTATACCTATTCAGTTGACGAGTGACAGAGGTCACTTCGTCAACCACGTGATCAAATTATTGACAACAGAATTCAAAATTTTTCATTTCTTGTCAATTCCCTACTATCCACGAGCCAATGGCCAGGCGTAGGCCACAAATAAAATTCTAGTGGGCATCATATACAAATCCTATGGCATTGAACAGGCCGACTAGGAGAAGTTGCCTTTGACATTGTGGGCCCACCATACCACATTCAAAGTCACAATGGGACATATGCTGTTCTAGTTGATGCTTGGTAAAGAATTGGTGGTACCGGCTGAATTTATGGTCCCGACCCTGTGAATTGCAATCGACAATAGATTGGGAGATATGGAGAGTTTACGAGAATGCATCTACCAAATGAACAAACTGGATGAATGCAGATTAACAACGCAATGGGCAACATAAGTGGCACAAAGCCGTCGAAAAAGCATGGCATGGAAGACATTTGAAAAGGATGAGGTTTCAGCCAAGCGAACTCGTGCTTTAGTACAACGGTCGTAACGAGATAAAACCAGACAAGTTCAAGCTTAAGTAGCTAGGACCATATAAAGTGAGGGAAGTCGGTGATCCATAAAAGTGTGGACCTTGGACAGGCACAAAATTGTGGAGGCCATCAATGGATCGAAGTTAAAATTTTATTAGGAATGAGGAGGCAAAGTAAGAAATAATCGCCAAATTGGACTTAGATAAATTAAAAAAGAAGAAATAATAATATAAATAAATAAAATTTTGAGTGTTTTGTGGACACCAAGTGTCCCACAGATGCATATAGCCGCAGACACCAAGTGTCCCGCGGACATGTGGCCGAGGATACAAAGTTTCCTGTGGGTGCATGTTTTCGTGGACAGTGAGTGTTCCGTGGGGTATGTTTTTGTAAAGGAAGGTGGGAAAAAATAGAATCTGTGGAGGTTGAAAAACAAAAAGAAATTGTAGCTGCAGGAGTCTCTTAAATACATGCCACGAATAGTGTTTTCCTTTGCCAAGGTTATTTCTCGCAAGAAAGTTAGCCATAAGAGGAACAAAATTTTATGTCGAGGAGAGAAAGACAATCCGCGGTAGCAGCATTAGTGTCGACATAAAGGAAGAGCATCCTCAGGAGGAAGTCATAAGAAGAATAAGTGTTGAAGGAGAAAAGGAAGAAGCTACAGTCCACAGGAAAGGAACATATTGCACGCACATCATCTGTGGAAATAAAAAGAAAATCTGCAGGGAAGGAAAGGCATTCAACCGTGGGAACCATTGTCGGCGGAGAATCACTGTCGCAGAAGACAAATAGAGAGAGAGTAAACCCTAACCGTTTCTTTTGGTTACATTAAAAGACAAAATGAGGGATTGTTATTATGGAGTCTGCAAGAAAAAGAAAGCCGTGGAAAAATTAGTTGAAGGCAAATATGGAAAATAATGCGAGAGTGTTGGCTTCTGGGGTTCGGGTTGTAGGGCCAACAACATCCAGGAGTAAGAAGCAGAAAGTGAAGGCTGATCTATCATACTTGACGGTCTAGTTTGAAGGACTAAAAGATAGCGAGTGTCAGAAATGGTGGCAAGAGACTGCAGATATAGATTTAATCAAACAAATTCTAGTACAAGCACAAGTACATTGGGCAATACAACTTTCGGTATTTTCCATTAAGTTATTTGAAATAGTTTTAAGAACTATGATAAAATCATACAATAGGAATAGTAGAGCAAGTACATTTTTTTACAAGAAGCACCGTATGAGAGTTTTTCAAATTGCAGGATTTCAGTAGGGTTTTTTGCATTCCTGGTCAAGGAGGTCGAAAGGTGGAGACCAAGAATCGAAAGTTGTCACAAGAACGGAAGGAGTATTGGGTGAAATTAGTAGGCCGTGACCTCACACTAGAGGAAATGTAGTTTGTGGTGAAAGGTGCCAAGAGCCAAGGGTTGTGGAGAGATTTTATTCGGGAGGGCCATTGGAGGTGTATCATAGATGTAATTAAAAGCAGGTAGATGGGGGCAAGTCAAGCCTCTGATATAGCTTTGCGGCATATTACATTCATGAACGGTATCATGAATGGTACCATGTATGATTGGGCCACGGTTCTCATCGACAGGATAGAGGAGTTTATCACACTCCAGCATTGGAAATTCTTCATGCCGCATTATGCCATAGGCTTGTTTTCAGAGGCAGCCCTTCATCAAGTTCTAGTCAACGATTTTGAGGTTCTATCGAGGGGGAAAGTTGGCGCCATGAGTACCCCCAATATTCTACTAGAGACATTTAGACACGGGTGGAACTGCAGCGGGCGAAAGAAGGTATTACAGGGGTTGGAGGCATATGGAGACACAGATAGCAGAAGGAAGGAAACCTCAGAGCAGTGGAGCTGATTCTAAGGGAGAAAGTACCTTGGCAAAAGTTGGCAGTGACGCGGCGGTCGATGGGTCCACATTCTTCACCCTGCCCCAGCTATTAACTTCGGCGCATTTGACCGCCACTAGTTCGCTCATTCCTCCGTTTAGCTAGAGACATCTGCCAATCGTCATGACTCCACCGCCGGCCGTGACAAATGTTATTCCACTGATGGCCATGATAGATGTGATTCCACCGATGGCCATGACAGAAGTTATGCCTTCAAAGAGTTTTTCCCAAAACTCAGTTGCACTCGTAGAGCCAACCGTAGAGATAGTAGGGTTACCAATGTTAGAGCTAGAACCTCAAGTTCGATTAGATGTGATTGGCAATGACGTTGTGGTCACCATCTCTTCCTCTTTCTTGGTCAATGCCCAACCAGCCTAGCCAATCCAGTTGGTTTTGCCAGTCCAACCAGTTTCATTGGTATAGCCAACACAACTAGATGCGAGCATTCAACCAACACAGGTAGCTCAGCCCGAGAAAATTGAGGTGATGGATAGAGCTAGTGCATTCCTACGACAGTAGTTTCGACTCATTCTTGCAGAGATCAGTCCTTCCATTTAGTCCCCAAGGCATGAAGGGGTATCCCCAGGACCAATTGCCGTTTTAGAGCCATAGGAGGTGGGAGTACCATAGTCCAAGGATGCGCCTAGAGAGGAGGAGGCGGCATCGGATGTGGACGTGGCTACCGCAAGAGAGGTAGGGATGGATATTGATGGGGAGTGGACTCTCGATGACATGGGAAAAGAGGATTATGGGTTGGATGAGGATAGATGCAAGACATATCTAAAAGCTATGTAGGTTGTGATGGAGAAAGGATGCATCATTGCATGCCAGGCTTTGACTCATAGGAGGGAGTTACATTTGATTTGAGCTTATATTCAGGGGGGTTTGTCTTGAGCGTTTTAGCTCTAGTTTTGAGGCCAAGGGATGGCTAGCAGTGGAGACACCAAAGATGGTGGCTGATTGGGCTATAGAGCCTGAGCTAGGATAGTGCAACACTTTGATGGAGAAGCTGGCATGACATAGTGGGGTTATATAAAGGCATCTATTATGCTCATAGGCAGACAGGGCATCAGAGAGGATCGCAGTTGAGAGATCTGTGACAGTTGAGAAGCTAGCCGCTGACTTGGTTAGCCAGTAGGCAACATGGGCACTCGAGCGCACAACACTTTTGCGGGACAAGGAGGTGGCTAAACATAGACTACAGGCGGCCAAGCAAGAATTATAGAGAGCTAAGGCTCAAGCTATGGACGCAACGTTTCTTTTGAAGGAGGCAGTAGAGGTTAATACGTGAACTTAGAAGGATTTACACATTTGCATGGATCAAGTGTATGAGTTGCGTCGACAACAAAGCACTTCAAGGACGCCACCTCTTCCCTACTTTATATTGTTTCTATGTTGTATTCTCCTATTTTGTTAGTTTTTAAAGTTGCCTGAAGACGACTTTTCTTTTTTGGGGGGGATGATGTCTGGCAAAAGGGGTAGTTAGACAGTTATCGGTGCAGTGATTGTTGTGTCATTTCATTGACACCATTTCAAACATTATAAATGCTGTGAACACTTATGTATTTGGCATCATTATCATTGTACGAAATATCATTGTTGTGTATGAAAAAACATTTGATAATGAATAGTATTTTGCATTGATTACATGTTTTCTTTCCTGTTCGCCATGGGCTGAACAAATGATTTCTTTGGTTATAATCAGATTTTGGTTAAGGATAGATTTAAAACAACATTTACTACCAAGTGGTGAACTATGGCTTATCAGAAGATGCCATTTGGTTTTTCAAATGTAGGTGCAACCTTTTAGAAAGCAATGGATAAGGCTTTCCTAAATTTAATGTACAGGTTTGTGCTTTTTTATCTTGATGACATTACTGTTTTTTCAAAAAATGCGGCAGATTATTTTCAGCATTTAAAGGTAATATTTGAGAGATGTAGGGAATATGGCATATCTTTGAATTCAAAGAAAAGTGTTTTTTCTGTTCGTGAAGGTAAACTGTTAGGATTCATTGTTTCTAAAGAAGGTATACTATTGAATCTAAAAGAGTGAGTGCAATTCTTGCTTTACCACTTCCAACAGATAAAAAGGGACTTCAGCATTTCCTAGGTAGAATTAACTTTGTGAGGATATTTATTTCGAATATTGCCAAATTATTAATGCCATTAACAGCTATCATAAGAAAAGGTATGGTTTTTAGCTGGACAAAAGAAGGTAAATGTAGTTTTGAGCTGATAAAAGAAGCAATGGCTGCTACTTCTACATTGTTAAATTCAAAATTTTCAAAAGATTTTATATTATATGTCTATGGGAACATTGATTCCATTGCCACTAGATGAGGGTTTTGAACAGCCATTAGCGTTTTCCAGTCAAGGACTTAAGGATTATGAACTGCATTATACTTTCGTTGAGAAGCATGTTCTTGCTGTTATAAGAAATTTGAAAAAGTTCAGACATCTGCTTTCAAATAATAAGATCAAACTAATGGTTTCTCACCCTTCTGTTAAAGATTTCTTGCTCAACAAAGCTTTGAATACTAAAAGAGCAGGTTGGACCACAAAAGCCATAGAATATGACATTGAAATTAATATAACCAAGCTGGTTAGAGGCAAAGGTTTATTGAAACAACTTGCTGGAAATGAAAATAATGATTTAATTCATGATGATGATGCTATTTTGACCTTATTAGATGATGAAGAGCCTTTTGTCCACAATATTCAAAATGATTGGGTGGACGATATGATGAATTTCTTGCAAACAGGATGCTGTCCTTAAGGTTTGGAAAGGTCAAAATGAAGGTATTATAGATTGCAAGCCATTCCTTATTGTTTAATGAATGGTAATGGTATTTTATTCAAGAAAGATCTGCAACGTGTGTTGCTGAGATGTATTAAATTAAATTAGATTGAACATATTTTACAGCAATTTCATGAAGGGCCAGTTGGAGGTCACTTCTCACCAAGAGCTACAACTCTTAAGGTGATGAAGGCATGCTATTATTGGCCAAGTGTGTTTAAGGACGCACATTTTTGGGTAAGAAAATGCAAGCAATGTTCAATTTCTATAGGTCAAAATAAAATTGTAGTGCTGCCCTTACAGCCTTTTCAGGTGGATTAGCCATTTATGAAATAGGGTCTAGTCTTTATTGGTGTCATTAACCCACCATCAAGTGCAGGTCATAAGTGGGTATTAATAGCCACCGATTATTTTACAAAGTGGACTGAAGTGGTAGCTTTTAGAGATGTGAATGAAGCCGTTGTTTTAAATTTCTATGAAGATTTAGTTTGCAGATTTGGTATACCAGATTCAATTATTTCAGATAACACACTTGCATTCATAGGAAACAAAATTGTAGAGTGGGCTGTCAGGAAGGGCGTGTATTTGAATGCTTCATCAAATTACTACTTACAGGGTAATGGACAAGAGAAATCCACTAATAAGAATTTGATTCGTATTACAAAGAAGACATTAGAAGGGAATCAACTTCTTGGCACGAAATGTTGAAATCAGCACTATGGTTTGATAGAATAACTCCTAAAAGATCAACCGTTATGTCTCCTTATACGCTGGTCTATGTTAAAGAAGCTAGATTACTTGTCTCAGTTGAGTTTCTAGCATTAGATTTTATGCATTAGTTAGACATGATTGATGAAGAGCCTATGACTGTAAGGCTAGCTCAACTCACCAAATTAGAAGAGAAAAGAAGAGGTGCTTTGCAAAAGATTGAGCATCATCAAGCTCAAATGAAGAGGACGTTTGATAAGAAAGCATCTCCAAAAAAATTCCAGCTAGGAGACATAGTATTAAAATGGGATGAATTGAAAAGTAGACCTGGAAAGCACACAAAATTTGATGCCATGTGGGCTGGTTCATATATCATAATGGGTAGTACACCACACAATGCTTTTTATCTATCTACACTTGAAGGAGAGGAGTTAAAAATTCCGGTTAGTGGGATTCACCTCAAGCGATGCTTTTGAGGTATTTTTCAGATTGCAATAAGTGCTTTGGTAGAGTAGAGTAGAGGTGTGATTTAGTTTTCAGATTTCAATAAGTGTTGTTTCAGCACATTCAAATTCAAATTTCAACGTGTTAGTTGCTAGTTGTTAGTAATAAAACTAGAAACTACAACAAATCATTATCAATCTGCCATCAATAGATGAGGTACATATCACACTAAGCATGGAATGAATTCTGATGCCTTGAATCATACATACTCCATGGGTTCATAACAAGTTCATGATGACATGGTATAGTATTCAGCCATTCAACTATAAGGAAATTAGAGAACATTTAGGCAAATTGTTGGTACAAATTCTTTTGAAATACTCTCAGAAAAAACAAGTATAAATTCTGATTTTCAATTATAGTTGACTTGAATAGTACCTTGACGCACAATAGTAATATGATGTATTCTCCAACATCATACTAGAGTGATATACCACTGTATAAAAATATGAAAACACTAAAAAATAGGAGGAATAGTCACTCCACGACAACTGGTATATCACCCTAATACAATCGTAAATGACACACCAAATTGCTGTTATGATGTAAGGTATAGATTCAAGTTTAGCAGTTGAAGTTTTATAGTTGTTTTCAATAGATTTCTCATTCAAACTTGCAAGATGTCATAACAGCCAATAGCTATTACTCCTCACAACCATGATACAGTTGTTATGCCATAGAAAAGAGATCATAAAATGAAACAAGATTTATCAATTTGTTGTGATACAACTCCATCTTGGTTATCAAAACGAACAGCTATAGGATCCTATGGCAACTAACAAATTTGATTCAATTTTAGTTTCAGATTGGTGTGGTGAGGTGTGTTTATTTCAGCAATGCTTTTCAATTTTTTAGTTTGGTAGTTCTCTAAATTTTTGAAAAGTTTCAGTTTTCTAAATGCTAAAGATAACTCTGTGCCCATGACGAAGGTTTGAAGACACGAGAATATTGTCAAAGGGACATACATATGTTACAAGTATGAAACCTTTTAATCGAATCATGGAGGAATTGGAGCTTTACAAGTATACAGGCAAAACATGGCACGAGATGTATTTTCCAGAATAAGAAAAATAGGCAGTAAGCTACAAGTGAACTCAAGGATTGATCAGCAAGCTTGTAAAGATAGGAATGTGAATATGAAAATAAAAGTGCAAAGGATAAATACAGAGTGAATTGGTGATCTAAAAGAAAGAAGAGTATGAGTTGCAATCAACAAGAAAATACAGTCATATTGCGAGGCATATTTTGAGCAATTGAGAAGGAACTAAGACAAATGATTTCTGGGTAATGACCAAAATAGGGTGGTTTAGGTAGCAACACGGGTAGAATCTGCAGAATGGAAAATGAGGGTCCGAAGGAAGTTTTTGCACATTGGATGGAGGAAATTTTTTGGCGTAATGACGTTGCTTGGGCTGCATACTATTTTTCCTTGGCAGAACCTATAAAAGGGCAACACACACCTCCCTAGGATAATGATCTCCAGTCATAATCACACCCTACCGCCATCCCAAGAAATTCAAAGATGAGATCGAAAAGACAATTCAAGCTACTAGAGAAAGGATGGATCCATCCCAGTTCGAGCCCTTCCATGTCATCAATGGTATTGGTCAAAAAAAAGGATGGGACGATGCGCATGTGTGTGGATTACCTTGCGTTGAACAAAAAAAAAGAAAGAATAGATATCCCATTCTAAGGAGAGATGAGTTGCTAGATGAATTAAATGGCGTAGTGTATTTTTTGAAAATAGATCTCTGTTCCGGATACCGTATGATCTACATGAGAGAAGATGTGGAAAAAATGGCTTTTTGTTGTCACTATGGGCATTATGAGTTCCTCATCATACCATTCGGATTAACGAATTCACCTACTGCATTCTGATCATGCAGGAATCGCATCTTTAACAAACAATTGCATAAGTACTTATTGGTATTTTTTGATGATACTCTTATTTATAGTAGGAGATGGGAAGAGCACCTGAAGCATCTGGATGAAATCCTAAGGATCATGAAGGATTAGTCTTTGTTCGCCAAGCAATCCAAGTGTGAATTTGGTATGATAGAAATATTGTACTTGGGACGTGTTGTCAGTAAATATGGCATTCAAGTTCATTAGGAGAAGATTTAGGCTATCCTTGTTTGGCCTCCTCCAAAATCACTCATGGAGTTGTGAGGATTTTTTGGATTGTTCAGTTATTACTGGACATTAGTAAAGGGTTTCTCTGAACTCAGTGAACCACTAATAGATTTGACAAGAAAGGGGTCCTAGTGGAATGAAAAGGCACAACTCACTTTTGATAAGCTGAAGAAAGCAATGAGCACTTGTCATGTGCTTACTTTACTTGATTTTACTCAACTGTTCATTATGGAGTACGACAGATCCGGTGAAGGCATTGGCGCAGTACTGATGCAAGATAGATGCCTCATAGCTTATTAGAGTAGGAATCTTACGCAAACAGAATGCTTATATTCCATCTACGACAAAGAGATTTTGGCCATTGTACATGCGCTAACCAAGTTCCAGTAGTATCTGGTGGGTGCCAAGTTTTTCGTTCATACAAATCGTAATGGTTTGAGATATTTTTTGGAGCAATGAGACTTGAACAAGAGGCAACAAAAATGGGTAGGCAAGGTTCAGACTTTTGATTTTGATATTGAATATGTGAAAGGAAAGAAAAATGTGGTTGCAAATGCTTTGTCCAAGAAATCTGCCGTCTGCTTACTAACCTAGATTTTTGCTGACTAAAAAGCACATTTATTGGTGGAATATTCCAAAACCACATTTGCCTATGACCTAATGGATGGCAACACCTAGGATGATTAGTACAAAGTGGTGGATGATATCATTATAAGAATCAAATATTTTTAGTGCTGGAATCCAAATTGAAGCAAAAAATCTTGAAGGAGGTACACGACTCACCCTTGGTAGGACACCCTGGCTTTCTCAAAACATATAGATGTCTCAGGGAGAGGTTTTCATGGAATGGACTTAAAAGGAGACATATTGTAGTGTGTAGGAGAGTGTGCGGTTTGCCAACAGAACAAATTCGAGCATACTCTACTAGCTGAGTTACTGCAACCTCTGTCAATTCTAGAACATATGTTAAAGTATCTTGATGGATTTCATAACCGAAATTCCCAAGGTGAATAGAAAAGATGGTATCTTTGTGGTGGTTGACAGATTGACAAAGTACACACATTTCTTCTCCATTTCCTCAGATTTTCAGGCCACAAAAGTTCTCGATTTGTTTTTTAGAGAAATCTTTCATCTGCACAGGTTACGTCGAAACATTGTCAATGATTGGGATGGGCAATTCATTAGTATCTTTTGGACAGAATTATTTCGGTTGGAAAGGACAAAATTGTCACCAGTACTAATTGTCACCCTCAGAAAAATGGACAAACGAAGATTGTGAACAAGTGGCTTGATGGTTACTTTCAAAACAACATTTCGTCACAATAACGGGCATGGGTCAAATGGATACATCTAGGGGAATATTGTTACAATACCATGTACCACATGTCCATTAGGATGGAACCATTCAAAGTTCTATATGGGTATGAACCCCTCTCCTTCATCGACATAGTTCTAGGAGATAGTCGTGCACCAAGGGTGAGGGACTGGCTTAAGGAGGGAGAGAACATCCTAAGATACTTGAAGGAAAACTTACAACGAGCACATGATCAACAAAAGATGTACGTCGACAAACACCAAATAGAGGAGTTTTGAAGTAGGAGACTTGGTCTACCTCAGGCTCCAGGCATATCAGCAATCCTCATTGAAGGAAATGGGAAAAGAAAAATTGAAGCCACGGTTTGATGGCTCTTATCGTGTAGTGTGCGGCATCGCTGAAGTCACCTATGAGTTGGAACTTCCAAAGGGGAGCCGTATTCATAAAATTTTTCATGTTTCCTACCTGAAGAAAGCTGTGGGACAGAACATCATGGTAGCTACAAACCTTTTGCCACTGAATGAAGAAGGAAAGCTCATGAATCTCCTCTTGGACTGAAAAAATGAGTGGAGAATCTTCTTCGACAACATCTTCCCAACTAAACCTTTCTTCACAGGAGTTAAAGTTGCCACATATATCTGATCTTCTAGTTCATTATATGCTGAAAGTTTGTTTGGGTGTTTATGTACTTATGTTGGTTTTTTGATTTCTCCAGTCAAATGTGTTTCTAGAGGTGTTTGGCAATTGAAAAACAATTCGAAATGATAACTCAATGTGAATCAAGTTCATATACTAGTTTTGTCTTTGTATTGCACTGCTACCTACAATTATTTTCTAGTTAATAGAGGGAGAAAAAATTGCAACTTAATATGATTTCATATAAAAACTACTTGCAGAGGAACTTTACACTCAAAGTTTGGATACATTTTGTATTTATTGATGATAACTAATCTTTATAGAGATGAAAGGATCATTATATATAATAGTCTTTGGACACTGTGATTTTGAAATGTTGCCACCTTTAAAGCACACAAATTGGAAATCCCATTGCACACTGATGCATTGTATTTCTGAAAGTCAGCATTGATAGACATTGGTACTATTGGGATAGGGTGCCACCTGTATATAAGCCCGCACAAAGAACTCAGAGCCACAATAACAATACCACTCCTTCAGCTATCAAAAATTGAGAATATCCCAACAAGGGAGACACATATCCTCAGAATAGTTTTCCACTGATTGCTAGCCCTACTCACCATGCTTTCTCTTGTCATTTGTGGCCAAGTCCATACTAGACAAATGAACTCCAATAGTTCTGCCATTTAAATATGGAAGAAGAGAATCGAAAAAGGATTTTGCAGCTCAGTAATATTCATTTCCACATAACCCATATTAGAGAAAATTATGCAAAACAAGCAATCAGACATGGATTCACATCTTTAACAATCTATCTGATCCAACTTGGAAAGTGAAGAATGACAAAATACTAAGGATATTTATGCAAAATTTCATAGAACAGTGAATAGAGATCTTTCTTAGAACTATTGTTATTAGCAAATGCCAAGTAGAATGCACAATTCTGGAAACATTTTATTTTAGATTTACTCATAGTTAAATGCTATAGGTCATCTTATAGAGCAAAGCAAACGGACATCCATAGTCAACACACACAACAAGGCATATGCTATATTTTAATGAAATTTTGTTCTCTTTTCTATATAAATGTTATGCCCTATTTGTTTTTAGTAAACTTCAAAAGTAGTTGTTCTAGTGCTGAAGTTCTTGTGGGATAAAATGCATAATTTTCATATAGTGGTGTTCAATTTAGGATACTTTTCTTCTTCAACTTGTGTACTGTACTGTACTTTGAAAATAGACCATCGAGAATATGAAATTCTTTTGTTACTTTGATTATATAATATATCATTATTCATAGTTGAAAAAATTTCTTTCAACTTTGACAATATTAAGAGTGCATAATGAGGCATGTTACACTTAAATAGTTTTTCTTTTGCTTACATTCTTGGATGCTTTCATTTCAAAGAATATGTGTCCATGTTATATGTTTATGTTTGTCTCTCTTTTATATTCATACATGCTTCAATACATTGTTGTTCAGAAATTGCAAATTCTTGATATTCTCTTAGAATTTAGCAGTTTGAAAGTCCACCAATCAGAGTGGTAGTAGTAGGCTATTTTTGACAAATTTTAGTTCAATTCCAATTTTCCATCAGGATCTTAATTTGTTCTTTATTATTTACATTGTTACATTTTTTTTGTTAGAGTAAGCAGCAAATTTAAGATGATTGATTTTTTCGAGTGATCTGTAACATGAATATGTTTGTGTGCACAGGCAAGACCCAAAGAGGTTGAGTATAGACTTATTACTACTAAGCATGCAATGGTTGGCAGTAAATCAACACCCTTGGTAGAAAATGAAGAAGTGCCCTCTCCACGGTCATTACAAACACAATGTCAACCTCGTGGAGATTAGAAACCTTATATTAATTGATGACTTTGACCTCAAAAAATTCGGCTGCATCTGCATCACTCACATAATTGATAGTGCCCTATGCATAAAGGTCTATTTGTTTCATGATGTATCAAGCAATTGTTTCTTATCCAAGCCATTTAATTTGCAACCTTTTAAATCTTTGCAAAGATAAAGTTGTAGCAAGGAATTTTTCTTCTCAAAGGTGTCCTCTGATTGTAAAGTGTCCATTCCATTATATGTCTTGTTTGTTAAATAGATAATAGAATGGATGCTTTACAATCAGAGGACACCTTTGAGAAGAAATTTTTTACTGCTCCAACTTTATCTTTGCGGAGATTTAAAAGGTTACAAATTAAATGGCTTGGATAAGAAACAATTGCTTGGTACAGCATAAATTTTTTTTTCGACCAAACATTGGTGGAAATTTTGACCAATTCTTGATAGTTTTCTATCAAGAATTGGTCAAAATTTTCACCAATTATAAAAATATTTCAACCAAACATTGGTGGAAATTTCGACCAATTCTTGATATTTTTCTACTAATACTTGGTCGAACTTTCCACCAATTATAAAAATTTCCAACCAAACATTGGTTGAAATTTCAACCAATTCTTGATAGTTTCCTACCAAGAATTGGTCAAAATTTCCACCAATTGTAAAAAAGTTTTGACCAAGCATTGGTAGAAATTTCGATCAACAATAACAAATCAAAGCTACCAAATTTTTTTTTTCGACGAATGTATTAGTCGAAATTTGATGAAAAAAATTCCCACAAACTACTTGGTCCAAATTTTGACCAACCTGGGTCAAAATTTTGACCAAAATTCATTGGAAAATGAGTTCAAATTTACTAGTATCATATTGAAACTAACAGAGATTATTGAAATACACACAAAGACCCTACGAAATTGAATGGTGAAGGGATATTTGGTACATTGGAAACATTTGCAGCCGGATGATGTAGCCTGGCAAGGCGAGAACATTCTACAACATCTGACATTGCGTTTGCTTGAGGACAAGTGAATTTTGGGATGGAAGGACTGTAATATTCATGTCGTAAAATAGATTATTAATCAAACTATTGTGAATGGGCCGATTGATTTGTTAAGTAACATGGATCGAATTCTGCAAATGTAATTATCATTGCCATTATTATTGATGATGTTCCAATTGCAGATTTGCTTCTCATATAAATATGAGGAGGAGACATGTCTCATGAAGAGACATGTCTCTCTAGTTAATCATCATTGGTTAGTATAATTAATAGAACTATATATATATATATATATATATATATATATATATATATATATATATATATATATATATATATGAATTATTATATATATAATATAATGTGTAATATATATATTATATATATAATAATATGTATGTATAAAGAGTATTTACCTAATGATGATTTACCATTTATAATGAATCTTATGATTATATCAATCTAACTGAACTACAATTTAACACTCCCTCTTAGGAAGGATTGATATAGAACATACTATGTTCTTTAGTATAAGGAGATATCATCTCACTAAGATATACCTAGAATGGCATATCAATATGAATTCATCAATACATATGTAAATTAACATAAGGAATTTACTTCAATACCCTATGAGGCTAGAATCCTCAACACTCCCTCTTTAACAAAGGAAATTGAAATAAATTTAACAAAAATGTAATCATCATTATGTTTTAAACTAAGAGAGAGAAAGAAGAAGGAAAACATAATGGATTTTCATGGTGTCCGATTATCGCCCAAAAGACCCATGAAGGTTATCAATGTGTTTGGCAAAATCCAGCCCAAAGAACAAGGATAATCCAAACTTCCAAAATAATGGGTTTTCATGGTGTCCGGCTATCGCCCAAAAGACCCATGAAGGTTATCAATGTGTCTGGAAAAATCCAGCCTGAAAGATAACAACAATTTCAACCATTGTTTGAAAATAGATCAACTAAAATAAAGTCGTCACTTTATCATAGGATCAAAACACACGAAAGGTCATCACCTTTCACAAGAAAAGTCGTCACTTTTCACAACACAAGCTTGCAAGCAATTTTATATTCATGAATATATTAGTTAATAAGATGCATTTACAAAAATGTCATACAAAGTTTACCTCTGAAGTACACAATTTTCAACTTAGAAAGAGGCTTGGTAAAATATCAACATGTTGCTCATATGTACTGATATAACTTAATTTGATAACATCACTACCAACCATATCTCTTATATAGTGATAAAAAGTCTCAATATGCTTCATGTGTTCCCATGGAGACAGCTACATACTTAGCTTCAGTAGAACTCAAAGCAACAACTGGTTGATTTCGATGACTAAAGCAACAATAAACAAGAGTGCATTACAGAGAGTTTCACTTAGAACTTCTTCTCATAGAGAGGATATCATTCATGAAGGATTGCATCTTAGAATTTCTCCCTTTGAATATTGATCGTGGGAGGTTAGGTCCTCTAGTTACTTCCACACAAAATTTCTTCCCCCAAGGATGCTTGTTAAACTCCCTTTGAATCTAATAGTCTTCCATCTTGATGGAAAGTCATTATTTTCTCATGATGCACGTAGAGTTAGGCCCAAGAGGTAGTTTCTCACATGTATTTCTAGACTCCCTTTGATTATTAAACTTCTGAGTTTATTTATCTTTTGAGCTCCAATGTTGCCTTTAGAAGAAGTGATAAACTCCCTCTTATTATGGAAGGATACTCATTATCATAGATATTTGCTTTATAGTCCTTACATTATCCAACTTGATCATTTGAAGACTAATGAATTATAGATCATAAGAGTTACTTCATAAGATTGAGTCTGTACCATTCTTGTTTTCCTACAAGATCATCTTTTAGATACAAAGAGAGAGAGAAAAAATTCCAAGAAAAATAGTTCATAGAAATACGAATAAGAGAGAGACTAAAATAGATAAATGTATACTTAAGGATAATAAATATTTATCCTTGATACCAATTTATCTAACAAAGATCCATATGCATTATAATTGCCTCTAATAGGAAATGCAACATTTTAAAGGTAATTATTCACCGTCCCTCAATGTAGAATTTCCACATGCTCTTGTTTCAAGTATTGCTCTCTTGCTAGCTCAAATATATATACTCTAATTGATTCTTCTTGGAATATTGTTTCATTTCCAATACACTAATCAAGAATGAGTTCTTCCTATGTGATTAACCCTTGAAATTTTTTGTTCATAATCATCAAGGAAATTTAAATGCCCGACTTTATACGTCTCGACCATCAGGGTCTTTGGAGTTACTATCATCTATTTTAGCATGCACAATGTGTAATGTACCAACTTTCTTTTCCTATAAGATCAACTTTAGATACAAAGTAAAGATGAAGGAAAATAACTCATATAGTACATATAAAATGCAAATAGCAAAGAGACTAACTAGTAGATAATTGACTAATACTTAATAATAATAATGAATACTTATCTGAGTATTCTAGATACAAGTTGGTCCAATAAAGATCCATATACATCAAACAAGAGAATATCTCCAATGGGAATGAAACATTTTCTATTATTCCCCCTCTTAATGTAAGGTTCCCATTGTTATTTTGATAGACAATTTTACATCTATCTCCTCAAAGTGCCTTGATTATCAATTTTATTAATTTGTGATGTCACCCATTGTCATGGATTCTAAGATTGGAACCATTATTAAACTTCAGTTTTGGTAATGTCTATAGCAACATTATAACTGCTGTTATTACCAACCTCCTAATATTTATGTCTTTCTCTATATTCATCAATTAAAATGATAGGTTTGAATTTTGACAATGTAATTTCTAGGATCTCTGCAACAATTTCTATTGTGATTGATGTCTTAAAATTATCATTCTTTACTATATCTCTTCCATTTTTATGTCTTTGTCCTTTGTATTCGTATCTATAAATCTGAGAGTCTCTTCAATCTGCAATGCTAAATATATAAATTAATCTCTTAATCCTTCTTCACTGCTGATACATGTGGATTCCACCCAATATGAATATCCTTGTCTTGCAGATGTAAATATTCATTTGCTGCTTCTTTTACTGATTTTTCTTTCTCCTTCGATCTACTTCTTGATTGTGCTATATTTCTCCATTCACAGATTATCTATATTTATTGATTGTTCATTTCTAATAATTCCATTGGGAGCCCATTTTGATGACTATATTTTCTTTCACAATGTTGCTCTTATATTTTTAATCCTGGCATTTAATTGTTGATGAACTCAGCCATATAGGTCTTATGAGACATGTCCACTTGTCTCTATAATTATCATTTTCACCCATCTTGATATTAATGACTGTGTATTTAGTTTGCATCAATTATGTCAGTCCTTTAAATTACCTCTGATCAAAATGTACAGTCTTATGAAATGCTATCACATACTCTCTGCTGCAAATTATTTGTTTTGTTATGCTGAGTGCATTTCCAATTATTGGTGTATCTCAAACAGGCGTCTATCGGTGTTCTATTGTTTTCTAGTTATGCAAACCCAAGACTAAAAATATCCCCTTCTTTATTTGTTGAATTGTGATGACTTTATTATTGTCTATTCTGCTCTCTTTTATTTCCAACTAACACTGTTTAACAATGAATTATTATTATTTTAATAGATTTCAACTACTGTTGATTCTCTTTTCTATCCATAATGGATAACATTGGGCCTTCATTATTTTTATGAAGTTTTTTAACCGAAAGTGTCAATTGCTCTATTATGGATCATCCACCTATATATTTATTTAGTGTCGAGCATATTGTGTTAATTTGATTCCACGGTGAATAAGATCCTCTTCTCCATTTCGGTGAACATTCCTTCATATCCACTGGCTATCTTTGCTTCAATGTATCGTTGTTATTATCCCTTCTTTAGATGACTAATATCTGTATATTTTTCTTCCAATTTATATGAGTGCTTCTCCAATCTGACTTGGAGCAATTTCTAGTGACGCATGACCTTTTAATTGTGCAGCAATACCTGTTAACAGAATCTGAAACAAAGAAATATAACTTGTTGCAATAAACATTAGAAACTGCGAAACCATTCTTGGTATTGCAGGCAACAGGTTTCTTGTACAATCAAAGGCATGCAGGTTTATGGAGTACACGATATGATTGGTGACTAAATAATATATTTATTAATCTTGAATGTATAGTTTTAGAAAATGTAAGGATATGCAGGTTCCACAAGTGGAATGAAACTCGTACTCTAAATAGTAAAATTAAGATTTCGAGGGAAACACAAGATTTTTGGGAATCACGTTTAGCTTAGTACATGATTTATATTTAGTGGAAAGCATCTTGGATTTTGTACGTACACCAGCATGTTGAAGACTGCAACTTGTACAGAGATGGGATTTGATAAGATCCTGTCTTCAATAATTCAAATTATGTAATTTCCACCGGTGAAATTTCGTTATGTTTATGAATTAAAAAATAGATATTACTTATGATCGCAGGAATAGTTCGTATTCAATTTAATCAAATTCTCAGTTCCTGCACCCCCATCTCCATCTTGACCAATCATTAGATGTGGTGAAAGACATCAATTTTCTAGATGAAGATTAGAATGCCTCTGCTTGGCTCACGTGATGGATGGGGCTATGTGACGTGTTTTGGATCTATGGTTTGTACCAAATCTGCGAGATGAATGCCATGAATACCACAAAAAAAATATTGCTAAAAATCTGATATGCTCGAATGTCTCTGCCTTGTCAATAGTGAATCTCAATGGATTTAACTATGATGATTGGATGATCACAGGTGGAGTCACGATGGATCGTGCTCAGGCTTCAATGTTGCATGGGTATGAAAGAGGATCTCACGATATGAGTTGGTCTATGGAGTGAAACTACTATCAAAGTATAATAGGGTGAGCTCTTCTCATGGGTAGGTCCTGCATATTTCTTGTTATATCTACTTGAATCTTTATCACCCAGACAACGCCTTTTTTCCTATTAAATTGTTGATTCTCACAATATAGCATATATATGTATATTTTAATACCAAACCTGAATATTCCTTCCTTGATAGTCAAACATAAGTTCTTTTATGTTTCATGGTCATATTTTAGCAGGTTCTATCCTTTTGCATTTGCTGCCATTTATATGTGGCCTCCACGAATATTTGTCTTTGATCTGAAGTTTGCGATGTTGATTTTGGCCAGTGTAGAAGTTTAATTTCTGTGCATTTAATACTCATTTTATTTTATTTTTCTTCTGCGATCTGCCTCCCATCTCTACGATCTCCTCTTTGTTTTTTACTTACATTTACAGCATGGCTTTGATACCATGTTAAGTAACATGGATTGAATTCTGCAAATGTAATTATCATTGCCATTGTTATTGATGATGTTCCAATTGCAGATTTGCTTCTCATATAAATATGAGGAGGAGACATGTCTCATGAAGAGACATGTCTCTATAGTTAATCATCATTGGTTAGTATAATTAATATAACTAAACATACATACATACATGCATACATACATATATATATATATATGAATTATTATATATATAATATAATGTGTAATATATATATTATATATATAATAATATGCATGTATAAAGAGTATTTACGTAATGATGATTTACCATTTATAATGAATCTTATGATTATATCAATTTGACTGAACTACAGTTTAACATGATTTAATATATCTCAGACCCATTTTTGTTTTGTTTCCGTAGTTTGTGTCATTGTCGGCTATCTTTGTACACCCATGGAAAGTTTTCCCCGATGGGTATTGTTGGGTGGATATTTTGCAACCGACAGTTTTGGGTAAAAACAAGCCATAGTGTGTGAGACAGAGTCTCTCCTACCTTAAAGGGAAGGCTCCCCCTTCTCTTCGTTCCTTGGATCAACTCAAGGTAAGCAAGAAGTCGAGAGATTTGATAAAATGGGTGTTACCAATATCATTTCTTCTTATCTTTCAAGAAAGAATCCACTTACTCATGGAGTGAGTTGGGCAGGGTGAATCTCTAACTACACTTCTATCAAGAGCTGAAAATAGTGATACTGATAAACCTTTACTAACTTAGAGGCTAACTAAAAATGTGCCGGTTTGGCTCTAAGTCCGGTCGTACTTCTATATGGAAAAATTTTACAATTAGGGAACAAAGACTCCTAAAAGTAAGAATACTTAGCTATTTTGCGAATTAAGAAGGAAATATACGCTACAGACAAAGCTTCTACCTATACATTTCCACAATTGCTCTTGGTCAAAGCTCTGGCTCCAATTGCTTCTTAACTCTTTTCTATTCAATTCACGAGATACAATTACCAATAACACAAGATAACATGAATCAAAGATAACTTGGATGAATTATAGACAAAGCTTACAATTCACACAAATAACAATCTCACTTAATCAAAGTTAAGTCTCAAATGCTCCTTTGTATTCACTTTCTCTCAAAATAGTGCCTACACATAAAGTTCTACTGGCACAATTTCTGCAGAGCTCTATTGCATAAAGATAATGATAATTTTACAATGAGGGAGCACTCCTATATATAAGCACAAGAGTTGAGAAAAAGATGGAGGAAAAAGTGGGAGCAACTTAACCAACTTTGACCTAGTTTAACTAAGAGAGAAAATATAGGGTTACATGCAATTGCACATGCAACTCGCATTACATCCTTTACATATCCATGTAACTCACATTACATGTAATTACACATCTTCATGCAAAGCATCCTCTTCAACTACAAACATGAAAGAAGAAGAAAGAAGACAGAAGAGAAGGAAACAATCCTAAAGGGCCTTCTACTTGACGATGCAATCTCGGATGATCACAGGATTGGGAGTTCCTGTATTTTGTGACACTACATTCACCTTGATAATCACGGTGTTATGTCTTTTAATAACTTGACTCTCTTTTTTGAATTGTGTGTTGGCGTTTGAAAACTTGATGTGATCAAGCTTTTCTTGCTCAAGTTGTCATGAATTCTTCTTTGTAGATTGACACATTCTGGATTCTTTGACACTTTGAAAACCTTCTTGACGATGTTTGAATGTAAACTCGGAATAACTTCCCATCCACACCTTTAACTTTTTTTTTCTTTTTTTCTTTTTTGAAGTGAAGTGCTTGGTGCATGGGAATGTGTGCAAATGGAGATTGCTGATTTCCAAAATGTGACTTGGGATTTCAAGTTGTCATTGCACAGACAATGGATTACATGTAGATGCAACACACAATGGGAGATGAAAGGTGAAATGAGATGTGAATGCAGGTGGAGGATGTCCTTCACATGTAAGTGCGAATGAAGGATGAGATGAAAATCATGGAAAGATGCAAAAACATGTATTTTCTCACGAAAGTGCAAATACATATGAAGGGATGAAAATGGCAAATGGAAGTGAGATAATGAGTTTTATAGTCACTTTTGGTGAAAAGGAGAAGTCAAAACTATATAGGAAGTGAAAATGACATCTTTTTGACTTTTCAAAATGTGACTTTTAAGCAAAATCAGACTTGTTGGATGCAATTACACGTAAGACATTTTTTGTAATCATGTCGTGCGAATGAAAGTGAAAAGTGAGATGCGTGTAAATGGAAGTGGAAAATGAGATTACATGCATGTGCAAAAGGCGAATGGAATGAAAAACATGTAATTGCATTTCGTTGAGTGAGAGATGAAGTGTTGTGACATGAAACAGAATGTGGAATATAACGATGCTTTCGCATGTAATGAAGCAAAAACAAGTTCTTGGGAAAGAACTTGCAATTTCTCCAAGTGGAGAAAACCAACAAGCAAGCACAAAACACAAAAGAAACAATGTATCTTTGGAAAATAACTCAAACATGCCAAGATGCAATGCACTTCAAAGCTCAGATTCGAAATTGGAACTTAGGAAAGAACCAAAAACATGAAAATGAATAAAAACATCATATCTAAAGGAAAAATGCACTTCCCATGGCAAATATTTTCACAAATGGCAACCATCAAGTAATTTCATGCATAAAATCAGCAAGATAAGCATGAATTAAATAGCAAAGAGGAAGAAGTCCACTTACATGAAGATTAAGTGCCAAATATAGAGGAAAAAGATGCTCCAATGTTTGAAAAATTCTTCAAAAATGATAATACTTTTTCCAACTTTGCAAATTCGAATGGTAGAGAACAGCAATCAAGGGATTCTTGTTAGAAGATGTCAAAACGTGCCCGAAAAACACTCCAAGATCCAACATTTTTGAAAATTCATACTTGCAAGACGTTTTTGGTAAAAAAATGCTTTTTCTCATGTTGTAAGATCAAAGTGTTTTTATCATTAAACTTCAAAATGTGAACTACAATGCAATGTAATCCCCAAAAAATGCCAAATTGATTTGGTTGGGAGGGAAAACATGCACTAAAAATGGATTTTTTTGCAAATTTCTTCAAAAACGTGATCCATTATGAAAGTTTCAAAAATGTTTTTGAAGTGAATGAATCCATTTTAGAAACAAGGAAACTCATTGCCATCCAAAAACATTTCAAGTGGAACAAATCCCATGCAAATCCATTGAGAAAAACTCAAGTTATGAGCAAAATTGAAGGTATTTGGAGTTTTCTTCAAAAACGTGTCCTAGGATTGATCTCCAAAAGCAATTTTCAGCATGTTAAATCCATTCTTGATGGCAAAGAAAATCATTTGCAAGGAAAAATGTCTTCAATGGAGAAGATTTCATGCAATTCCACCAAGAAAATCTTAAGTTATGAGCAAAATCGGGTTTTTAGAGGCCAAATGCATGCTTTGCTTTCAAAATCGGACATTTTGGGATGCATAGCATATTTTAAAACATGCTTAACTTCAAAATCAGACCTTTCTAGGTGCATGGTATGTTTTAAAATATGCATCAAGTGAAAAAATTACCTTTTTAGGTGCAATGGATATTTTTAAAAATGCTTCCAACTGAAAATTGGACCTTTTGGAGGGGAATGCATATTTTAAATGCAACTCACCCTTTAGATGCATAAGCATGAAAACTCCGTTTTTCATGTCATAATATTAAAAAGGTCCACTTATGGTGAACTTTTGATGTAATGACATGAAAAATGTTGACCAAAGTAAATTTTATATGCAATGGCATGTAAAAAGTCCATTTTTAATGGATTTTACATATTATTGCATATAAAATGTCCACTTATTAAGTCTTTAAGTCATTTAATACACTCAAAATTATAAAAATGCTACAAAATGGGTGAAAAACAATATTTACTTATCATATTTTAAAATATAACATATAAACATCATTTTAAAGTAACATTTAAATAAACATTTGATTTTTAAAACCAAAAATTTAAAATGAAACTATATAGTTATATAGTTATTTTAAGTGAAAAATAAAAAAGTATCTCAACTTAAAATTATAACATAAAATGCACTATAGTCACTTTAAGTTATAAATTTAAAGTAAAAGTAACTTAAAAACATAACATAAAGTGAATATAATGTTATATTTTTCAAAAAGTTAATGTCAAATATAAAATATAACATCATATTTTCAATTTGTATTGTTGCACCTAAAATGTCCACTTTTGAGGCACTAAAACAGGCATAACTCTCGATTGACAACTCTAATTGACCTCTAGGTTAGAGTGAATCAAAGGGAAAACGAAAGGCATGAAATGAGCAAAACGAAAGAACTAAAAACAAGAAAACGCAAACTCAAAAGCAAAGAATGGACTGTGAAGGCTTCAAAGATCAAACAAAGTCTCGACACAAAGGAAAATGAAAAAGACTTCATGAAAGCCTTTAGTAAAACAATTGATATTTGAATTGAAAAGGATGAATCCATTCACATTAAACAATTAAATATCAAATCCAAGCTTAGAGAAATACGAAACTAGCTTGAAAAAGTTTCGTACTGTTTTCTACATTTTGTGGTGACAAAATGCAAAACAAAAGGTATTTATGCACAACTTGTAGGTAGTCTTTAGGTATGCAATTTGGATTATTTTTTCTATATTGGGAATTCCTATTGGAGTTCTCTGTTGTTCACCATTTCGGAAGTGAAAAACCTTCCCTATTTGGTTTATCCTATTTTAGTGGGACTTAACCCTAACCCTATTCTGTCACCTGTAACACTTAGCTTGGATTTGGCAAATCAAAGCATCATCTTTCGGCATATATTAATTCAAGGTTGTTTGTCTTCAAATTTGCAATCTTGTTTGGCATTATCTAATGAAGTCAGGGTTAACAGTTTAAGGTACAGGACTAGACCATTTCCCCTCCGTACCAGTCAGTACAATTTCCGTTTGCAACATTACTCCCAGTATAGCCTCCAAGATAAGTTGTACTACCCTCAAACCAACCATATGGTCCTCCCACACCATTGTATGACTCTTCCTATTCCCATTGTACGATCGTCCCGCACAACCGTATGACCCACCCACACAACTGTATGCCGCTTCCTATTTCCACCATACGACAACCTTGGCTCCCTTGTATGACCATTCTTACCACCATCCTACCATCATTGTACGTCATCCCACATCCTTTCGTTGTACGACCTCCATCTTGTGTCGTACAAACTCATTCGTACTTCGCTTGCACATCTCTTTCGTCTCCACCGTACGACCTACTTCTAGCATAGCCTCCTCTACCGTACAGACCCCATTCAGGAATAGACAGACTATCATTCATACCAAACAATTTGCTCATCATGTTTTAGCCACTGTATTGCTAGTATGAAACATTACAACAATTAAAGGGTTTGAAGTATAGCGATGACTGATGGTGTTATCATTATTACTATAGTGATAGGCACGAAGTTGAAAGTTCGCTATTTGTGAGATTTGGTTATAGCGATAAAAAATCCATATATTCATATTACTTAGAGCTATAACGATCAAATGTTTGAATATGTTTTATCAGGCATGAAAATGAGTGCACAAAATGACTTCTGATAGCCAATTCATTTGCTACAATGATAAAAAATGAGTTTATGTTTCGATTCATGTGGAAAGTAAATGCACGAATGCAGCCTGTTTGGTAATAAAAAGGCAGTCATTATAGGTATATGTTCACAAATTCTACGAAGGAAGACTGTGAAATTGCTCTTTGTATTTAGTTTTTATAGAGAATTGTACCCGAAGAAAGTTTAGGTGTCATGCAGAGCTCTGGTTCTACATAGAAGAGAAAAGTAAAAAAAGTCAAGAAGGGTAACACTAATAAGAAGTAGAAAGAAGATGATGATGTGCCACTAAGGAAATTGAACGAAGACCTCATTGAGTAGATGGAGTTTTCTGGTCATAAGTCAAGAAGAAGTAAATTCGCCTCTCTAGACAAATTTAAAGACAAATACAGTGAGGTTGGAAATGTATGGACAAGAACTAGGAGTTATGAACTCTTTTTATATCATTATGTGAGAAGAAATCATAAGGCACCTATATGTCATCCTTGGGAAATGAATTTGGGGAAATTGACTATAGAAAATGTGTTTTTGAATGTGGAGTTACTCAAAGTCATTATGAGTAAACATAATGGTGAAGATATATCCATATATGATAGGGATGGGAAAAAGGTTCATGGAGATATCTATTGAATTCCTAAATGAAGCTTTTAGACTCACTGATGGTCTAGCTAAGAAGTTGTCTTTGACAAAATTGAAGAACGAATATGAAAGATTAGATGTTTCATAAATGTAATGGAAATTGATATTGCACAAATTAGAAAGGGAGCCTCTAATAGCAGCAGATGGGCCTCCATTCAATATCAAATTGTTTAAGACATACTTAGAGATGACATACCGATCATGTGGACAAGTAGGAGGGATGGAAGCGCCTGACTTGATGGAAATTGGTCCCATGGTGTTAGCATCAGATGTTAAAATGGTGGAGCTGAAGCCCTATGATTATACAGAGTATGTTTTTGATAATATTCACTCTGCTTTTGTTAATTTTGATGATGTCGAACACCCTACTTTTAGGCATTATTCATTGTTTATTCATATCGTTTTATATTTTGGACAAATGAGAGGATTGTGGAGTGAGGGTTTGAAATTAAATTTGAGAGAGTCTAATGGGGAAATGAAGCCAGTTCAAATGTGGACATCAATGTGGGATTATAGGTTCAGTACTTCTTGTAACCTTACATTTGAGGATCACTTTGTTCAATCTTTGTACACTTTGTTTGGACACTCGTGTTTTCCTTTAATTAGCACCGATATTAAAAGATTTTTAAGACCTAAAGACAATGGGATGGGAGAGAAGATAAAGAACATTTGGGGAGACTGGTATGCATATGATTATTTAACCTTCATTAGAGTATTTGGATCTGAAGGAAGGCCATACAAGTTACCAACATCAATGCTAGATAGGATTGCTTATTTAGAAATTGTTAGGCAGATGTCTGAATCACTTAAACAACATTTCAGAGGAAAACAAAGAAAGCAATCTTTCCTTCCTGCAACATTATCTTTTGGAGACTTTACTATTTTTGCAACTAAGTCATATGACAAGATTGGAGAAAAATTGAAGAATGAATATCACATGTATACCATGGATTCCTGGAGTCATTATGATCTAGAAGGATATATTCATGCCTGTAGGAAATCACAGAGATTGGGTGATTACATTCACCATGGAAATGAATATGAGGAAAGCTTTAAGAACTTGGAGTGGGGAGAAGTATAAAAAAAGGTTGAGGAACAAAATAGGGAAATGGAGGAACAGAGGCAAAGGGCTAAAGAACAATTCAAGGAAGACATTTAGAGGATTCCAGATTCCCCTGTTCCAATTTCAAGAATTGTAGAGAAGACAATACTTTAGCCCTTGGAATTTGATGTGCAAATCCTTGACAGGGTAAATGCTGAGAGAAGATGAAAGACTCTTAGAGTCAAGTAGATTTGTAAATGATGATGCCTTTATCAAATCAAAAAGAGTTTATGGTTTTCATGTATAAATATAGAGGCATGTTGCTAAGACAGAATATCTAAAATATCTCTCTTGAGAATGAGCAAGAATTGATGTTAAATTTAAAAGAGGATATCGAGAGGGAAGTTGAGCATATGACTCTGGCAAGAGGAAGGAAATTGCTGAATGAAGCAGGAATGATGGTTCTGCCTGGTTGGGATTTGAGTGCATCATACATATTTGATAGTTTGATCAAATTTGGTGAGCAATACATGAAACTAGATGTGCAAGGAGTCAAGGATGTCATTATTGGTTTGAGATTTGTGGAAGATGAGAAGTCAATATTATTATGGGCTTTATACCCCCACACAAAAGACCACAAATTCTTTATTTTGATCAAGGTTTTGGTCATTTGATGACATTGAATGTAGGAGTGACAGATCCCAACAAGGTTTCAGACATGCAAGTGGATCTAGCATTGTTCAAACAAGTAAGTGTGAATCAAGTGACATTTGAGAGGGATAATTGGAAAGCTTTATATGAAAACATGTTGAGAACAGGTCAGTATCAAGTGCAACCAATGATACAATCATTTGATGATGCCTGGAAAATTGAATTAAAGAAACTGTAAGAAGAAAATGCAAAGTTAAAAGATGTTACAATGATTAGAAGAGAAGTTTCTAGCACTCTGATCAGGAATTGTTTCAAGAAGCTGCTGCTTAAATTTGGTCAAGTGTGGGATGTTTACAATGCCTATGAACCTTAAGCCCTGAGACATAATGATGTGTATAAGAAATTGGTCAAGGAAAATGATGCCCTCAAGGAAGATGAAGATATTTAGGAGGCAGAAAAGTTAATCAAGGATCATGCTGTGAACTCACATGAGTTTAAAGTTTCTTTCAGGTTAATAGAGGAATTGGTAACAGAGCATGGAGTTATATCTTGGCATAAAGAAAACGGTGATATCATTGATTGAGAAAGATGGATGGATATGTGCCATGTGATGCAGAAAGAAGCCCTAGAGCTACGAAACGATGACTTGGAGATGACAAAGCTCAGCATGTAGATTGAACACATATTTGAGATCGAGGTCAAAGCTCAGGAAATAATCAGAGATGCAGTTCTAATGGAGGATGACAAATATGCATAGCATATCAAGTAGTGCAATGATTTCATTGAATCATCATCATCAAAATTGGCAGCATAAGCCTTTGTTCTATAATGTCATGTAGTGTGCATTCAGTTTATTGTTAATAAGTCAGTCAGTTATAAATTTTGTAAGCAAAGGGACATGTCCTTTCATTATGTAACCAATCTGATGCCTATAATTATAAGGGCCAGATTTAGAATAGGGATAGTATCATTGAATATCATATTGTTCATAATAGAGGAGTCGATTCTTTTTGTTCACTCTAGATTTTGTCAAATATATGCACCAGCAACATATGTAAAATAGTGGTGAAGTATTTCGAATTTAATACAAAGGCTTATATGCTTGATTGATCTTTTAGTAATATCATTTTTGTCTCTTTCATATTGTTTCCTCTGATCAAATATTCAAAGTTTTCTTTAATTGATAGTCCAATTGAATGAGTACAGTAAGGGCTTTCAGTATTTGAAGAACAGTAATGTTGTGTTAATTGATTAATCTGCAATGCTGTCTTGTTGGGCTCTTGAGGAGAGTTAAAATCAACAAGATTGGATATTGAAGTTTTCTTGGGCATTTCAAGCAATTGACACTTCATTAAAGTGATAACAATTCATCTTAAAGGGATTTATTGCTTTGTCTCTAAGGGTTACATAAGATTTATGAATGATTGATAGAAATTTGATAAAGAATCGATTGGATAAGGCACTGGTCTGATGTGTTTATTTGAGTCTTCATGCTGATTGCGGAAAGGACATACATCCAAGTAATAGAAATAGACAAATCATACACATACATGTATACACACTTACAAAACTTTTATTTAACTTTTACCACTTCATTTATCTTTTATCAACACCTGTGATTCCACAAGTTATCTACTCAAAGCCTCAAGGGTGTGAGGTATAGGCCTACCAGCCTCGGTCTTGCAGAGTCAGAATTGCATATGTTCACATCCTATTTGGGTGGGACCTGTCAATTGGCAAATTGCTACTAGGAATTCCTAGAATTGGATTATCATTCCATAGGAAACCTAGTCCATTAATGTCGGCACCAACACATACTACTTTCTTTCATATTTCACCTTTTCATGCAATTACATATTACCTCCATTTTCCTATATATGCAATCACATCCATTTTCTCATTTACATGTAGTTACATCCTTTGAACCCAATTACATTTTTAAATGAAATTAAATGTAAATCACTTTCATGTAATTACATTGAAAGAAGTTGATTTTGATAAAAGGTCACACTTTTAAACACCAAAGTCACCATTTACACACATCCATATGCATCCTAATTTGTATTCTTGGCCATACCCAAAAAAACACATCTTTGCCCACATGCAATCCACCTTTGAGAGTTTGATTTTGGCCCTTTTCACCCAAATACATATGCTTTTTGGTTCATTTCTGCCCATCATATTTGTTCCATAACTCAAATCCCAAAGTTTTCACGGACCCAATCTTGCTGGAAGATGTTTTCATCTTCATGGTACGACACATTTTTCAAGATATGTTAGAAATTCAAAGAATAGAGACGTCTCATCAAGAAGATGTGGTTCAAATTCAAGGAAGCAATAATTCGTTTGGTCTCCACTTTCCCATTGGCTGACCTAGAACCTAAGTTTGTGTAGGAATAAGCCAAGCAATTTGCTTTGGAAAAAAAGTTGAAGATGCTGATGTAAAGTTGTCTTGAATTTACATCCGGTTACCATCAGGAAGGTTTTCAAAGTGTGAGAGACTCCAAATGTTCTAATCTACAAAGGAGAATTCACAACTCAAATGAGAAAAAGCTTTATCACAGGAAGTTTTCAAATGATAAGTAGGAGATATTTTCCATAGCATGTCAAATTGTGATACTGCTATTAGGATTTAATTGTGTAGTTTTTGAGTCAAATTCATTGACCCATGTATCATGAGTAGTGATTTGCACATGAATCCATCTCTTATGAGAAGAAATGGAACACTTAACACTCATTGGATCTAGGTGATGCTCACAGATGTGAAGCACTTGGACTTCCTAGGAGGTGACCCATCCTAGTACTACTCCAGCTTGAGTGTGCTTATCAAAGGGAATGTAGTGGTGCACAATACACGAATTCCCGATCTTGCAATCATCACAAAGTACAAGGCTTTTGTTGATAATCTGCAGGATTGATTCATTCAAAATCAACAGTTTCAACATTTTCTTGAAATGTGTTCGAGCTTCGTAAATGTAGAAGGTGGATTGCATGTAATCCAATCATATGTAACTTTAAAGTGCATGTAATGTAATTGCATGTAATCCAATTACATGTCCTCATGACATGTAATCCAATAATTTTTCTCACCTAGTTTTACTGGGTCAAAGTTGGTTGAGTTGGTCCAACTTTTCCTCCTTTCTCTCACTTATTTTCCTATAAAAGGAGTGCTCATCTCATTGCAAAAATCGTCTTTTGTTGTATGCAAGAAAGGTCTACCAAACTTGTGCAAGCATAACTTCGACTGTGTAGTACCAATTTGGGAGAAAAGTGAATAAAATAAGCCATTGGATTCGAAGCTTTGACTGGAAGCAATTGTGATAGAGAAAATCAGAAGCCTTGACTATAATTTGTACCTATTGTCTTCTATTCATGTTATTATTGAGTGTTTAATAATAGAGCATACTGAGTTAAGAAGCAATCAGAATCAAAGCTTTGATTGGGAGCGATTGTGGTGATAGATAGACTAGAAGTTTTGACTGTAGCTTTTATTACCATCTTAGATACACAAAAAATAGTTAGAATTCCCCTACTTTTGGAAGTGTTTGCGCCCCAATGGTAGAGGTTTTCCTTATAGAATAGATTAAACATGACCTAGAACCAAATTGGTATGCTTTCAATCAGCCTTTTAGTTGGTGTTGGTTATCGGTATCACTATTTCCAGCTATTAGATAGAAGTGTAGTTAGAGATTTCATCTGGCCCATTACATGCTCCGCAGGTAAGTGGATTCTTTGCTGAAAGCTAAGAGGAAAGAATATTGGTAATAGCTTTTTCAAATCTCTTAACTTCTTGCTTACCTTGAGTTGACCCAAGGAATGGTGAGGAGGAGCCTTCCCTTATAAGGGAGGAGAGACTGTCTTTTACATCGTGGTTGGTCATCCTATTTTGCGATTAGATTTTAATGAAACTGTTAGTTTCAAAATATCTTCCCATCACACTTCTCAATACACATTACTTCTAAATTTTTACCAGTGTAACGAGACTCGGACTCGGCTCGGACTTGGCAAGGGTAACTTGACTCATGCCCCGGCTCTGACTAGTGACCCGGCTCTGTGGTGACTCGGCAAAGTGGAAAAACCTTGAAATTTTGAGATTTTTTAGGATTTAAAGAACATTCCATGCACCCATTATTGAATAAATCATAAAGACACAATAACATCATTAAATAGAAGATAATTTGATCATAATGCACATGCCACATACTTAAAGTTAAAAACTTAAAAGTCAAACATCGATTACATATGTACAATACTACAAACTACAAAGTTACAAAGTTACAAAGGTAAATTGCTAAAAGTAAATACTATATTACTAGTAATTAAAGTCAAACTAAGATAAATCCATGCAAACCATCAAAATGTATATGTATTATCATTTATGCATTATGAAATCCAACACATCAAGATTCAATAGTCATCATCAAATTCAAATGTTCCAAATGCTGATCATATATTAAGTTACTGTTAAACTGTTAAAGAAAATGTTAAAACAAGACTCTAAGTCTACAGCTATGGCTCCTAGTCAGAGTCCTCATCATCATCCTCATCCTCATCGTCATCGTCATCGTCATCCTCATCCCCAACCTCAGCCTCAACCTCAAGCTCAGGCTCAGTATAATCTACAAAATGCCTCTTAGTAAGGCGTCTAAGGTAGGTCCTCGATGTCTCAGTAGCCATAGCATCAGCTCGTGAGGTGCCTCTAGGATCAACTGTACTCTCTGCCTCTGGCTCTGCCAATCTCTGTGAGCTGCCACTAGGAACAATTGGAGCTCTCTGGTCCTCTGCTGCCATAGCCACAGCCTCAGCTTGGCCCTCTCTATTTGCCTGGTCAAGCCATTGTAGGTCCTCATCATCAAAGATAGGATCAGTAGCCTCAGTGATCCAATTAGACTCTGGATCAACCTCCTCTAGAGTAATCAGAGAGGTGTCACTATGCAAAATCTCCCTGATCCTAATGCGCAGGTTGTAGTGCACAAAGACTAGACTATTCATTTTTTGCATAGACAACCTGTTACGCCTCTTCGAGTGGATGTTCTCGAACATGCTCCAGTTGCGCTCACATCCAAAAGTGCTACTTGGCCGGCTCAAAATGCGGATGGCGATTTGCTGAAGGTTTTTGGTTGAAGGCCCAAACATTTGCCACCATCTATCTGAATTTTGAAAAAAGAAAAACAAAAAAATATTAGTCTCATTTCAAAATTTGAGCTTTAAGTTTAAAGCTAGAAATTTATAAACTAGATTGTATAAGGCTTAAGCTGCAACCTTTACCTGGCTGCAATTTTGTACGACCTTCTTTGCAAATTTGACTTGAAAAAATGAGCCCTGATGCATTATTATAGGCATCCATCTCAAGCAATATATCTGTGGGATTAGGAGACATCTTCGATACCACTGTGTATAGGCCACTAAGAACCTCCTCATCTGCCTTAAAATCATCAAGGAAACGGTATGTCGGATTGAGGTAATAGGCTGCTGCGTGGATGGGCTTATGAAGCTGATTTTGCCATCTATCAATTATGTCCCAAATAGGGCCATAGTTTTCCTCAACTCCTACATATTTGGCCTTAATAGTCTTCTTGACCCTATCCATGCCCTCATGAATGTAGCCCATAGAGGGCTTCTCACCATCAACAACTCATAGGAGGGCTACAAGGGGCTTGGTGATCTACAAATCAATTAAACAAAAAAACAATTTAGTGAATGATGACACTTTGCAAAGTTGCACAATGAATATAAATAAAAAATATGTATGAGACATTAATTTATAAAATTTTAAGACTTAAGCTTTTAAAATTTAAAATTTAAATTTTAAATTACCTCCACAATCTTCGAACATGGCTCCCAAAAATCATCATCGTCATAAATGCATTTTGTTGCATCTATCCCTGTAGGGCTGCTCGCAAAGGAGGAGGAACTCCATTCTGGACCAACAAACATGCACCTCAACTCTAACCTTGAACTTAGCAAGGATTTTAGTGTGATAAAGTTAGAGGCAAATCTTGTGATACCAGGACGAGCCAACTCCTTTCCCTTCATGTATTTCCTCATAGTGCTAAGGACCAAGGCATGATTATAGATGAACTTACAAAGATTTTTGGCCTTGCTAACACATGATTTCACCCATACAAGCTTGCCAATATCCTCTAACATGAGGTCGATGCAATGGGCCGCACATGGAGTCCAAAAGATTTTTGGGTGTCTCTCCATCAATAGTTTTCCTGCAGCAATTTTAAATTAGTTAGTAAACAATGAAAATTTTTGATGTATTAAAAAACTTTTAATTTTCAAAATTTAATGAAAAACTAAAAAAAAATTTTTAGAAGTAGAACTTAGAAAGTTAGAAGTTCAAATTTTACCTGCAGCAACATAATTAGCTGCATTATCTGTCACCACTTGGACAACATTGTCTTCCCCCACCTCCCTTATGACCTCCTCAATAGTCTCACATAAGAATTTTGCATTTTTCACACATGAGGAAGCATCTATGGACCTCAAAAACATGGTGGATCCTAAAAGTGAAAATTAAATAAAATAATTATCATTCAAGAATCAAGAATCAATACTCAATAAAACAAAATTTTCGTTATTCAATAATAGTATACATTAAATTTTAGACTTCAAGAAGTAGAGCATGATGAATTACCTCCGCTAGAAACAAGAAAATTTAGGAGGGTTCTGGACCTCCTATTTGTCCATCCATCTGTCATGATTGTACACCCCTTTTGGCTCCAAATCTTTTTGTGGTCCTCCAACTCAAGTTTCATCTCCTCAACCATATCTAGCAAGAGGGGGCCACTCAACTCATCTTCAGTGGGGGCTTTGAACCCCGCACCACAGATGGAAACTGCATCAATCATCCCCTGCCAATAAGGAGTCCTATTACATTTATAAAAACATTTTAATTAGCATATTTCAAATTTTCAACATCAAGTTAAAAGTATAAAATTGAATATAAATTTTAAAACTTAAAACGTAAAACAATCAAATATAAATGAAGTTGAAAACTTGAAGTACTTGGCTGCTATAAATGGAATGTCGCAGAAAAACCAAAACTTGCAAATTGCTCTTACTCCAGCTTCATGTATCTCCCTATTCCAGCCCATGCTCTCAAGTGAGGGTTGCACACCAGGAGTGGTACGCGGTACAAAAAAGTTGCCCAACTTACTAGATTTTCTGACTCTAGGATGAAGAAGAGCAGCACTACTAGAAGGGGCAGCAGCAGTAGCACCACTAAAAGTGCAAGGAATAGATGTAGAAGAAGCACGAGCAACAGAAGCACTAGGACGATAGGGGGGACGGGAAGAACCTTCTCCAACATAGCCTACTGACTCAGAAACATTTGCAGATGAGTATGGAAGGGAACTAGAACCAATCAAAGCTAACTCTTTTAAATTTTTTTTAAAAAATTCTTTTTCTTGTTCATATTTTTCCAAGGCTACATAACAAAAACGTTGAGCCTCAACAGATGCAGCTCCACAAGGCTCAATATCATGACCACGTAAGCCAACAATATGGTATTTTAATCTATTTATCCCCCCACTATTAATGGTTTTGCAAAATAGGGATTTTGTTTGAGTTCTATTTCTACCCGAAAATTCTATGGTGAACTTCCAACACTCATCTTTTTTGTTGCCTTTAGAGAGCTTGGGTTTTTTACCTCCAGAAGCCATTATGACTTAATTAAGGAACAATGTAAAGGTTGCTGCAATAAGACATTTTCGACCAAATATTACCATTTCAGCATTGCATTTTATGAAGATCTAAAGGAAAAAAAAAAACTCATAAACAAACAAAAAAAATTCATGCAAAAAACCCATAAGCATAGACAAAAAAATCATCAAAATCTAAACAATCAAGTCTTACCTCTTTCAAATGCTTTGGGAAGTGTTGAGAAGAGCTCCTATAAACTCCTTGATGATCTAAATGCAAGCTCCAATGTCACAAATGCAAGTTTTTCTCCTCCTCCTTTCAGCTGGTTGCAAAACAAGAAACCTCTATTTCTCTTCTACCTCCCTCTTTCTTCTTTTCACTATAGACTATTATGGGAGCCCTTTTAGGGTTATATGAGTGAGATATGTAAAAAAAAAAACATAAAAAGAAATGCAAAAAATTATATTTTTATGGCTCGGTTTCTTGCTCGTCGCGGCCGAGTCAAGAAGGTCGGGTCATGCAAGTCACTCGGTGACTCGCGAGTCATGTCACGAGTCATTTCGGCTCGGCGAAGTCAGCGCGGCTCGCTGACTCGCCTGACTCACATGACTCGCGGCGAGTCACGTTACCCTGGTTTTTACACGTTAAAATTTAGTTTTAAACATTTCAAGTGTTCATACATATATTTGCATTTAGCCTATACTGCAAATCATATTTCATTGTGAGGAAAACAGTAAAACCAAAAATGTCCTTTGTATTCATCAAATGAAGGATATAACTGATATTCATAATTGGCAAAATGAAATGAAATGCTGGAAGTAAATGCCTTTCACACAATTGGCTGTGAGAGTTGTTTACCGTATGGATTAATTAAGAAACACACACAAACAAAGCATACGAACATGAACAACAACCTGCAGAACTCTTATTATTATTCGCATATACCAACAGTACATCATGCTTTTCTCATATGATAATGATGATTACAATACTTCCCGAAGGGGTTATAAATACTTTTCGACGAACCTTCCCAAAGGTATCGGTCGGCCAGGTACATTATACTCGCTACAAACTGTTTTACCCATCGGCTACATAACAAGACTTCTACCGAAGGGACCCGTTGACCGATGCACAATTTCTACCGACGACATCATCTCCCCCAAAAAGAAAAGTCGTCTCCTGACAATTAGCAAAATTAGGAGACAACCCACAATCAAGAAAAAAAAAAAATACTAGAGAGGAGGGTTCCTAGAAGAGTGTTGTTGACGACGCAACTCATACACCTGATCAGTCCGGATGCGCAGATCTGTCTAAATCTGTGAATTAACTTGTACGGCCTCCTTCAGTAGAAGTGCAGCATCCATAGCCTGTCTCTTGGCCAATTGTAACTCATGCTCTGCTGCATCTTTATCCCGGATAGCTGCGTCCTTCTCTTGTACCACTACTGCCATATCCTTCAATAGTTTTGCCCGCTCTGCTGCCCATGCTGCCTGCTTGTCGGCCGAATCAGTGGCTAACTTTTCTCTTGCCTCTTTTTCAACCGCTAGAGACCTCTGAGCTGCAACACTGTCTGCTGCCCTATCCACCTCCGCGCGCTGCCGCGCATAGTAAACCTCTTTGTACAGTCCCACGATCTCATATGCCAACTTCATCATCAGAGTGTCACTCGGTCCCAACTCTGGCTCAGTGGCCCAATCTGCCAACATTTTTGGTGTCTCAACTACCGGCCAACCTCTATCAACAAAGCAAGTTTGAAATCGCTTAGGACAAATCACACAAATATACGCACGAATCAAATGCCACTCCCTTCGCCGAGTGAGAGTCTGAATCACCACATCATGCCCCTTCTTTAATGTAGACTTCATAGTCCTGAGGTAGTCCCTGCACCCGTCCTCATCCAACTCGTAATCCTCCTTGGTGAAGTCCTCGAATGACCATTCGAGATCACTATTGTCCTCCTCATCAGTGGGAGCCATGCCCACATCCGGTGCCGCCTCCTCTGTTGTCGGTGCAATCACAGCATGTGGCATTCCCTCCTGAGACTGAGGCTCTGGTATAGGTGCTACTCTGGAATAGCTGGGCGACTGAATGGACAAGCCACGCTTGTCAAGGACGAGTCAAAATTGCTGCCTCAGAAAAATACTGGCTCTATCCATGACCTCTGGTTGTGTTGGGTCCGTACACTCTTGTACTCCTTCGTCCGGTACGTTCTCTACTAGAAGTGCCTGAGCTTCTGCTGACTGTGCTACTGTAACAACTGCTGTTGGCTGACTTATGGCAGACGCCACGGGTGTTGCTACCGGAAGTGCTTCAGGAGCTGCAGAAGTCTCTCATTCGACGGGTGCGGCCAGGTGGGCAAAGTCGACCGTAAATCCTACCCCCAGTCGGACAGGAGAAGGTCATACCCCATGTTGCCATGGTGCGGCTAGTGTGACTGCCTGGTGGGATCCTCCAATCATCAATATCGATCACCGAGTCTGCCTAAATCTTGGAATGTGAGCCATGTGTAGGCCTTGGGGTAACAACTCGGAAGTCATAGGAACCGTAGTATGCGGAAATAGCAAGGGGGTAGCCGTGACAATCTGAACTGCTTCATTATCCTTGCCCTCGCCTTCTTCCTCCACACTATCCTGCTCAGAAGATGTCTCCTGTCGATCGCTGTCAGTATCATCTGCCATGTCCATTCGGGGCCTCTTTTGACCTGCTGAACCCTTCTGCCCAAAGATTGTGTCCAAGTGCTTCCATTGCATGATAGGAGGTTCTCCTGGAGCCAGTGGTCCAGGCTGTGCCTCAATCTCCTCCGTTGGAATCATCCATGCTACAGCATCCAAGAATAGACCAATGGCGTAATGAGGCATATAGAAAGTCTTGTGCTGGAGAGTCATGAATTCATGCATCCGTTCAGCCAGCACGCCCAATCATACACTTTCCCAGTCATTATGCCGTTCATCATGGACACCTACGGAAATGTGATATTCGATACCCTAGAGGATCCCGTGAGCCTGCTTTTGACTAAGTCCATCAAACACCACCATGGCCCTTCCGGAATGTCGATTTTCTTTAAACCCCTCCCCTTTGATGTCTCGACTAATGCCGTCTGTTCAGCTTCAGTCAAATCTTTACACACTAATTTGATTAAAAATAGTTTTCCATCCTTTGGAATTTTTTTCGGCTGAATCTTTCTACCCTGCTGCCCTAGAATGCCAAAAACCCGTGTGAAATCTGCTGCTTTGAATGATACCACTAAGTTTCGTCCTAGATACTGAAATGTGCTTCTATGAGAGGCTCTGCCATATGTTTCAATCATGGTACGCAGATACCCTTCATACTCTCTAATGCAAAAAATCGGCATCTGAATGGCCCATTCAACCTGTGCTCTTTTGATGCTTGCTTTGACTGGATGGTCATCAGGGGTTTCATGCTACCATTTCCGGCAATCCATTCCATTTAATCCCTCAAATTCTATACTCTGTGGTGTGACTTCAGCTGTTGCAGGTGCTATGGTTTTGCGCTTCTCCTCTCCACTGCTCGAGCCTTCATTCAAATTACCTGTACCTGCCATGCTCTTGCCTTCCACAAGTGTGGATTGTGCTAATTGTTTTTTCCATTGCCGTTTACCTGCAGACTCCATTAATTATATTTATCTTTTTCTAACAGTCTCCCAAATCCGTATAGTGAAGAATTCTTCCAAGTCCATACGGTGAAGAGTTCTTTCAAAAATATGTATGGTAAATTGCCACCCTTGACATGCTTTTCACAATCCGTACACACAGGAGGAGATTGAAAATCCGTCCAATGCAAAAGTTAGAAGAAGAATCAAATAACAAAGCCGTACCTCAAAAAGACCACAAATCCGTACCACAATTTCCCTCCTCAAATCCGTACGGTGGTTGCATTCATTGCACGCCTGAGAAAAATGCAGAATCCGTACAATATGTTGCATTATTGTTTCAAAATTTGTACATCGCCTATTAAAATTTGTATTGCTCAAGGCTCCAGGAAAATCCGTACATTGCCTTCAGTTCCACTCTTTTTGAAATCCGTACACCACAGGGATACATTTCTAATGGAGTCCGTACTGCTTGAAAACCTGTACAATTAATGGAGATTTTCGTACACACAAAAGTATCAAGGAAAACCGTACACTTGAAATGCTGGAAGCCTTCAGTATGGTTAATGTTTTTAACAAGGCGTACAGTGCCCTGCAAGTTGCATATTATAACTTGGCCCTTCTCCCATTTGGTCTTTGAAAATCCGTACAATGGAAATTACAACTTTTTCGGCTCCAAGTTCCGTTTGTTAATCTTTTGAGGCTTCTTCTTTTAAAAAAGCGTACGGTGGTCAGTGTTAGAGAATGCAACTTATTAGAAACCGTACAGTGCAAGGAGAATCCATACGAAAAGCAATTCATGCAGCAACTATGGAATCCGTACCTTCTTTAAAAATTGTACCATAGCCATGGAATTCGTATTTCAACCTAAAATCCTTATAGTTTTTAAACAAACCGTACTACAATGCCACTTCAAATATAAGAACCTGTATGGTGCTTTTTAGAACCGTACTCCACTTAAAGAAATCCGTACAGCTGAAAAACCATACAGCGTCTCCTTAAAAACCGTACAGTGCCTCCAAAAACCGTACTCTACTTAAGGGAAATCCGTACGGCTGGAAAACCGTACGGTGCATCACTAAAAACCGTACAGTGCCTCCAAGAAACCGTACGGTGCTTTACTTTTTTTTTTTTTTTTCAAATTTTTTTTTTAATTTAATTTTTTTATTTTACTACAAGTCAGTGTACCTTTTTTTCTGTCGCAGAATTCTTTCGCTCATGATATATCTTCAACTTCGACCCATTCACCGCCTGAGGCACTTCGTGTCCATCCAAAGTCCATAATTTGATTGCTCCATTGTCCCCTACTTCCCGAATCTGATACGGGCCGACCCACTTAACCTTGAACTTGCCCGGTTTGATCTCATTCCGGCCGTCATACTTTAATACCCACTGTCCAGGCTGAAACTTGTTTAGCTTCAGGTGCTTATCGTGCCATGCCTTCCGCCTATTCTGCGTTACTTCAATTGCCCACTGTGCTAATAATCGCTTCTCCTCTTACTTGTTCAGTTTATATAGCCGCTCCCTTAAGCTTTCCATGTCGCCCAACTTGTTTTCTAGTGCTATATGCAAGCTTGGTATCATAAATTCTGCTAGTACGACGACCTCCTGTCCAAACATCAGTTGAAACGGTGTGTCTTGTTGTGACTTTGTACGCCGTGCGGTAAGCCCATAGAGTAGAAGGTAATTTCTCCTCCCAATCCTCCCCTTCGACGGTGCAGGATTTGTATATAATTGATATTAGGATTTTGTTGGTAGCTTCGGCCTGTCCGTTTGCCCTCGGGTAGTACGGACTTGACAGCGAGTGGTAAATTTTGAACTCCGTGGTGAGCAGTCGGATCACATGGTTTACAAAATGTCCTCCCCTATCGCTTGTTACTTGTAATGGAATGCCATACCTAGTAATAATTTTCTCATAAATAAACTGTGCTGTACTTACCGCTGAGTTGTTTGGTAGTGCGCGCGCCTCCACCCATTTAGTCAAATATTCTGTGGCAACCATAATGTAACGGCATCTTCTGGTTTGGCTCGGCTTCAGGGGTCCTATGAAATCCAAACCCCATCGTTCAAAAGGCTCTTGAGCATGAGAAGGATTAAGAGGCATGAAATATCTTTTCAAGGGTTTTCCCACGCTTTGACATGTATCACATGCAACAACCCATTCCCTGGCATCATTGTATACTATTTTCCACCATAATCCTGCTAGCAGTATTTTTCGTGCAGTTGTGTCCGGCCCCATGTGTCCTCCTACCGGTCCTTCGTGCGCTTCCTTCAGTACTCGTGGAATTTCTTCCTTCAGGATACAACGCCGTAAGATTTGATCGGGTCCCATTTTATACAACAATCCATTAATCAGCTGGAATGTTCCACTCCGTATCACCAACTTCCATTTTTCATTCAGTGGCATGGTATTTGGGAACTGTCCTGTTGACAAGTATTCGCCGATGCTTGTATACCATTCTGGCAGTGCAGCAATCAGAAACAGCTGTGCATCAGGAAAGTCATCATTTACTCCGTTTGCCGGTTCTCCTGTTCTGATACGTGATAAATGATCTGCGCTCACATGTTTCTTTCCTGGTCGGACAATAATCTTGAACGTAAACTCCTGCAACAGGAGTAACCATCGACTGATTCTTCCTTGAATGACTGGTTTGTTGATCATATACAACAGGGCCTGATAATCAACGTAGAATACAAATGGAGTGGCCAACAAGTAGTGTCAGAATTTTTGTACAGCATAAACCATCCCCAATGCCTCCCATTTGGTGGTAGTATAATTTTGTTCAGCTTTTGATAGCAACTGATTGGCGAAATAGATCAGATGATCCAACCCATGGCTTCCCGTTTGCGCTAGATTTGCTCCGATTTCATAGTTCGATGCATCCACATGCACATGAAACTCCTTCCAATCGGTGTATGCCAAAATAGGTGTTGTAGCCAGGCGTACCTTGAGTCCTTCAAATGTTTCATCCTATTCCTTATCCCATCAGAATGATTCTGTCTTGGAAGTTAACTTATCCAACGGATATGCTATCTTGGCAAAATTCTTTATAAAATACCTGTAATACCCTATATGCCCAAGGAAAGATTTTACCTCTATCACATTGGTGGATGGCTGCATCTCCAATATGACCCACACTTTGTCCAGATCTATCTTTAGTCCTTCCTTATAGACTGTGTTCGAGCAACCTTCCGTGTGGAACCATAAATCTGCATTTCTTCGGGTTAAGGGCCAAACGCGCACGGCGGCACCTTTCCATACATTCACCTAAAGTTGCCAGATGTTTTTCCTCCGCACTGAACACTAACCAATCATCTAAAAATGCCTTGAAGTTTTCGACGGACATCTTCTCAAAGATGTGTAGTATGATCTACTGAAATGTTGCAGGCGCATTGCACAGACCGAACGACATCCGATTATAGGCATAGACCCCATTTTCTATGACAAATGTCATCTTCAGTTTATCCTCTTCTGCGATTGAGATTTGATTGTAGCCGGAAAAACCATCCATAAATGAGTAGATCTCATGTCCCGCCACCTCCTCGAGGATGCTATCCGTGAATGGGATCGGGAACGGATCCTTGATGGTTACTGCATTCAAGCATCAGAAATCAACACATATTCGGATTTGAATGGAGTCCTTCTTCAGGGAAATCATGATCGGAGATACCCATTCACTGGTCTATACCTTGAAAATAATTTCGGCTTCTAGCATTTGATTGATTTCTTCCGTAACCCGGGCCGCATAATTTTTGTTCATTCTGTAGGGCCTTTTCCATACGGGTAGTGCTCCTTCGATTAATGGAATGCGGTGCACACATAATTCAGGTGGTACGCCCTTTAGGTCCTTGTACGTCCATGCAAAGACATCCTTATATTCTAAAAATATCTTGAAGGCTGTTGCCTTTAGTACTGGGTCCCAATTGTCCCCTACCAGTATGTTCTGTGGTTCTGCTTCATCCCCCAAATTCATGGTCTGTAACGCGACTTCATTATATTTGATGGGTTCTTCTCTAGTGAACTGATGTGCCGGGGTCACATCGAGTGACGCATCCCCTTCCTTTATTTCAGTGAATTCCTTTGGAAAGGCATCAGTATTGTTTTCTTCTATTGTCAGTACGTTGCAGGTTGGAAACAATTCATAATCCTCTATCTGCCAATGGTACAAACCATTTATTGAATCCAGATCATCATCTCCTTCCAATCGTAAAACTCCCTCCTGATCCGATTCCATAATTTGCCCCTTTTCATCCTCTTCTCCCTCAGAATTTGACGAGAGGGCTTCATCCCCGACCATCTGAGTGTGCAGATCAATGACATAATTTCGGCCTTTGCTTTCGAGTGATAAAGTATTTTTCTTCCAATCGTGCTTTGCTTTTTCTTGTATCAGCCACCCCCGACCCAAAATAGCATCGTACCCCTTCCGCTTGAGAGGAATCACAATGAAGTCCAACAGGAATGGTTGTGTTCCGGTTGTCATTGGTTGTGTTGTGAGTATTCCCAATGGCTTGATTCCATGTTGATCGGCCGTTAGCAACTGGAAGGTAGGTGGCCATAATGTTGGTCGTCCCAACTTTTTTCAAGTATCCTCTGGTAGCACATTGACACCGGATCCTCCGTCGATGATTGTGTCTGTTAGCACAGTCCCGAGAATGCCCATTTCAATAGTTGCCGGATAGCATCTAGAGGAAAGAGCTAACAACATTGGATCTTCTGCACTTGTACCCCCCTGTTTGTTGTTGTCTTTCTCTACGGGTTGCTTAGCTCTTGGGACTATATTTGTGAGGGTCGTACGGAGTTGAGGCATCGTGAGCAACAGATCATTTATTCTGACAGGTATCTCAGCTTGCAATATTTGCCATACAATGTTCTGTTCTGCATAGTTCCTAACTGAGGTACTTGGCGGGTCCTTCAGGTGTGCCATTTCTGCCTGTGTTGCTTTCTAGATCTTTGCCCTTGCTTCCTCCAGTCTCTTCTTTTCTTCTTCTGGGTCAGGGTATAGCTTTGCCTATTTTTGAGTGATTGCTAGAACTTCTTAGTCTGTCGCTACGGTAATCAAGTTTACTTCGGACTTCGGACACTTAGTATCATCATGATCTCCAGGTCCACACCATCGGCATAGCAACTTCGGTGTGTTCATCGTTGTGCACTCTCGGGCGAAGTGACCCCACAGATTGCATGCGCGGCATTGAACAATTGGCCGACTATTCGCATCGTATTGAATTCGACTCCTTCCTCCATTGTTGTTGTTGCCACCATTGTTATTGCTGTTGTTGTTTGGACCGCGCCGGTTGTTTCTGTATCCACTTGATGTGGCACCTTCCGTACTGGTGTTCCCATTCCCTCCTGATGGGGATGCCTCCTGTGACAAGAAAACTTGTTGTGGTGTCCTTGTTTTTAAATTAAAAGGGCATTCCTTTACCGAGTGTCCGAGGATCTGGCAAATTTCACAAAATTGATCTTTCGGACAGGATCCTTTCGTATGGCCTTCTTTCTTACACTCCGTGCACCATAAATCATTACCCTTAGTCTCCTTGTTCATGTTTTTGAATTCCTTCATCATCCGCATCATGTCCTTCTGAAGAACATGAACTTTCTTGCTACTTCCCTCGTCATCGTCGCTGCTATCTTCTCCTGAGGATGCATCGTCATCTGAATCGGACGAGCTGGTCTTCTTCTTCTTCTTCGTCTTCTGGTCACTTTCGAGGTTCATTGCCCGATTGTACGCTTCATTGTATGTGGATGGTGGCACGATCTTCATTTTCTTCCGCAGCTTCGGGTGAAGGCCTTCAATGAACCATCTTTTCTGGAGTCCATTTGCTGGCTTATTCTCCATTTTATTGATTAAGTCCTTCAATCTCCTGGCGAAGACCTGTACTGTTTCATTCTTCTTTTGTTTGGTACTGAATATCTCGGCTACAATTTCATTATCATCATGCAAAAGTTGAAATTCCGCGATGAACTCCTTCTTAATATCATCCCAACTATTTAATTTCTGTGGATCAGCATCAGTAAACCAATCAATTGCAACACCCCGTAGGGTAGCAGGAAATTGTCGGATCCATTCTTTTGTATCCGTTATGCCAATGGCCCTCCAGATCGTTTCACATGTTTTACAATGTCGAATGGGATTAGCTGCTTCATCACCATCAAATTTAGGCAATTTTTCCTTCGAACCTGCCATTATCACTGTATGTCGAGGGTTTTGTTGTGTAACTAGGCTGTTTTGCACTCCTGCGCTGTTTTGAGCACCCGCGCTGTTCTGAGCTCCCGCGCTATTTTGAACACCTGCGTTGTTCTGCACACCCACGCTGTTCTGCACACCCGCGCTATTTTCTACACCCGTGCTATTTTCAACACTCACGCTGTTTGGTGAAGAAGAAGGTACGTCAACTGAAGCTGTCCATTCCGAAAGTATATCTCAGACGAAGAGGTCACTCCACGCTCGTGCTCCTTTGGCACTCCGAGCCATGCGAGTCGATCTCCTTCCGTCAGGATTCTCTTCCCGTGGCATATGCAGGTTCAGAAACTCTTTCCTCGCTTCTTCCACCAAATCAAGCCGTTGTCGAGTCTCCTTCAACAATCCTTCCACGCTCTTGTTTCCATCGGAAATATTCTGAAACCTCCTTCGATGCTCTATTTGCTGAGCCAAAATTAAATTTTCCTGCGCAACGCGTATGTCATTTTTTTCCTTCGGTTTACTCTTATCTTTGTTCAACTAATTCGGCATTTAGTTCATATCCGCTTGCCTGCGTGCCAGATCCATTGGGCAACGGTGCCAAATGTTTACCTTATGGATTAATTAAGAAACACACACAGACAAAGAATACAAACATGAGCAACAACTAGCATAACTCTTATTATTATTCGCATATACCAACAATACATCATGCTTTTCTCATATGATAATGATGATTACAATGCTTCCCGAAGGGGTTATAAATACTTTCCGAAAAACCTTACCGAAGGTATCGGTTCACCAGTTACATTATACCCGCTACAAACTGTTTTACCCGTCGGCTACATAACAAGACTTCTACCGAAGGGACCTGTCGGCCGATGCATAATTTCTACCGACGACAAGAGTAGCCTCTAAATTTGCTAATACATATCTCTATTCTATGAAGCTGCATAGCATGAAAGAAAAGAAACATAGAGAATGATGCATATCCTCCAAGTGTCTGAGTCTTGCATACATAAGAGAATGCATTAGATCCAATGGATCTAAGCAATGGCAGAAACACGTCAGCTTATACATAAATATTCCATGCCATTGTCACACCACGCACTTGCATAAAATTGAAACATGTAACAGCATATCAGAGGAAATCATCATTACATCGAGATTTTATTGTTTGCATGTTTACTGCTTGTGCATAATCTTATCTCTCATAGGTATGCGTATATAACTATAGGCTGCCATAAGGATTATTGAGCCTGGCATATGCATGAGAGATAGGAAAAGAAGCTAATTGGAAATACAGCTAAAGTATTAAAGGCTATACAGATAAAGGTAATGTTTTCACAAAGAGATATAAACAGTCACAATAAGGTATAGGCTTATAGCAACAAATTTATCAAAGAAAAGAAGTACTTCATTTGAATATCATTTTAGATGCATTTCAACAAAAGATTTTTTTAATTAAAACATCAAATTATGCTAAGGACCAGATTGTGGAACAATGAGGGAGTTTGTGTATGAATTCAAGTGATGAGAAATTGTTCTGTAAGTATAATTCAGAAGGGTGTATTACAAATGTTAGAAAGAATGCAACTCTTGCAGAGAATATAAAGTTCTATTACACGTTTAGAAATGCTAGCAAAAATATATGTACATAATGTGTTATGTAACAACATGAGTGAATCTTCAGGAGCATTTTCAGCCTCACCTTATCACAATGATCTACACGTTCTGATACAATTTTCAGCAAAGTTAGATGTATGATCTAACCAGAAGACACCATGTTGCTACAAGAAAGTACAAGAGTTTGTGCAATATGAAATGAGCAAGGTGTTAATGACAAAATACAAATTTCTTATGTCTCAACAAATGTCAGAATGGATGCAAGGATTTTGTGACACTGTAAAATTCGAAGTGTTCAAATACTGTCGTCAAAGTCTTACATGAAAAATGATCAAAAATTCCAAGCCATGAAAGTATTAACAATATGTGCAAATTTCATGAAAGTATACATCTATAGTAACCCACAGAGACCAAAGAAGTGAATAGAGGGTTTTATGGACAGAAGGTAGTTTGTCTTTCTAGAAAACTTATTTGGGATTTAAAAAAAAAAAATGTTGAAGCATAGCTGCACACAGGATTTATCAACGTATGTAATAGGAAATTAATATTACAGAGCGAACACCTTGAATAAAGCAAGAGAAGATAAAGTGGCTGCTATAGCAATCTATTTTATAATATCTTCTTCAAAATCCAACTGGTAGCTTAAGATATGCATATTCCAAGAAGTAGCACTTGCTAATTTTCTTATAGAAGGAAAATTTAGATTCTACACAACATTGAAGCTACAGCCAAATCTTCTAATGAAATTTCAAGAAAATCTAAGCAAGCATGACCTAGTAAATATGGCATAGATTTCAAGCTTCAGCAAAGATTTATCATAACCCTATATTGGCATATAATTAACAATCTTAATATTTTAGTTGATGATTCTTGATAATAATATCAATAAATCTATTTAATAAATAATATTATTATTAAGTATCAAAATAATGATACTTTAGAGTTTGAAAATATAAACAATATAATATTGTAAAGTACTAAATGAATAACAAATAAAAACTCCCTAATCCCCTTTATACAAATGAATCTAATATAGGTGATTAAGCATTACATTGAATATTATTCAAAAGTATGGAATTGATAAGAGACACGGCTGGTCAAGATGATCATTCACAATAAACCTCGCATATTTATGAGGATTAGTGGGCCAAGAAAGGGAAGGGCAGAAATCAAAAAGGCAATTATTATAAGGAATGAGATCACAGATAGAACAGAAGCAGGTACCATTTCCTTCACAAAAGCTAACTGTACCAATTAGGAAGCATTGAACAATCATTATTGAATAGGAAAAAAAACAAAAAGAATTACTAGGGGCAGCATAAAAGAATAGCTACGACATCAGACAAGGTAAAGACCGACGAATGAAAAGGACATTCAAATTCATAACAGTCAACGACTAGGAAAGGATACCCATAGACGAGCAAGATAAACTCATAAGATCGAGACAAAAATTACTTCAACACAGGGATTGATAGTGAGCCATTGATAAGAGGAACACAATATATGATATTCTAAAGTAGAGATCACCGAATATTGAAATAAAGATACAATAGAATGCCTATATTGTGGAAGGAATTAGTCATCAAACAGATTACATTGAAATGGTGAGAACCAACACAAACATATTAATAGTATATATCAGCGGTATAAGAAAGAAGTCCTACATAGACAACAAGAGGAAGCTATTAAGGAAGAGGAATGTGGTAGAAACACTCAATAAGATAAAAAAATTGATTCTTATTAGAGACGAGACGAGAAATATAGAGACTGATAATATAGAAGATAAATAAAGGAATCTAAAATTGGCAATGTGCATTCCATCAATATTAATTGGAGATGTGGATTTGATAGGACAGGAGACGTTCAATCCCGAAACATTAGTCTATGTACATCAAGAGTGGCTTAACTAGTGAATCGACAATATCGTTGTTGGAGATTAATAATTAGTGATATTAGAAATTGATGAAAGATCCCTGATGGATCTCTGCTGCAAATTTGCTGTAGATTTATTTTATTTTTATTTTTTCCTGTTTATTAATGTTTTCTTGTAGAACTAGATGGAAATGCAGAAGAGTTTGTTTGTTTTTGTGTTTTTGATGATTATTCCACATAGAAATGAGAAGTAACAAATGGCAAGAAAAGAGTCTGAAAATAAATAACAATATGCAGTAAAGTCAGAGTTCATACAAATCGTACCAGGCAGATCTCTGAATTAGAGAGCCAAATAAAAGATCCAGTACATATCCTCTAACAATGACGCCACAACTGGCTGATAAGATGCAAGATTCTCCTGTTGAGTAACCAATTTTTCTATGTATCCAAGTGCTGCAAATGACAGAGTACGGCTGCAAGAAATAGCAGTGTACGACTGCTAGAATTCACCTCCCATACGCCAAAGAACATGCCCAACAAAACAAACTGTAGGCCCAAGCTGAAGTGGCGTCTACCTTCCTCCTGAATACTATTGAAATTGCTGACAAACCAATACCCAATGCTGCTGAGGGATACGTCCCAGCCAGCAATTAACCTGGGGTTTGTGTCCCAGAATGCAAATCGCTCAAGCAGAGCAAATCTGAAAAGAAGTGTTTGAAAAATATGCATAATCATGAGAAATGGCGCCCATCTCCTTATAACCCCTTGCAAAGCAATTCGAACCCTAAAGTGACCCCCAATTGGCGTTGGCTATAAAAATGAATTAAATCTTATTTTAAAGTGACCATGTCACTAGAAAATGACCTTTTCCACCATAGTAATAAATCCGCTCACCGAATTGCCTCGAGACCAAAGAGGAAGGTTTAGAGAATTTCAAGACCTTTCCAACGAGCTATCATAACATGGGATACGCATTCATATGAGGCCAAAATTCCTTTATTACTCCAAAATGGCTATTAACTTAGCCTTATTTAAATATTAAACGCTAACTTAGGAAATATTAAAAAATATAACCCAAATAGCCATAAACTGCCCAACTGACATCACAAACCATAAAATCATCTTGTCACCTATCTGTGACTGAAGTCGGAAATCAAGGATCCACTGGCAGTCTCATCCCTAAAATCTAGGGATGCTCCTAAAATTTCGGAAACAAGCCCTATCCCTCTGAAACTGAACCCAAAGGGTCATCTCATGGAAACCCAGCCCTGGGCATGATCATACCTCCTAAAAAGTAGGAATGAACCCCATAAATGTAGGAACTGCCTCCTAAAAGCAAGGAATGTCACCCAACTGATCAATAGCCACCAGAAAACCAAGTCCCCAACACTGAATAACCATACTGGGTCTCTATCCAACCCTGTCAGCCTACAAGACCCCATAATAAGCTGACTCACATGTCTCTGTTAGACTGAGCTAGAGTGGGGACATGACAGTCCTCCCCTCTTAGAGATGCTTGCCCACAAGCAACTGTAATGCAGAATGCTGTAAAATGCTCTCACCCTCCCAGGTGGCATCCTCTATGGGAAGATTTCTCCATCAAACCAAATGCTCTCGAATCACTCGGCTTCTCAGCTGCTGTTCCCTCACCTCAAGAATCTCATCAGGGACCAAAATCAATTTACCTTCCTCATCCATAAGAGGTAATTCAGGTGAAACTATAATATGCTGTCCAAGGGCCTTTTTCAGGCAAGATAAATGAAATACATTATGAACTTTGCTGCCTTGTGGTAACTCAATCTCATATGCAACCTCTCCCACTTGCTTGAGTACCCTGTATGGACCATAAAAACGTGCTTTGAGCTTCTCAGCTCCCCCCCTTTTTAGGGTGCTCTGCCGATATGGTTGTAAATGCAGAAAGACCATATCATCCACCTCAAATGCCCTCTCAATCCTGTGCCTGTCAGCGTACATCTTTTGTTGATTTTTGGCCTGCTGCAAATTCTCCTTAAGAGATCTAATGACATCCTGGTTCTCTTGTAACCAATCCTGAGCCAAGGGAACTCTACTATCACCAAATGCCAAATCAGTGAAAGATAATGCCTTATATCCATAGAGAGCTTTGAAAGGCGTCATGCCAATGGACATATGATGCGTAGTATTATAACAATACTCGCCCAAATGCAGCCAACGCTCCCATGCTTTTTGCTGCCCTGACACATAGTTACGCAAATATCCCTCAACCTATTTGTTAACTATTTCTGTCTGCCCATCCGTTTGAGGGTGGTAACTAGTACTAGGTGTTAGCAAAGTACCAACTAGTGTAAAAAGTTCCTGCCGAAAGGAACTCATGAATCTGCTGTCCCTATCACTCACAATGGTGTTGGGAAGACCATGAAGTCTAAACACCTCCCTGAAGAACAACTCAGCCACCTACGATGCTGTAAAATCTAATGCAATGGGAAAGAAGTGGGCATACTTCATTAGCCTATCCACAACAAAATAGATGCAATCTTTCCCCTGAACTCGAGGAAGACCTGTAATGAAATCCATGGAGATCCTTGTCCACTTTTGTTCCAGTATAGGCAAGGGTTGCAATAATCCCGCTGGGTAGGTATGCTCCGACTTGTTCTGCTGACAAGTCATACACTCACAGACATGGTGTAAAACATCATCTTTGAGACACTTCCAAGAGAATCTCTCACGTACTGCCCTGTAAGTCTTACCATATCCTGGGTGTTCGGCTGTAGGAATATCATGGAGAGCATGCAAAATTTGTTCCTTCAACTGAGAACCCGGAACAAGGTAAACCCTGTCTTTATAGTAGATAATATCATCTACCACACTCTATCTGTCATCCACTATCAATCCCTCCATAATCTCACACATCCATAGAGTCCCATCCTTCTTCTTAACAAGCACTATAGAAGAAACAAAGGGGCTTGAACTAGGTCGAATGAAACCCATGTCCAATAGCTCATGAATAGTCTTCTCAATTTCATCCTTATAGGCTCTAGGGTTCGCTCCATCCTCCAACTCTATACCATGCTCAAACCCTCTATCTGGTGGTAATCCAGGAGGTGTATCACCAAACACTCTACTGTGATGATCCATCACTGACTGAATGTCCACATGAAATACACAGCCATCCTGAGATATGGGTGTTTTGGATTTAACCAAACAGTGTGTAGCCCAAAGCACATCATTATGCCTAAGGATGGTCTCCATCCTGCGAGAAGTCACCTCCCTGGGTCCACCATCTGACGCTGCCCTCAAAATCACCTTTTTCTCACCAGAAAGAAACTCTAACTACATACGGTGGTGATCAATAATGTAACACCCAATACCCTGTAACCACTGCATGCCCAAAACCACATCATAATCTTCTATGGGAAGAACATAGAAGTCATCAATCAAAGTATAATCTCCCATCTGAATACTAAGTTGTGGAATCCGCTTGGTACAACCCAAAATGGCACCATCAGCCACCTTCACTGCAAAACCACCAAACTCCTCGTACTGTAAGCCATGCCTCTCAACTAATGTTTGATCAATAAAGTTATGCGTAGCACCTGTGTCTACCAAACTGGTGATCCGCTTACCCTTAAGTGTACCTTTCAACCGAAAGGCATGAAACTTAGGATAACTACAAAAGGTAGCCATAGCTACTTTAGCTGATGCCACAGGCTCAGCGGTGTCTAACTCCAACTGTGTCGGAAAATGCTCAACATCCTCTGTATTATCCTCAATATCAGTATCAGGAACCTCCTCATCTCCTAACTCAGAAGTCACCTCAATCAAATGAACCTTTCCTTTACCCATGCAACGGTGTCCTGGTTCCCATGGTTCTTTGCAGGAAAAACACAACTTTTTGCTCCTCAATTCATTCCTTGTCTCCTGATTCATCCAAGGAGTTTTAGATGAGGTCCCTCCTTTGTTCTGTGTCGTATTGGCCTTCTGTGCAGGCCGTGAATCTCTAAATGGTTTCTTATCTGCCTGATAAGAAGTGGGAACAGTATCCAATCTCAATGTCACATCAATAGCCTCCTTAAGAGTAGCTGGTTGGAAAGCATGTACCAATCCTTTTAGTATATTTTGCAAACCCTCAATAAACAACATCACACTACGTTTCTGGGGCATATCCGGTACCATAACTATAATATGCTGGAACTCATTAATATAGGCTTCTGCATGACCATCTTGTTTAAGGTGAGCCAACTCCCTGTAATAAAGTTTTGTATCCTTACAGTCAAATCGTGCAATGAGTCGCTCGGTGAACTCAGCATAGAAGTGAACTAAGGCGTGATGCTGGGTGACCAATCCATGGTGCCACCAATCATAGGCAATCCCCTCTAAATGCAACACAACAAACTGAATAGCCTCACGCTCAGGCATGGGCCTCAATGAAAGGTATATGTCGAGCTTGTGGACCCAAGCTCATGCACTAGTGTCTCCTAAGCCATTATATGGGGCCAATGTAATCTTCCCAGTAGCTCTATTAAGGTCATAATTTTGCTATTGTTGTGGTAGTCTATTACCACGATCTCCCCTGAACCTGGTTGTATCTCTATGCTGTGCACAATACTGGAGAAGAGGGAAGACGTCCCTAACCTCAGGAGGTAGAGCTCTTCACTCAGCTGTGGCCGTCAAAACTGACTCCTGAAACCCCACTTCTGGTGGTTCCACCTGCGCTGGCCATTCAACTAGTATGAATTGGGGAAGCAATGGCCTATTCGTAGTAGGTGTATGATGGCGATGCCTCCTACTGGAATGAAGGGAGCTCCCAACTGAAGAATGGGACTGATGGCTGCGCTGACTACCAGCCACTGAAACTGATCTACTTTGCCTGCCTCTGTGTCCACCCATCTCCAAACGCTCCAAGGTATCCTGTAACCTGTCTAGAGCCTGAGCGATCCTGGGCTGAGTAGTGAATAGGGTCCACACCATCTCTCTTTCTTCTGCCTTTGTAGGCATGCCGTCACCAGCAACACCCTGTGCCTCACCCATAGCTGGTATCTATGCGTCTCTAGCAGCCTCTGCTTGCCACTGGTTTCTCTTGCGCTCATAGAATCTCAGTAGACAAGTGGCCTGAGTGTACCAACAACTAGCCCTAGTGGCGAGATCAGACTTTACAATGGCAACAAAGGAGCAATAAGCTAAGTATGAGGATTTGTGGAGGCTTTTTGCAAACTTTACAAAACTCCAGAGGTGGTGAAGAAACCAAATCAAGTCAAAGATGGCCCTGAGTCTAGAGGGATGAGCACTAGACCTTCCAAGAATAACATTGTATGGTGAGGACTGATGATATTTGATGATATGTCAAAGAAATGGAGTTTGAACTAGCTCAATCGAGGCCTAGTTCGAGTCGAGGAGAGGTCCCCACACTACATAACCATAAAGCATTGACAGTCTGACTAAGGAGTCCAAGAGGGACAACTTAGATGAAGTGTCTAGAAAGTAATGCTTGAAATATTGGCTCTCCACCATAGTAAAGGTCCCATGACCTTTGCTAGCTCTAGATTGGATGGTAGGTCTAAAGATGAAATGAGGACCAGAAAATATAACCCCAAGATATCTATAAGATGAAGCAATCTCAATCATGCAAAACTGAAATCAGAAATGGAAATGTCAAGTCTTCAAACAGTTGAAGATCATGAACCAGGTCTTACCTAGATTCACCACCAGCTGCCGCAAGTCACAACAAGAAGCTAATCTATCAAGAAGCATCTGAAGACCCTAAAAAGAATAGACAAAAAGAACAACATCATGTGCAAAGAGGAGAATGAGATTGAGACCTGGTGCAAGTAACAAACATGGCCAGGAAGCGAGGAGTCTTTGAGAAAGGACATAACTCATCAATATAAATGTCGAACAAATTGGGGGAAAGAGGGCAGCCCTGCCTAACCCTAGTGGTACTTTGAATAGTATCAAAGAATCCCTTGGGATTCCTGAATCTACTAACCATAGTCATGTAAAATCTCATAGTGGTTTTTGTCTCTGAAATCCAAATGTCTCTAAGTCTATGGAAAAGGGACAACTAGGGGATGGAATCAAAAGCCTTACAAAAGTCCACAAAATAACGATAAAATTTTTCTGAGCAGTGTCAAGCCTCTTCAATAATAGCCTATAGCATTAAGATATGGTCCATGGTTTGATAGTTGGCTCGAAACTAATTTGGACTTTAGCCTGGCCAGATCTCCTGTCAAGCTCATTAGATAAGATGGTGTTCAACATTTTGGCATATGATTTAGCAAAGGTGTGCCTAATCATGATGATCCTGTAATTGTCAAGGTCGGAAGTCAACCATGTCTTATGAATCAGATAGATCACATGTCTCGTCCAAGAGTTAAGAAAGCCAGTGCACACCACCTTATTAAAGAGCGTAGGAAGAAAGAAAACCAAGAGCGAGCTGCCAAGTTTTTAAAGAGCTTAGTCTAGAAGCTTTCCTCATCTACCGCCCTGCCACATCACACAGATCTTATAACTTCACAAATGTTGGAGGGGTTGAATAAATGGTAGTGGGATGGTGGGGTGATGTGGAGAGAGGGTTGCTCAAGGATTTCATAAATGATTGATGTAAGTGAGGTGATAGGGTGAAGGTCAAGGGTGGGGGGCGATGGGGGAATAGGGTACACTAGAAAAGTTTGGGATTTTGTAAAAGCGTGTCACAAGGGGATCTTCATTGCGATGCAATAAGAAATTGCTTCTTGTAGCGAAGAAAGTCGAGATAAGAGATCCATAATTGAGTGTAAGAAGGAGAGTGAGCATCAAAAGTTGAACGGAAGGAATGGTGGTAGGTTTTATAGTCATCATCAAACTATTGGTTTATACAACAAGTATTCTAGCATTTGGGGCTTGTGGGGAGGAGGTGGAGCGATTGGGGTTAGAGAGGAGAGTTGAGTCCCAAGTCGTGGTGGCCAAAATGTCAAACATGGAGGAAGCTTGGTTAAGATCAATAAAGCTATTAGTTGGGAGGAGCTGTCTAGGATGGAAGGTGAAGAGGTCATGGTTTCTCTCAAAGAAGTAGAAAAGGGTAAGTGGACAAGCCAGAGTAGACGAGGGGAGGGAGAATGGGAGGTGAAGGGTAGAGGGAAAAGAAAATCTTAGAGTGTTTCAATTTTGTCACCTATAATTTTATGAGATCCTCGTCCAAAGAAATTTAGTAGGAAGAGAGAATAATGTAGAAGATAGATTATTATTTTTTGAGTGATTGAGCTAGTGTCTCTTGCCTAGTTAGGATGACCTTTCAAATTATTGATCGAATTTCCCATATTTTACTTTTCTTGGAGAAGTGCTAGATTTGATTTTTTCAATTTGACTAATTATATTTTGGATCATTTGTTCCATATCGGATCTCATTTCATTTGCTAGGTCTTTCATGGTGGTTTTCTTTGTTCTTTTGTAAGTTTGCATAATCTTTATGTTCACAAGATGAGAGGATTATACTCTAATACGACTATTATGTCCCTTTTTGAGGATGACCTAAAATTTTCTTTAATTTCTTCAATTTAAAAATGTCTACTCTTTATTCACTTCTTAATAATGTATGCATTTGACGTGAAATGTGAATAGGTATAACATCTTTATGCAAATTTTTTCCTCAAGATTGTACAAGAAATTTTTAACAAAGAATAACTCTGATATATATAGACAAATAATTATTCTTTGGAATTTCGGTGAATCCTTCAATTCCCCAATGACAGTCTTCAATTGTATCCAACTACAATCAAATTTAAATTAGTTGGATTGTAGTAGATATGAATGGGATGCAGAGTAGCAATTATGAGCTGTAGTATTTTACATGAAAGCTCTTGATATATGAGTTATCTATGCAATAGTAAACTTGACTAGAATATTGTTCTTATCCCACTATTCACAGTCAATTGTCATAAGAAGCTAGTGTTTGACTATCTCAAACATTGATTTTCTGCCAAGTACCATCCTTCAATCCCTCAAAAGATTTTATATAGTCGTAATCAAATACTAATTTCAAAATGGGGTTTGAATTATAGCACCCTATAGATCCCTGATGACCCTTACGTTTTATATGCATTGCCTTTTATTTTTTAATGATTTCTTGTTGGTCAATGATCTTATCATATTGTTGACTGAGAGTTTTCTATATAAGTTGCCGATCCAGGTTCAGGGACGGATTTGAGTTTGATGTTTGGGTTTGTGGGTTCAGGCAAATTTATTTTTCCCCATTTGGGTTCGTGGGTGGGTTTGTGAGTATATATTTATATATACATATATACAAGAGAAACATGCATAGTTGTAAAATAAAGTCATTTCACAGTATGAATAATTGTTGCTTGATCATTGATCAATGCCTTATGTCAACAATAAACATTAAATACTGGCTCATTAATCTATCTTCATGATTGTAAAGAAAATCAAACATTGAATTACTAAATTGCAAAACATAGACTAGTTCATCAAATAGTAAAGTTTGAAACATAATGATAGATAACAAGTGTTTAGTAGTTTATCATTTGATCTTAGTATCAAATGGATCATCATAAAATGAAGGATCAATGGCTTCTTCCCCAACTGCAACTATGTCTAAATCCTCATCATTGGAACCCAAACTGGTTCCACTAGTCCCACATCCTGTTATATCATCCTCCTCCTCCTCAACATAAGAGATTAGATGAGTGAAATGTTTTTAATCAGGTTTCTTTTGGAGTTGGATGAAAAAACACTCTTTAAAGTTATTTTATTTCACATTTTGGACCCTATTGCCCCAAGTCCTCCTAGGTTTGCGGTGGGTTCACCTGGGTTTGCTCGAGAAAGGACCATGGCGAACCCATAGTCTAATCTAAGGACCTTGTCCAAACCCACAACAAACCCAGGCGAGAATCTAGACTGGTGCAGATCCGAACCCAAATCTAGGTAACAGGGGATGAATCTGGCTTCTTAGACTATTGTATTTAATCTCTTTTGTAATTATAGTATGAACAAACTTTATAATCCTGGATTATATCTATTTTCTATTCCAATTAGTCTGTTTATATTTTAATTTAAATTATGCAGTTGATATATTATGTTATGATAACAAATAGTTTCTTATATTATATATTTATGTAATTATATTATATTATTTTTTCTCGCTTGTTTATTTATTCATTATTCTTTTGTATTATTATTTACTTTTAAATTCTATCCTAAGAGAGGGGAGATTATATTATTCTTACTTTTAATTATCATTGTAATACATGCTTTATTAATTGTTATGTTGAAAGCTCTCAACATTTAATTGATTAGATTAAAATATTTGAAGGCAATATAGAGGGCATTAGTTTTACTTATACATTCATTGTACAACTACTGGATTAAGAGTGTTTTTCTACACTGTTATTTCATTATGTTTTTTAATATGCAAAATATTTAAGGGTTTATAGACCATGGGAGATTATATAAGGGCCATCAATCAAATTTAGTGAAGGGTCAATTTTTGATTTCCAAGTTAGATGGAAAACATTTATGGACTGTTGGAACATTTTATGGACTTTTTTGGTGAGGTGCTCAATTTTAGATGGGATGGCATGACTTTTTACAAATATATGGCATCATTTCAATGGATTTTGACCCCTCTTTTGGGTCCTCATTTCCTATATCCGATTCAAGTTGGTTGGAGAGTTGTACTAAGTGAGTTTTAATTCATTTTTCTTTATGATTTTGGTTTTACTTAGAGATTTCATGACTTTATTCCTAGTCCTTGGCTCATTCTAGCATTTTTATTGTATCTCATTTTAGATATGTAGAGATGTATTGGAAATTAGTTTTAAGTAGTATTTTACTTTTCAGTTCATTGCGTAGTGAAAAAATCATTTTTTCTTCCATCTATTGTCTTATTTCTTTACCATCTCTATAGTTTGAAGCGTTTTTTCATTTTCCATGTTGCACTCTGTTCAAAGAGATTGTTATTGTTTTTTGGAGTGAAAGTTTATTTTACCAATATAGGCATATGAGTTCTCAAACCTCCCTATTATGCACATGCATGAAGAAGCAGTTTGTGTAAGTTCATGACTGTATTTAGGTGTTTCCCAGAACTACAATTTTTTGTATGTTGAAGCTCAAGATTTTTGTGTATCACCGCATTTGCATTATTTCAAGCTATATTTACGGTTTTGTCTTTTGCAGGTTATGTCATTTACTTAACTCTTTCTTTCTGAAAATAGAGTTTTTTTAAAGGTTATACTTTATGAAGTCGACCTTCTACCGAGATTTATTCCATCTTTAGGTTACCTACAACCTTTGATTAATCCCATGTTTCTTGAAGTGACTAAGTGTACAACTTAGTCACTGTGTAGCTTTTAGAGGTAATAGTGGGTATGGTCAAGTGTGCTTAGTTAACTTTTGTGAACATCTACTTGTATAATATATAAATTATATTTTGGGCCTTTTTATTCATAGACTAAAATAGAAAGAAAAGCGAGAAAATGTTGTGTAGGAGTTACCTAATGAGGCTTGACATCAACTTCCATTATTGCTCTTAATTAGTTTTTAAGTTCGAGATATTGGTTTTTGAATAATCTATAAATTTGTATGAAACTTAGATTTCTATAAACATGTTACATTCCACCACTATGATTGATACTTGTTGTGTCGTTGGGTCGTGAACTTAGTGTCTTCGGTAAATAATACTTTCTAGTGCATTAAGGTATGGTTAAATGCTTGAGATAAACAAGAAAACCTTAAATGAATTTGTATCAAGATACAACTATCAGATACAACGATTATGTCTATAATTTATGCAACATGATGTTTATGTATCCATTATGGCAAATGTCTAAATCAAATAACAAACATGGTTGGTGCAATAAAGAGAAATGTGAATTACTCTATCTAATCTTCGTGTTATGGTATATTTTTCCTTTTTTATATTTCTTAGGAAGAAAAGGGTAGGGAGTTTTCATTCGAGATTTCAAAATCCTTTTATGGAAATATCATCATATGGGTTTGTTAAACTAGGAATAGGGTTGGGTTTCTTTGCATACTGTTCATGGTTATGAAGGGATGACAATAGTAACATGGTTCATAAGGAATTGCCTACTAATTAATAGAAATTAGATATGCCTATATGATTTATAAATCTTTTCAAAAATATATGTTTGTGCATTAATGTAGTAGCAAATTAAACGGGATCTTGATTAAAGATTTGATATGAGTTGTAAGTTTGAATAATATCCAGTCAACAAATCAAAATAACAATATCAAGTTGCACTATTATATGTAAAGGTAGTTGGTATATGTCACAAGCTGCTACTGACTAATATAAGGTTGCACCATTGTATGAAAAGGTAATGTGAAAAATGCATTTGTAATGAGGTTCTGGGTTAACATTTTGATATGGTATATTTAGTATTAAGACTTCACAACATTATTATTTTTGCATTTTCTTGTTTGTGCATCACATGGTGTTTTTTGTTGAAACATGTGTTTTATTTAATATGACAATAGTTGCGATGTGTGTGGAAGTAGCAGGAGTTATTTTGGCTAGGTAATTGAGCTTGTCTATGTGTTGACGAAGTTAAGCCAAAAGGGTTCTAGCATAGTTATGTTGAATGATGAATGTTAATAGGTGTAGATAAGTTCAAGACCTCAATATACTCAATCAGAAGAGTTTATGTTTTAGAGAATTTCTCGAATAAACCACATGACATTTTGCATAGGTGTCCTCTAGGACACTTGTTAAGGAGAACTACTTTAATCCCAATGTATGTGGGTATATAGGTGGTCCTCGGGCGATTGTGACCTCGATTCTTTAGTAGGGAGGGTCCTAGGGGAATAACTCTGGGAATTGGGTTTATTTTGTACTTATTTGATAGGTTGATTGGGTGTTGCTTGTTCCCATATTTTAGGTCACTTAAAATAAGATAGAAAAATATGGTTCTAGACCATTGCAAAATTCTCTTTCAATGTCGGGTTCCTGTTGAAATGTCCATCTTTTGGTATTTCAGGAATTGTCTTCCTAGTCAAGTATTTAAGATTTTGTCTCTCTTTTATAATCACCTCATGGTTTCTGTTTGAAATTATGTAAACTGTCACTAAACAAATTTTCATTGCCATAAAGCATCCTTAAGCTTCGTTGACAAGTCATATCAATGTCTCGCAAGCATTAGTCCATGTTTTCAAACTCTAGTATGGAGTTTCGGAAAAATTATGCCATGACTACTAATGTCGATTCAGAATAGAAGCCAAGAAGTGCTATTTCCGAATTTTCGAAGTGGGTTCTCTCCATATTGAAAACTCTTCAAAAGGGTGATGTAATGGAAGTTTAGATGAATAAAATGATTCATTGGGCAACAAAGGGTGCCAGTGCTCAGAGATTGCTTACTATTTCTTCAAACCCAAAATTAGTAGCTAGTATCACTAGTTTTCAAAAGGCAATTCCCACATAAAATATAAAGTAAAAGAGCATCACCAAAATCGGGTTCAAGCTAAAAACCACCCAATGAAAAGTAGCGATATAAGGAAATCAAGAAAATACAAAATTAAGTGCTCATTTGATAATTTTACTATATATAGGCCCAAACTTGAATTCTTGAACCCTTGGTAAGCTAAATACTATCATCTAATCAGCCACCGAGGAGTTAAACACTTATTCGAGAAATGATTGATAACGAAAAGATTATGCACAAGATTTAATGCATCAAATTTCAATTGTGCTACTAATCTCAAGTCACCTCGAACTAAGAACAAAATGTATAAAAGAGGATTGAGTTAGAGTGCCATGATTAAAGTGAGAAACGGTTTTTTTAGAGAAATTAGAGGCTTTGAAACTGGTGACACGTTTTGCCACATCAAAACTCTCTGTTTTTCCATTTGTACAGAATGGATTCAAATATTATGGCTATGATTCTATAAATAGCACAGACAATGAATGAAGAGAGATTGGTGATAGGATTCTTAGCCTTACAACTTAGAATATTTGTATAGAAGAATCTATACCCAACATGTACACCCGATCACATAGAAATTCTTAAAGAGAGGAGTTATTCAAGAAGCTGATTTTTTCTTGTAGTAGTCCAGTCACCGAAGCTAATTATGGAATGTACTACAAGTTTTGATCTCAACACTAGATAGATAAAGAAGCCAAATAATGAAGTCATGATCACACTAGATAGAGACACAAATCAGAATTATTTTGGGCTCCCAACAGAGTGGAATTTATAGATTGAAATTTCTCTCGAGCTACTTCAATCTTGAGCAAAAAAAATTCACAATAGAGGGGCATGATGTCAATAGTGTAGCTCTAGAGCAAGGGGTTCACCATTCCAAGTTACATAAGACCTTTTGTGAGACCAATCTAAAAAGGGAAATAGCAGATATGTTAGTTTTACTACACAAATTGAGGGAAAGCAAGGAAGCCCTAAATTTTGAGGGATGAAATCAACGGATGCAACCCTATAGAAATGGATGTTCTCTTTGACATTCGAAAGGGACAGCTTTACTAAGGCCCTTAAGAACTTAGAAAGGTTGGTGAGTGGATTTAAAAAAGACATGGCTAGAATAGAGAAATGCTTCACAAAGTTGGGATGGATTTTTCATCATGGCCAATACCAAGATTTGATTAACCTTTGAGATAATGAAAGAGGCCTACCAGAAGAATGTTGGTAGCATCAACAATCCTATAGCCTATCATGGTGGAAATATCCAAAGGCTCACAACCATTGATGCTTTACTGACCATTAAATACCAGGAAGCCAAAAGCTTGTCAAAGGAGATTTTGAAATCAAAGGAAAATAAAATCTATTGGATAGTCAATAATGACAACAATATTCTTCCTGAGGATGATCACATGAATTGTACACTCATAGCTATGAGAAAGTACTGAAAGGCATAGGATGCAGCCAACGGGAGCACGAAGAAGACAAAAGTCAGAAAAACTTCATAAGCTCTACCTGATTTTACTTTAGCATAATCAATTGTTGTAATTGATACTTGTCATATGTTTTCTTTTATTTTTCAAGAATCTATTATTGTAACTACCTGAGGCAAGTGAAAAGACTATATATATATTATTTCAAACTCTCTGTAAAGGATCCACAATTTTGGTTTTTATCTCCCCCCTATTGCTCTAGAGTGTGACTCAAAGGTGGAACTAGTATTGTTGTTCAAGTGTAAATTTCAAATTTATTGTTAAGTAGATGAGTGATAAATGAAATTAGTTGATCTTGATTATTGAGTTGTGTTCTTAGGATTTGTGGTTACCAAATGGTCTATGAATCATTTTTGTTCTTCCTTTATCAAATTTAGTCTGTCTAATACAATTAGTAATTCCTTTATATCTTTGTTGTATGCATTGCCTTCATAGTTGTGAAAGTGTACATGTAAGGATCTTTATAGTAATCTTGTTGTGTTTTGTTTTCATAGTTGTGAGAAAGGACATAGCATCTCTATGACATCATTTGGAATACATGCATGGGTATATCATAGTAATAAGTATCCATTAGAAGCCTCTTCTTCTTGTTGGTTAAGAGCATACCCCCAATTTTAGGAAGTTAAGACATCCATTCATAGCATATCTATTTTAGGGAGCTCTACCTATCAATTCAAACATCAAACTTATTTTTCAAATTGTTCAATTGTTGTTAATAGAAGAGGCCTTTCGTGAGGGTTTGAGTCAATATTATAAGAAGGCCCACTCTGTTAACCAACAATGGGGAAATGTGTTGTACAACGGTGTAGTGCTTACAATACATTACAATTTGTGATGTTCCCATTTTTAGCAGATTCCTATAGTTGGCTTGTTCAGTTCACCATCACAACCCTCATGAGCTGACAGTTGGATTTGAGGGTCTTAGTTATGGGGTTCTAGGCTTTTCAGCAGCTTATGGTGTGTTTTGGCTCCATTTGAGGGACTTACTATTTATAGAAAGTCAAACTATTGGTTCCGATGAGTTAGTTGAGTTAGAGGAGTTGGGGGATGCTCTTAGTTTTTATTTCAGGCTTCTAGTTTGGGTTCCAAGAATCTTGGAGGAATGTCTATTTATAGTAAGTCACCCCATTAGGTTCACTCATTGCCTTTCATCATCAGGATCTCTTTGGTCTTGTTAGATTTTGATTCTGATGCTTCTTTAGTTGTCTTCGCAAAACAAACGAATTATTATTTTTATTCATCTAAATATGCTGAGGTTGCTATTTTTTCCAGTGTTGTTTGTTTGTCACCTCAGTATCATAGGTCTTTGGAACCAGGGCAAAAAGTCTTAAATCGTCAGAACAAGAAACAGTGGCCTTTTGTGTCAGAATATTAAGTTATAGTGGAAAAGTTCATTTTTTGGAGCCAAAAGCAATTATTAAATTATATTAATGGCACTTTATTATATTTTAATGTTGTGTAGAGGAAGCTTTTAAAGTCGAGTGCTTTTGGGAAACTGGTACCATTTGGAGATTATAAATATTACGACATTTGATGAGAAAAGCATCCGATTAAATATTATTTTGGTTCTGTTGTCTTTGTGACATTTGTGAGTTCGAAGTTTGTGCCCTTGCTGAGGTATAAGGGTTTGAGCTGGTTGGTGTTTTGCCACTGTTGAGGTATAGTGGCATTAGTCTGATTGTAATCTGAATTCTGTTTCCTTCTCTACTGTATCTACTGTATATGAGAAGAGGTTTTTTCCTGAAAGAGATATTATAAAAATTTGGAAAGGATTGGCATCAATCTTTAGAAGGGAGCATTTGATTTCAGGTGGCATTTCTTCTGCATTTATATCTGCACTATATGCCTTGTTAGCTTTGTTGTTTTGGAGGGAAGAATTTGTACTATGCAGTGTTTGTATTATCTACTATTGGATGCTAAAATCCATCCATTTCTGGACGCTATTACTCTTGGGGTCTGGATGCCAATCTGTTGAGTTTGTTGCCTTTGCTGGGCGATTTTCTTCGAGACTGTAAGTACCATTTCCCGGAATTCATATCTCTCCTGAAAGGGCAAGATATCATGGTGTTTGTGTGTAACATTTCCTGGTGTTGAATGCGTATGTTATCTGCAACCTAGCATCATTGTTATCTGCAACCTAGCATCATTTAATTTGTGCATTTGAGCAGCCAGCTGCATCTTTAATTGGGCATTTGTTAAGACATGTTGTAGTGTTTGATATTCTTCATCCTTGGTATTGGATCTGCCTGTGTGTGGATTGATTGATTGGCTGCTCATAGACGCCCAGAATTTCATGTTGGTGGCATGCTTTTCCCTGCTATGGATGACTGAAAGGTGGTGTGGACAGTTTCTGAAACTAACACTTCTCCATTAGGTGTTGATGACACTAGCATTTCGGGTGTTTGGACCAGATTGTCATATATACAGAAACTTATCCCAATGTGGCCAATACTGCAAGTTGAGTATTTGCTGGTGTTACAGGTTTAAACTTAGTTTCTCATGTAAACTGATCATGGGTGTATTTAAATAAAGTTCCATTCCATTTTGTTAGTAGCATTGGTTTGATAGATAGTTCAGTCTACATGCATATTTGAAAGTTCCAAGAGTAAAAGACACAAGCAAACAAGAAATATAGATTGAGATTTAACAGCTTAGGCAGTCGAAGTTCGTATCAAATGTTTGCGGATTATTTGACAAAATGCAACATTGTTGATTATTAAAGGAAATTGATGTTTGTTTGAGTTATAACCGGTTGGGAGTTTTTACACAATTTCTATGTCATTGCAACTGATTGGGCAACCTCTCAACTGGAAGAGTTATGTTTTAGAGAGGTATTTAAATTACATGGTCTACCCAAGACAGTTATTAGTGACAGAGTTGATGCCCAATAAGGCAGATGGCCAAATGGAGACCATGAATCAATAGATGAAAGGTTATCTCTGTAATTATATTTTAGGACAACAAAGAGAATGGATCAAGTAGCTATATCGTGGGGAGCATTGTTATAGTTCTACATATAAGATGACTATTGACATGCCACCTTTTTGGTCTCTCTCTATTTATCACCCTTTTTCTTTTCATTGATTTGGCTTTTGATGACAGCAGGGTTCCCCATGCCAAGGATTGGTTATAGGATCATCAAGATATTCTTAGGGCTCTTAGGGATGGTATTTGGTATGCACAAAACTAGCAAAAGATATATGCTGATTCCCACAAGATGGAGAGGACTTGAGGTTGGATATATAGATTTTCTACACGTTTGGCCATATCGGTAGAGTTCATTGAAGAAAGAGTGCTGATAAAAAAACCTAAACCCAGTTTTTATGGCTCATCCAAGATAGTGAGAATTTGAGTAGTGTCGTATGAGCTTGAGTTTCCATAAGATAGCTAGATTCATAATTTTTTTCATGTATCATGTCTTAAGAAGGCTATTGGGCAAAATGTTGTGCCCGCTCCTGGTCTACTGGCCTTGGCTGAAGAAGGGAAGCTGATTTTGAAACTTGTAGAGGTATTGGAGGTGAGAGAGAATAAAGTGAGAAATAGAGTGGTCAAAGAATTTTTGGTGCATTGGAGGAGTTTTCCACTTGAGAATGCAACTTGGATGGTGAAGACATTTTACGACATCCAACTTTGCAATTACTCAAGGACAAGCAATCCCAACTTCTTAGTAATTTCCGAGGTGTCCAGGGTTACTTTATTTTCTCATCCTAATTGGATAACAATTTATCGAAAAGTAATGCTTTTGTATTCACAGCTTTATTCAAGTAGAAACGGAGAAAAAATATTGTTTAATGGGTTAATAAAGCTGAAGTTACTTTATGTTATAAGTTAAAGTGAATTTATAAATTAAAAATGACTTCTGTCCCACATTGAATCCATGGACTTAAGAGGCTATATATATATATATATATATATTATAAACTAGCATATTCTCAAATTTGGTACATGCTATGTGATTACAATATTGAAGTTATTTCTCCATTGTTTCTGAGGTTCAATGCATGGGTTTTCAAGCATGAAACCCCTTGGAATTTGAAGGTTGGACAAACCTCAACTTTCAATGAGAAGTGAGCACTACCTAAGGTTTTGCTACTGAAATTAATAGTGGAAATTTTGGTTTAAATAAGAAGCTATGATGCAGATTGAAGGTGACATGAATATTATCATGAATAATATTGTGAACAGTGACACTACAGTACGATGAACAATGATGCTACAGCGCCATGGACAGTGCTGCTACAGTGCATGATAGTGTTAACAGCAGGTATTCCGGATTTGTTGGAGGTGATTTTGTTTGCTCCATTACCATATGGTCTCCTACATTTTTCAGCATATTTCCCTAAGGTTATGTGTTATTCTGTGTATGTAATGGAATCATTTTTTGATCAGCTAAGAAACAATGATATTAAATTATGATCATTGTGTCAATCTGAATTAGCATCTGAAATTTGATTCTTTCCCAATTTTTGAGAATTTTCTGGAAATAAAATGTGTATAATATAGTAACACATTTATACTGTCATAGCTTTCTTTCCAAGTCTGTAAAGCAATCTTATCAATAAAAGTACCGAAATAGTATCAAACAAACTTCACTGATCATTTTTTAGAATGATATGTCTACCAAGTGCTTGTTAAAATGCTGATGCATAAAACTGGGTTATTTTGGCAATGTTTCATCAAAATATCAGATTCCTATTATCTTGCAAGTGTTTTATAGAATTCCTATGCAGAGAATTTGTGTTTGGTAATGTTTCTTTGAGACAAGAACTTAGAAGTCTCAGATCAAACCTTACATACGAATATAATGATGGAATGCCTATGATACAAAGCTGAAAATTTAAGCACAGCAATTAGTTGAGGATCTTACAGGTTGTTTGGGCCTCCAGCTTACGTTCTGCTATTTCATAAACTCTCAAACTGCTCCAAAGTGATGAGAAGATGCATAAAAGGCTCTCTCTTTGACCTTTCTATTGATGAGGTTTCTCTAATAACTTCTTGAAAATGTCATGAATACTTTCCTAGATACTTTCCATATGTATTCAGTATGTTCAACTGCCTCCCAAGCTAATCGGACGTGTTTTCAAGGATTTGAGGGCTAGAAAGACCTCCTGGGCGGATGGAAACTTATATGGCCATTAAATACCTCTTAAAATGCTTCAAATTGAGCAAGTTTGCCTTGTAACTGCCCCTTAATTGATGCCTAACATGTGTTGGGTCTCTAAGTGAACTCTAGTTTCTGCATCTGTCTCTAAATTCCTCCTTTTTAGGCTCCGTTTCTATTAAATCATGAATTTCTTTCCTCTTTACAGCCTTAATTTTTATATAGGTAACTATCTTTAACATCTTGATTTCCATGGCTATCATATAGACATCCATTTGACTATATTATTAGGCTCTGGGAACAGTATTTCATATAGTTTTGTCCTCTTGGTTTCTGCAACCTTCAATCATGATATGGCTGTCCTCTTGGTTATAGTATGCCTTTGTCACCTTGAAAGCCTGCCACTGTATCTCTGCCCAAGATTTTGAATTGCATGACTGCATTTGTAACAGCGGTAAGGGTTCCTTCATTAGCATTGCATACACACTTCCCACCCTTGATCATGTTTTATGAGTGTGTTTGATCTCGACAGAAAACTCTTCTGATTGTCAAGCCTCTACTAGTTAAGAAACTCATTTTTGGACTACGTTACCTTCTATGTTGGATATTGTATCCTTTCCTATTATGTAACACTGAACAAAGGAATCTATCTGCTACACTGATATGTCTACAAAAACACTATTGTTCTTATGACTGTCAATATGAAATTGGATGGAAACAGTGCATGGTCTCAAAAGAATAGTGAATAGATGATCATAAAAATTGACTGCTTCCTCAGCACTAAACCAAACTTCATGAAATAATCACATCTGTTTTGAAAATAGCAAATGGAGCCCATGACATTGAACAAACCTTCTTAGTCATCCATTTGCATAGTTAAACACACTAATCTCTAGAAATTATAGAATCAATTTCAACTATGTTTCTCTTGTTGTTATTTCATTTTCTTTAGATACTTTTCGCTAACAGAGCTATCAAGCTCCGGAATGGAAAAAATGTGAAGATCCTATTACAAACCTGCCAGATATTGGATTGAAAACTGAAGAATAGTGAAAATCCCACTATTGTCTCTTTGAAAACAATGATTCAAATAGTCTTCAATACCATAGAAAGGTACAGAAAATTTAGAACCGGAAACCTTCCCTATTGGGTCAACCTTAAATCGACTTAGTCAAAGCAATCTTCTTTAAATGAAAGGTATCCATATAAAACTGTGTACTTGAAGAAGGACACGACAATGTGTAAAAAGAGATGGCTCCTGCAGACATGAGGAATTATATGCTAATTAATATAATGAGATATATTACTTGCAAATTAGTCTAACAAGTATCAAGACCATTTTTTCATGCAAAAAGAAATACCCATTAGAAAGACCAAGGTGATTGTGAAGCCATTTAGTCCAATGGAAGATATTTGATTGTCAAAAATTGTATTCTAACTCTCATGAGTGTTATGGGGTATTGATGCGGGAGCATCTTGGCTAGCTAGGACATATATAACAATATTTTCATAAAGTCTAGGTTCCTAGGTATGTTCCAAGTTTGTTTCACTCCATTTGTATGTAGTTCAAAATTCAAATTTGTGTATATGTCATAGAGGAGGTAAGCAAAGCATTGTAAATGAGTTGTAAAAGTCTTAGGTTGAGTGGTTGTAAACTAAATATTGCCCTAAAAGTCTTTTCATCATCCGAATGATGTGAAAAGTGCATTAGTTACTCATGCCACAATGATAGATAGCTAATTTTCCCTTTCTAGCTAGATAGCTAATTTTCCCTTTCTAGCATGTTGTTGAGCTTCCAAAGGAATAGTTGAGTGATAGTGGAAGAGGATTTAATGAGCTACACATAGGGGAACAAGCTCTTGTTTATGAATCCATGAGAATTATATATGTACAGATGTTGTATGCCAAGAATAATGCAACTTTGTAATGTTTGAAGTGATTTTATCAACTTTTGATCATTCTTGACAATAGCGTCATGTTGTCATTGACATGACAATGAGCATGGTTTTAACAACATTAGTCCAGCAGAATCCCTTCCCCTAATTGAAGGTATAGGGATTTTAACAAGGAAAAAATAAGGCAAACATAAATTATTCGAGGCTTGCACACCTAATTTTATGATTCTTTTGCCTAATTATTGCTTTTTTTTTTCAAACTAGGGCGAGTGTTTACTTTAAGACTCCATTGGCCGAAATTATCAAAAGTTTGAATTCTTGATAGTTACAGATTTATAGTAGAGTGTGCCATGTTTTGTGCCTAGTCCACACGTTTAGGTGTCTTCTTTATGAAATCCTTTGTTTCCAAGCTTCTGCATGGCACTCTGAATGTATTTTTTTGAAATTTCTTGCATTTTATGTGCAATCAATGCAATTTGATTGTTTAGACATGTTAGAAATGTCCATTTACAACTTCATTATTAGCTTAGGGCCTGATCAATTGATTTGATCTCTGCTGTTCTGAAACAGTCCAACAAACAAACCTAATTTGATTTTAAAAAGCAAACTCTGGGTCATTCTGTACAACACAAGTGTGCCTAATATTCAAATATATTTAGTAATAGATATTTGGATATCCAAATCATACTTGAGACATATGTTACCAAGTGTACGAAGAAAGGTATGACAAACAAATATTTAGAAAGTGCTACAAGCTTTTGGGTTACATATAAAGAAAATGAGCTCTAGTAATGTGCTAAAAGTTTGCTAATTGTTTTGATTGAATGGATTAATGAAATATTTTAATAACATCCATGAGGCCAAATAGTTTGATGAAGCCAAAAATAAAAGGCACCCACTAATTTAATCTTTTTTCCTTCTATAGCTTGCTAACTATCTTACACATCTTGGTTAGGAATCTGCAACCCTTATAATTTTTTCTACTTAAATTAACTTACACAAGGTCTTCTATAATGTTTTCTACTTGAGATAACTTACTCAAGGTCTTCAATTTAGCTTATTGGTGTAACTTTCTCGAATATCCCTATAGGTTGAGCACTCTATGATGTAATCTCATTTTCTCTCCTTGTAATATTTTGATAGTTTAGGTTAGATACGCGTATGATGCAAGTGTATTTAATTAGCTTTTGTGAGTATTTTCTTTTATAAAAAAAAATTGTCATGTTATAGGGATTTTTGTTCTTAGACTAGTTTAAACATAAAAATGACCAAATGTTGAGTATGGGGGTATCTGCAGGATTATGGTGTGCCAAAAAGTGGTGATGTGAAAAAAACAGAGTTTGAAAACGTCTAAAAGCGTTTCAAAATTTGCTCTGATTTTTTTCCACCCATCTTGATACCAAAGCTAAAAAGTTAGGACCAAGCATTATCAGGTATCCGATTTCATATTGGATATCTGATATGAAATCGGATACCTGAAACTTGTTGCATTGATTTAAAAAAAAAAAACGCAAGGGCTCTTTTCACATTGTGTTTGCTTTGTGTTTGAGAGTTCCCTCTATTCCGGTATCGGATCTCAGAACGGGTATACGATATTAGTGATTTTTTAAAAATAATGTTTTGAATGAATCTTATTATAAATTAGTTATTTTTAATTGAATTTGTTAAAAATTAGGTTTTTTAAATAGAAATTGTTGAAATTTATGTCATTTTTAATAGAAATTATGTTTTACAAATTAATAGGTATGGCTGACCAAAATGATGATACTAAGGCAGGAAATAATGTTCCTTGTAACCCTCTACCAAACGTTTCAGTGCCCCCTCAAAACCGCCCCCCAAACGATCCCCTACCCCCTCAAAACCCTCCTTGAATTGAAGATTTGATATTTGAAAATCTCGACAAGTTGAGGGTTTTGTGAACCACATATAATGCTATACTTGCATTGGCTCTCATGTTATCCACATTAAACACCATAATGGATAATATTGAAACACTTACCAATGAACAAAATGTTGTTCTTCGCTGGTGTGACCAAATGTATGATGAGCTTGATGATGGGTTGGACTATGATGATGTTGCAGCCTTAAATATAAGTAAAGATGATTTTGTTAGCCTTTTAGAGGACCCAAAAACTAGTAAACAAGTTGAACACACAACACCCAAACTATCAATTAAATGGTGTACAAATGAGGCTATGCGTGCAAAATTTTGGAATCGTTGGTGGATGGTTTTTGACATCCCTCCACACAGCAATTTAAAGTTTCCATTTTATTTCCTTAGAAAATTGTATGTAGAATTTGTGTGGGGCCTCAAGGTGAACTATTGGAGCATGAAGCCCAACATGGGTGTAGGAGGAGGAGCTCCTTAGGATAGACCCTTTTCTTAACGGAAGAAAGATGACACTTTTGTCCCCCCTACTGATGTCTCCCCCCGTCCTTGAGTGTGGCATCTTGATTTCATTGCAGGGGCTAGCTCTTAGACTATTAGAGCCATCCATAGATTGAGTAGCCTATTGATATCCCATGCTAGGTCAATGTTGCCTCCTTGTGTTGATGATGCTGGCATAAGTTCATAATCGACGAGCTCATCACATGTTTGTGTGCCCCATACTTGCATAACATGCAAGAATATTTATCTAGATCCCATAGGTGATCTTTCTGAGTATCAATTTGTATTTGAGGATACACCAGATGCGCGTATAGAGGCTACACACCTTGACACGAGAGAGGAGTAGCATGCAAAGCCATGGACTCCTTTTGTGTTGGTAAATGTATACATTTTTATGTTACGACATATGTGATTTAAAGTTAATTTTTTATAATAGAGTAATTTTAATCTTTAAGCCATACTGACTTATATATGTATGTGATCTTCATTCATGTTTAGCTGACCGAGGAAGAGCTCAGGCAGGTTGATAATGTCACGCTCTTGGCTATTTCATTTGGCCTACAAACATATACGGTACATTATGTTGTGTTCTCATTGTTTTTTCTATTTGATATTGTAGCATATATGGTTTCTAATCTTTCTTTTCTCTTGCAGGTATCACCTATTAGTGGGGGGCAGAGTGCAAGGGATGAGGCACGACCGATTGGCAAGGGAAAAGTAATTAAGTGCTTTCTATTTGATTAAATATCAATGCATTCTTGTGAAATGTTTGTGGTAATAAAATTTAATTACATTCTTTATTGTATAGGGTGTGGCTATTGGTGATAAGTCTAGGAAGATTCCACGTTGCAGATGCTCTGACATTTCCATTCGCACTGAGAGCCCCATCATATGTATAAGTATTATTTATTTTTTATTTTTCTTATTTTTGTAAATAAATTCAAAGTTGATTTCTGTGATATTAACAACTAGTATTGTGTATCTCATAGGAAACACCTAGTGCATAGGAGGTTGGATGCTACAGTTTTGTATCTTTGCTGACACAACCATTATATCCAAAGGAGTTGAGATAGGTAAGTTGTAGTTTGAATTCTTGATTATATGTTATAACAAACATACTTGAACATACATAGGCCACAATCAACGAGGTTCAAGCATTGCGGAGGACATATGAGAGTACTCCTTATCGGCGTAGGAGGTCAACGAGAGTGGTATATATGATGAAAGTTTAATACTATAAATCTTCGTTTAAAAAAAGATCATTATGCATTTGAGTAATTCAATGTTAGATACGTAGAATCATATAAATTTAGTAGTCTAGCTTTGGGTTTTTCTTTTCTGTTTATGTAGGAAGCATTGGATCCACCTAGTGCAACGAAGACGTTGCATTTTGATCATCCACCAACAACTTATGTTAGTATAGTTGTCATAAGATGTGTCATGAGGCATTTTGAGATGACATATGCCACATTGTTTATAGAAACATTGATATTATATACATTCCGATGGCATGATTAGCCACATTTTGTATATGGATTTATGTAAGTTTATATATATATATATATATATATATATATATATATATATATATATATATATATATATATATATATATATATATATATATATATATATATATATATATATATATATATATATATATATATATATATATATTTGTGTAATTTCTGTATGGATACATGAACTTTGATATATATTTGTGTAATTTGTCTATGGATACATATATTTTGATATATATTTTTGTCATTTATGTGCACAATGATATACATATTAATTTAGTATAACAAGTATTGTTCAATTTTTCGTAGATCATGTGTATTGTTCATGTTTATGGAATATCATTCATTTTGATCATATTGGTTATATTGGATTCAAATGCAATAATTTGTGAATAACATTTTAACAACCTTTATTATCAAATTTTGATGCAATGTTTAATTTGAAATAATCTTTGCAATTTCTTATGATGTTACTATGGTTCACCCACCCAAATGCACTTAGAGAACCTTGGAAATGAGATAGGTTATTATAGGCCTTGACATGACCGTCTTGTAGCATTTAACATTTCATCGATAGCCCCCATGAGTTTCGAGTTACAACCCTCGGAAGATCAACCTCGAGACACACTTAGAGCACCTTGAAGACTCTTTGGTACGGGGTGTGATGCACTACAAGAGTTGCTCACACTGACTAGTCCTTAGGACTTCCAAAGGTCAAATAAAAGACCTTGTTGTTTTCTTCTTGCTTCTTCCACTTTGGATCCAACTAAGATCCACCTCCTTCACCCTGGTACATCAACTTTACAAAGAAAAATGAGAACAAGTGCTATTATGAGACTTTACTACACATTCGGCTTACCGAACCCACATGATATTTTGGCAATGCAAGAAAGATTCAAAGCTTCCATCAACATCATGAAATTGATATGTATGAGTTTGGATGAACCACCAACTCTACAATAACTAAACATCAATATCTCAAACAAATTTTAACTAGATGTTGTTGTTAGCACATTAAAATCACAGTCATAGAAAGGTCATTCCACACCTTATATAAGTGTTTCCAACCTTATATGGTGGTGCTTAAGCCCCTAACTAACTCTTTGCACTCATTTTTAACTTTGCAATAAAAAGTTGCAAAAGTTGCAAAATTACAATTTTGAGTAATTTTTGTTATAACTTAAATTTTTTTATTAGATGAGTTCACCAAACTTGGTAAGGGGTCCTATTAGGTTGATTTAGACATTCCAAAATGGTTTTTGACCCTTGGTCAACTTTTCTACCACTTTGGTCAACGTAACCCTGTTGAACAACTTATAGGCATAACAACTTAGGAGCAATAACCCACTTAGCAACTAAGTTAATCTTACCTAAGGACCTAATAGATCTTATTAAACCACTAGTGATGTGGCTAGTATAACAAGAAGCCAAAATGACAAGAAAGAAGCATTAGGTACAAACTAGACTACCTAGGTGCTCCTGCACTAGGGTGGCCATGAATGATGGAGGATCTTCGCGGTCGGAACAAGGGTTTGAGTGGTTTCAAAGTTATGTTGTGATGCACCTATGAACTAAGGCACATTGCGAGTTTTTGCATCAAGCGAGATCGCTGTGCCAAATCCAAATGGAATGTGATCTCTTGAAAATGAGAGGTTATTTTAGGCTTTGACATGATCATCTTGTAGCATTCGACGTTTCATCGATAGCCCCCACAAGCTCCGAGTTACAACCCTCAAAAGATCAACCTTGACACGCACTTAGAGCACCTTGGAGACTCTTCAGTATGGGGTGGTAGTTGACGATGAAGGTTCTTCGTGGTCAGAACAAGGGTATCTAGAGGGTTCACTAGCCCATCCGGAGCTAATAGCACTTACGATTCGATGCCAAGATCAACGGTTTCAAAGTTATGCTGTGATGCACCCATGAACTGAGGCACACTACGAGTTTTGGCATTGAGCGAGATTGTTGTGTTGAATCCAAATGGAATGTGATCTCTCAAAAATGTGAAGTTATTTTAGGCCTTGACATGACTATCTTGTAGCATTCAACGTTTCATCGATAGCCTCCATGAGCTTGGAGTTATGACCCTTAGAAGATCGACCTTGACATGCACTTAGAGCACCTTGAAGACTGTTCGGTACGGGCTAGCCACAGATGATGGAGGCTCTTTACGACCTGAACAAGGGTGTCAGTAGGGTTTATCCGCCCATCTGGAGCTAATGGCACTGGCGATTCCATGCCTAGATTACTAGTTTCAAAGTTAGGTTGTGATGCACCCATGAATTGAGGCACACTGCAAATTTTGACATCGAGCGAGATCGCAGTGCTAAGTCCAAACATAATATGATCTCTTAAAAATGAGAGGTTATTTTAGGCCTCGGCTTGACCGTCCTGTAGCATTCAATGTTTTATTGATAGCATTGACAAGCTTTGAGTTATGACCCTTGGAAGATCAACCTCGACATTCACTTAAAGCACCTTGGAGACTCTTTGGTGTGGGGTGGCCGCGGACAATGGAGTCTCTCTACGGTTGGAGCAAGGGTGTCACTACGGTTCACCCGCCCATCTGGAGTTAATGGTGTTGATGATTCCATGCCAAGATCAGCGGTTTCAAAGTTACGCTGTGATGCACCTATGAACTGAGGTACACTATGAGTTTTGGCATTGAGTGAGATCGCTATGTCGAATCCAAACAAAATGTGATCTTTGAAAAATGAGACAAGTGTTTTTAGGCCTCAGTATGACTGTCATGTAGCATTCAACATTTCATCAATAGCCCTCATGAGCTTTGAGTTATGACCCTCGGAAGATTGACCTCGACACACACTTAGAGCACCTTGGAGACTCTTCGGTACGAGGTGGCTGTGAACAATGAAGGCTCTCTGTGGCTAGAGCAAGGGTATCACTAGGCTTAGTATTAAGTAAAAACATTTTTTTTTTACTCTCTCAAGTTTTTGGCATTGGGCACAGTGCAAGTTTGGTGTTAGTATGTATTAAAATCATCATATCTTAAGTCCCTCCACATAAATTGCATTAAGTAAAATCATATTTGTTTCTTACTTTAAATCAACAAGTTTACATTTACAATATCTCAAGTGTTTCATCATTATTACATCAATACACAACTTCCAAAAATCATAGTGTAAAAAAAAATAGCATCAAAAATTGTAGTGTCAAAAATAGAATAGATTTTTCTTCATTTTTCTCTTTATTTAGTTTTTTATCTTCATGAATGGCTACTCTTCATGATGTACCTACATTCCAATATTATAAAAAAATTAGTAACTTATTGTATTAAATAAGATAATCATCGATTCACCGAATCATTATGAACAAAATAACATAAGAAGTAAATATGCCTAGTTGAGTGTTCCAGTAGGGTCCTCTCTCTATTTTAGGCTGTCGAATAGGGCTTCATGGTCAACATAAGTAATAGTAAAAAGTTCTTTTACTTTTGGTCTTCCTTGATGTTTCAACAACTTTATATTTGTTGCTATAATAAGATGCAAATATATGAGAATTGTTTTGTGGTTCTGATAGTCTTTGAATGCAGGAATTCCATTCCTTCTAAGTATGTATGTTTCTAGCCCTGTTCTAGCGACAACCACTAAACTAATAAGATATGTGAATCCATCATCATCTGTGATCGGTTGTGCAAGATTTTGTTTACCTCTTACACAACATGTTAACCAATAATTTGATTTCTCATCATTCCCCTGTGGTGCAACCAATGTAATGACATGTCTTGGCTGAAGATGATCTGATAGATGGTTATGCTCAAGTGAGCTTTCCATATCATCATTTTTGATAGAGGGTATGATAGACAATAGAATAAGATAATGTGGAGCCCATGTGTCCACCCACTCACTTAACTCACAGTGATCCCAATGACACTGAAAACAAATAGGACAAAAGCAAGGTAGCTATCATGTCCAAATGGTCCATGTACTAGAACCAGAGCTCTAGAATGAATGCATTTTGATGAGTCTTTCGTTGTAGCACAATCTAATCTATGACCTATGGACCCTTCTTCCACCAACCAAAAGAACCTATGTACTAAATCAAGAGTCCCTCCCTTATGATAATACTGAACTATACCAATCAACAATGCTACGAGCATCAGGAAGCTCTAATCTTGAAATCTTCAATTGCTCCTTAACTAAAGCTCTCTTCACACATGCGCCTGCTCCATCATATTCCCCTTTCCCATGGCTGAACCCAAAAAATTTCCAAATATGAGGTGCCCCCTCTCTACGTGCATCCTATACAACTAATAAAACATGCGAGCATTTTTGAATTGACCTGTACAATTATCTGACCAAATGATATGTCTATCCATAGCAATTGCATGCTTCTATAAGAAATCAAAATAATTCTCAAAGTAATGTTGCACAAACTCATGAGAGTGAGATCTATCATCACTCATATAAAAATGACACTCTTTAATAATCTTTCGATTATCTTCTGCACTATTAGGTGCATATCTTTATGTTATATGGACAAAAATAGCAATCTGAATAGAGTTGTAATATTGAGATTGTGTCTCATTTTGAGGCTGCACTGTGTAATTCTCAGCAAAGTCAACAATTGATATAATAGTGCCAATGGGAAAAATTTTCTTACACATTTTAAATTGTTAATGCAACCACTGAGATCTGTGACTATGTCTTGCATTCTTGTAGAAAATATTTATCTTGAAGTTTGAAATAAAATTAACAATACTGATTTCTTTTGCAACCAATTCACCTCTAGATCCCTTACCCCCACTCTTCAATGTGTATTTCACTGTTTCACATACCATTTTTTTTACTATTGTCTTCCCAAGATCTTATTCGCACTCCTGATGGAAACATGTGTCAAAATTGGATAAACCACCATATTTTTAACACTTCTCATTTAAGTAAGCAATTCTATAAAAGAAACAACCATCGACTCTACGACACAAAAATTGGTCTAGCAAGTCTCTTGATGATTTTGGAAGACCACTAGCACCACAATTCTCCAACATTTCTTTACTATGCAAAGTAGAACAAATGGAGCGTAAAAGTTCATGGTGCATAGAAATCTTGACATGATATTTGCAACAACATATATTTTGAATTTTAAGTGGCACACCAAAAAAATGGCTTTGGGGATTCAAAAGTCCTTTGTGGTATATAAAATCTTGGATGTTTCTCTTTAAATTGTTTGAACAACATAGTTTGAATTACCTCCAAATAATGTTTAGGATGTAGCATGCTGTCTCTGATGCCAATTCTCAACTTTAACATGTCTTTAGCAATAGGTGATACTCTTGAGCTAGAGTGCTAAAATTATGTGATTTGTTCGTGCACTTCATCGGATAGCTTCTTATCAATACATAGAAGTCTCCTACAAAAAATCTCTATTTCATTTTTAAAAGGATCATCAATTCTCTCTCGTCTACTAAGTGCTCTTCTCAAAGTAGTATGAATTATGTTCAAGTCAATACAAATTTGTCTAATATATCTACCCTTTTTCAAATGATGACTTACCAAAGAGGTTGTAATAACCCTTCAAGTACCTCTCTTATTCTTCTCCTTAGTATTTTTCCCAATGCTATTGAGAGCACTGAAAAGATTTTTCACAATAATGACATTTCTTTCCAATTTTTCATTGACATAATTCTTCAATTTGGAAAGCATAGGTCTCATCTTTTGCATCTTTAATAAGTGCATAAAAAGTTTATGTTTCTCCACCACTATCTTATTGTCAAAAAATATCTTATATAGTCTTGAAGCCCATAATGGAATGGTTATTTCTAATTTTTTCCCTTCCAAATTGGTAATAATCGTTTCATCAATTTCAATTATCCATTTTGGTGTTCCATAACCATCATGTCGATTATAATTAGGAGATATGTAACGTTCTTGTGCATTGTCATTTTCGACATGGTCAATCATGCAATTTACATTATGACCTGGTAGTATTTCATTCTCCAAATTTTCATTTTCTAAATTCTCAATCTGGAAATTATTGTTATCAATTGGTATATTTTCATTCCCTAACTGTACATATTCATTATCTGACTCTACGATTTCATCTTTGATTAATACATCGTCAACTTAACTTATATTTAACATACCTTATCCCTTCCTTTAGTGATTTAGCTTGTCCATTTCCCTATATGTTGCAATGTCTTCATTTGATACATTCCTTTTGCATTTAGCCTTTCAATGTCATATTGAACACCTAATTATATATTATAGAGCCATTTTCGATCATATGGGCCCCAAAAAATCAGTCTTCTTCAAATCCGTGAAAATGACCTACAAAAAATGTGATTGTCGGGTCTACAGTGATAGGGAATATGTTGGGAAAAACATTCCAGTGTTTCAGGTACCCGATCTCATATCAGGTACGCAAAATGGATGCCAAAATTTTGGAGGGAAGTGAATTTTTTTTGGAGAGATGTGAACAAATATGATTATTATTATATACGATTATTATTTTATATTATTATGATTATTATATATGATTATTATAAATTATATTATTATGATTTTGCCTATTATTGTTAAATATCATATAGTAATATATATTATTATTCTTATTATTATTATTATTATGACTTATAAATATAATACACACACACACACACACACACACACACACACACACACACATATGGTTATTAGATTATATTATTACGATTTTTACTATTATTATTAAATATAATATAGTAATATATGTTATTATTGCTATTATTATTATGACCAATAAATATTATATATATATATATATATATATATGATTATTATATTATATTATTATGATTTTTACTATTATTATTAAAAATAATATAATAATTTTATGACAACATATGTCCCAATGGGCCCTAGGGCCCCTAGGGATTGATTTTGTTGGTTCCAATGCATCCAAAAGGGTCATATGATAATTTGTTTGGTTCCAATGTGTTGAACCTATGACCCCTTTCGATGCATTTACAACATATGTCCCTAGGGATCCTATGGACTGATTTGGTTGGTTCTAATGTGTCAAAATCTTTCGACACATTTCCTGACAACATATGTTTCTAGGGGCCCTAGGGCCCCTAGGGACCGATTTGGTTTGTTTTGATGCATCGAAAGGGGTCATAGGTTAAGACACATTTCATGACAAAATTTGTCCTTAGGACCCCTAGGACCCTTAGGGACCGATTTGGTTGATTCCAATGCGTCGAAAGGGGTCATATGTTAACCCATGACCTCTATCGACACATTTCACAACAACATATGTCCCTAGGGGTCGTAGGACCCCTAGGGATCGATTTCGTTGGTTCCAATGCGTCGTAAGGAACATGTGACCCCTTTTGATGCATTTCATGACAACATATGTCCCTACGGGCCCTAAGGCCCATAGGAACCCATTTGGTTGGTTGCAATGCATTGAAAGGGTTCATAGGCTAACCTATGACCTCTTTTGAAGCATTTCATAACAACATATGTTCCTAGGGCCCCTAGGACCCCTAGGGATCAATTTGGTTGGTTTCAATGCATTCAAAGGGGTCATAGGTTAATGTATGACCCCTTTCAACGCATTTGATGACAACATATGTCTCTAGGGGCCCTAGGGCTTGTAGGGACCAATTTGGTTGTTACCAATGCGTCAAAAGGGTTCATAGGTTAACCTATGACCCCTTTCGATACATTTCATGTCAACATATATTCATAGGGGCCCTAGGACCCCTGGGGATCGATTTGGTTAGTTTCAGTGCATCAAAAGAGGTCATAAATTAACCTATGACCCATTTCGATGCATTTTATAACAACATATGTCCCTAAGAGCCTTAGAGCCCCTAGGAACAAATTTGGCTAGTTCTAATGCATCAAAAGGGGTCATAGGTTAACCTATGACCAATTTTCATGCATTTTATGACAACATATGTCCCTAGGGGCCGTCGGGCCCCTAGGGACCCATTTGGTTATTTCAAATGAATCGAAACCTATGACCCCTTTCGACACATTTCATGATAACATATGTCCCTTGGGGCCTTAACGCCCATAAGGACTGATTTGGTTGGTTCCAATGTGTCGAAAGGGGCCATAGGTTAGCCTATGACCCCTTTTGATGCATTTTATGACAACATATCTCGCTAGTGGTCCTATGAACCCTAGCGATCCATTTGGTAGGTTCCAATGTGTCGAATGGGGTCAATGCATTTCATGACAACATATGTCCATAGGGGCCTTAGGGCTCCTAGGGACCCATTTGGTTGGTTCAAATGATTCAAAAGGGAACATAGGTTAACCTATGAACCCTTTCAACACATTTCATGACAACACATGTCCCTATGGGCCCTAGGGCCCCTAGGGATCGATTTGGTCAGTCCTAATATGTTGAAAGGGATATTTCATGATAACATATGTCCCTAGGGCCCTTCAGGACTGATTTGATTAGTTTGAATGCATTGAAAGGGTCCATAGGTTAACCTATGACCCCTTTCAGTGCATTTCATGATGACATATGTCCCCCTTTTCGACATATTTCATGATAAAATATGTCCCTAGGGCCCCTAGGGACTGATTTGATTGGTTGAAATGCATTGAAAGGGTCCATAGGTTAACCTATGACCGCTTTCGGTGCATTTCGTGACGACATATGTCCCCTTAGGGATCGATTTGGTTGGTCCCAATGCATTGAAACGGGTTGCAGGTTAACCTATGACCCTTTTCAATGCATTTCATGACAAGATATGTCCCTAGGGGCCTTATGGCCCCGAGGGACAGATTTGGTTAGTTCCAATGTGTTGAAAGGGGTCATAGGTTAACTGATGACCCCATTCAACCCGTTCTATGACAACATATGTTTGTAGGGGCCCTAAGGCCTCTAGGGACCATTTCGGTTCATTCTAATGCATTGAAAGGGGTAATAGTTTAACCTACGACCCATTTTGATGCATTTCATGACAACATATGTCCCTAGGGGCCCTAGGACCCCTAGGGATTGATTTGATAGGTTCCAATGTGTCGAAAGGGGTCATAAGTTAACCTATGAACCCTTTCGATGCATTTCATGATAACATATGTCCCGAGGGTCCCTAGGGCTTCTAGGGACCAATTTGGTTGGTTCCAATGTGTCGAAAGGGGTCAAAGGTTAACATATAACCTCTTTTGATGCATTTCATGACAACATATGTCCCTAAGGTCCCTAGGGCCCCTAGGGACCCATTTGGTTGGTTCAAATGACTCAAAAGGTGTCATAGGTTATCTTATGACCTCTTTCGAGGCATTTCATGACAACTTATGTCCTATGGGGCCCTAGTGATAGAGACCGATTTGGTTGGCTCCAATCCATCAAAAGGGGTCATAGGCTAACCTATGACCCCTTTCGACGCATTTCATGACAACATATGTTCTAGGGGCCCTAGGACCCCTAGGGATCAATTTAATTGGTTCTAATGAATCAAAAGAGGTCATAGATTAACCTATGACCCCTTTTGACGCATTTCATGAGAACATATGTCCCGAGGGGACTTAGGATCCCTAGGGACTATTTTGGTTGGTTCTAATGTGTCGAAAGCGGTCATAGGTTAGGTTAACCTATGACCCCTTTCAATACATTTCATGAGAACATATGTCCCTAGGGGCTCTAGGATCCTTGGGAACCGATTTGGTTGGTTCAAATGCATCGATAGAGTTCATAGGTTATTTCAACGCATTTCATGACAACATATGTCTGCTAGGGCCCTTACAGAAGCATTTGCATGGTTCGTCGAAAAGGGTCATAGGTTAACCTATGACCCATTTCGACGCATTTCATGACAACATATGTCCCTAGGGCCATAGGACCCCTAGAGACCAATTTGGTTGGATCCAATGCATCAAAAGGGCTCATAGGTTAACTTATGATCCCTTTCAACCCATTTCATGACAATATATGTTCCTAGGGGCCCTAAGACCCTTAGGGACCGATTTGGTTGTTCTAATGCATTGAAAGACGTCATAGGTTAACCTATGATGCCTTTCGATGCGTATCATGACAACATATGTCCCTAGGAGCCCTAAGACCTCTAGGAACCCATTTGGTTGGTTCCAATGCATCCAAAGGGGTCATAGTTTAACCTATGACTCCTTTTGATGCATTTCATGACAACATTTGTCCTTAGGGGCCCTCGTATCCCTAGGGATCAATTTAGTTGGTTCAAAGGCATTGGAAGGTGTCATAGGTTAATCTATAACCCTTTTTGATGCATTTCATGACATTGTATGTCCTTAGGGGCCCTAGGGCCCCTACGGACCCGTTTGGTTGGTTAAAATGCATCAAAAGGGGTCAAAGGTTAACCTATGACCGCTTTCAATGCATTTCATGATAACATATGTCGTTAGGGGCCCTAAGGCTCCTACAGATACATTTAGTTTGTTCAAATGCATTGAAATAGGTCAAAGTTTAACCTATTACCCCTTTCGACGCATTTCATGACAACATATGTACCTCGAGGCCCTAGGGCCCCTAGGCACAGATTTGGTTGGTTACAATGTGTCGAAAGGTGTCATAAGTTAACCTATGACCCCTTTCAACATATTTAATGACAAAATATGTCCCTAGGGGCCCTAGGACCCTTAGGGACCCATTTGGTTGGTTCCAATGTGTTAAAAAGGGTCATAGGTTAAACTATGACCCCTTTCGATGCATTTCATAACAACACATGTCCCTAGGTGCCCTGGGACCCCTAAGGACTGATTTGGTTGGTTCTAATGCGTCGAAAGGGTCATAGGTTAACCTATGACCCCTAACCTATGACCCCTTTTGATGCATTTCATGACAACATATGTCCTTAGGGGCCCTAAGGCTCGTAACCTATGACCCCTTTCTATGGATTGGAACCAAGAAAATGGGTCCCTAGGGCCCCTAGGGAACATATGTCCTTAGGGGCCCTAGGACCCCTAGTGACCCATTTGTTTGGTTCTAATGTGTCGAAAGGGGTCATAGGTACCCCTTTCGATGCATTTCATGACAAAATGTCCTTAGGGGTCCTAAGGTCCCTAGGGACACATTGGGTTGATTCATATGACTCAAAAGGGGTCATATGTTAACCTATGACCCCTTTCAACACATTTTATGACAACATGTTCTTAGGGGCCCTAGGGCTATAAGGATCGATTTGGTTAGTTTTGATGCATCGAAATGGGTCATAGGTTAACCTATGACCCCTTTCAATTCATTTTATGACAACATATGTCCCTAGGGGCCCTAGGAACCGATTTGGTTGGTTTCAATGCATTGAAAGGGGCCATAGGTTAACCTATGACCCCATTCGATGCATTTGATGAAGACGTAGGGGACCCACTTGGTTGGTTCCAATGCATTGAAAGGGGTCATAAGGACCCATTTGCTCATAAGGATCCATTTGGTTGGTTCCTATGACCCCTTTCGACACATTGGAACCAACCAAATGGATCCTTATGAGCCCTTTTGATGCATTGGAACTAATCAAATGTGTCCTTAGGGGCAGTAGGTCCCCTAGGGAATGTGCTGAAAGGGGTCATAGGTTAACCTATGACCCCTTTCAACGCATTCCAAATGGGTCCCTAGGGGCCCTAGGGCCACTAGGGACATATGTTGTCATGAAATGCATTGAAAGTGGTCATAGGTTAACCTATGAGCCTATGAGCCCTTTCAATGCATTTCATGACAATATTATATTTAATAATAATATAATACTATATATTTTAATATAATAATAATATATTACTATATTATATAACATTATTATCATATATATTATTATATTATATTTAATAATAATAATCATATATATTACTATATATAATAATAATAATTATCATATATATTACTATATATAAAAATAATAATAAAATTATATTACTATATAATAATAATAATCATAATCATAATCATATATAATAATAATAGTTAACAATAATAATCATATTCATATGTAATAACAATAATAATAATCATAATCATAGTCATATATAATAATAATAATTAATAATAATAATCATTATCATATGTAATAATAATAATGTTCACAGTTTCTAAATTTTTGTTTCCCTCTAATATGGGTCGTTTCCCTCCAAAATTTCCAATATGGGTGGTTTCTCTCCAAAATTTTAAAAATTAAAATTTTTTGGAGTTTTCGAGTACCCGTTTAGGCTTGGTATTTACCAAACCTCTTTGGTCAACTCAAAAATGTGTTCGAGAAAGGTTTCACTAACATTTAGACTTTGAGTAGCCATTTGACAATATTATTTTCATCGAAATTCGATGAACCAAAAAGAGTTTTTTAATAACACTCTCAAGATTCCATCGATATAATTGCTGTCAAATTCTGAGTTCAATAAGTATTTTTTAGTTAATTTTTAATAAAGATGATTGTAAAGTGTTGATTGACATACTAATTGAAAAATAGCTATTACTTTCATGTAGTATAACATTTTTGAAATCTTAAAGTTGTGTCACATTCTATGCTCCACCTAGAATAAGGAAAAAAATATTAATTTTTTAAAGTTTTCAATTAATTAAGGTGGTCAGACTTGAGAGTTTTTTAATTCTGAAAAAGTTATAGTAGAGAATTTATATTTAATTATTTATTTGAAATAAAAATACCCAAAAATATGCATCACATCCGGGCATTAATCTACTTTTTATATCTATAATTATAATAGAAAAATTATTATTTTATTTTAATTAAGTTGGTTAGACATACACCTACTTTTTGTTTTCACTTTGAAATTTTCATAGTACTGCACTAAAATCCAAACTTTTGACCAATCAAATATTTTTTTCTCCAAATTAGGCTTAGTAGTTTAGAAACTACATTCAATTTCCTATAGATTATTTTCTTACAACTTTTTGATATAAAATGCGGAACCACTTTAAAATTGTGTCGAGTTGACATAACCTTGATTTTCTGGTTTTTCACTACCACTTAAGACCATAGTTTGGTTGACCATGATCCTGCACATACCCATGGGTTTCCTAAGTAAGCTTGGCATTCTTGGTTACAATATCAAAGAATTGAAGAAAGAAAAATGCCCAATTTTCCACAAACAATATGAGGGTGGTATATGAAGTTGTAATGGCTTGAATATCATGCATATGTTATAGTGAAAAGGAAACAAGTCATAAACCACATCAAGGGTTTACAAAAGAAAAAAGGAAAACATCTAGAAACCTTAAGAAAATGCAAGCCACAAATGTGTGAAAAACGCTATAGCAGCATTAAAAATCTTGATAAGATATTGCAACAACAAGAAACGATCTGTGTCAAATGTGAGATAAGGAAAATGAGATACCTTGAAACAAAAGAAAACTCTCTAGAATGTGATGTAGAAACTCCACGAAAAGTATGAATTCTTTAAAATATACTCTATTCTAAATTTCATCTCTACTACATTTGGGCCAGAATTGTGATGGAAAATCATCATAATTGCAACAGATACATGTTGCCTAGCTAAAAAAGAGAAGAATTGGCTCCCATCAGACGGGTGTCGAACTTTTGCCGCCATAATTGCAACAGACACAACTGTCATAAATTGGGGTAAGTCACTGGCAAAGAGTTCATTTTTATCGTCCTAATTGTGATAGAAAGAAGTCAAAGACACCATCATAATGGCGACGTATTTGTGACAGAAATGTTATAGGGTCCATGACAAGCCATTGGAAACGTCCATCCCAATAGCGATGGGCATGTGGCAAGAATATTGTACGACTGACGCATAGCCATCCCAAGTGGCCATTTGAAGTGTGACGACATGTTGTATTAATAAAAAAATAATAGTGGTAAATGTTGAATAGTTATGATGCTCTCATAGCTCACATTAGATTCACACAATTAATTGTCATGCAATCATAGGTTAATATTGAGCTTCGCTTGGTTTCAAGAATAGTTTAATATTCTCTACTAATCAAGGCCAATCATGTGAAGGTGGAAGCTCATTTCTGCCTCCCCTCCCCCCACTATAACATCTAAATTCCTTGTCAACATCTAAAATATTTAAGAACTGATCAAGCTTTAAAGTACAAAAAGGGTTCCAGACTTGCAAAAGTGACATCATTTTTCTCATCTTTTGGTGCATGTTATTTTTTTTGACACAACTAAAATAATATTCTGCCACTCTGAATCGAGAATGCACATGTAACTGCATTCTGTATGCATGGACAATAGAAGGAACTAAAAGAACCCAACACATTTACATTTATTTAATAGGTCTTTTCAAACCTCTAGCAAAATGAAAACTTCTTGGTTTTTTCTAGCTCCACTCGATATTGTATGCATATGAATTGAGATTGCATATTGAACTATGGCGTCCTTTTGCATTGCTTGAAACCAATAGATTCACATGGTTGTTATACAATCATAGATGAATGTTGAGCTTTACTTGGTTTTGAGAATAGTTTAATATTCTCTACTAATCATGGCCAACCACGTGAAGGTGGAAGCTCATTCCCTCCTCCCCCCCTAACATCTAAATTCCTTGTTAACGTCTAAAATCTTTAATAAAGGATCAATATTTAAAGTACCTTGAATATTTTCATTGCCTCGGAATACTCTTAGGGGAAGTCCATCTTCATTACTCACGAGCAATTTATCACATGGGTACATCCAGGAATTTTCTCATTGCCTATTGCATCAAATGAGCCTAATATTAGTAAATACCCTGTAAAAAATAATAGTTCAAGTGAAATAAACACATGAAAAATGAGAGAGAGAGAGAAAAAGAGGAATCTACTTACCAATAGGCATTGCCATTGCATTTGTGGCCATGCTACCTATTGAGTGAGTTTAGTGGTTTTTATGTTGTGCCAAGATCTCTCTGTTTATACACATACAAATGGGAAATGATTAATGTCATGTTTTCTTTTCTTTTTTGTTTATGATCCATAATCCACAATCTACAAGATCTCTATGTGATGTCTAAATTAACATCAATACCCAACTAATCAACAAGTATACCAATTTAACTAGGTTATGGCTTAAGCATGCACTATTCGCATTTATCATATGGTTGCAATGTTGGAGACAACATTTATTCAAAAGTGGCAGCGGGTTTTGTATCATTGGCTTTGTTTAAGTCTTGATTTTAGTGAAGTAACAAAGTGGTTTTTAGGGTGGAAATGACTATTTTTCCCTAAGCTTCTTGCTAATGAGAGGATAAGAAGCCAGCTAAAAGTAGCACTTGAAATGATAAATGAAGTTGTAGAAGGTACGACTGTGGAACAACCTAGGGCTAGAGAGAATGTAAACTATCTTAGGGTGATAGAGCAACATCAATTTGAGGCACTTAAACAACAAAAAGAAGCAACAACATATGCTCAAAAACAAGGCTCAACTTCCATCGACAATGGGATTCACTTGAATAATTCCATGGGTGCACCTCAGTTGAGTTTGAAGGAAGTGATTGTAATATATACACAAGAACATGCCATCCAATTTTTCCCTACAGTGGGACACACACATGATGGTCTTCAAGTTTATGGCTTTGGAACTCTCAGTGTCTATCTAGATTTTGTAAATCACCAAGAGCTTGCATAATTTGGAGATAGATGGGTGATTGCAACATTGGAGTAGCTAGTTGAGATGCACTATAATCGAACTGGAGGAAATCATTGATAAACCAAACATAAATGAAGAGGAAACTTGAAAATCTGAATGTTAAAATGCTGAAATGAAAGCTACCGAGGATCAAACATCATGCTAGAGTCACAATATAATGTGAAGTTGATTTTAGATATTGAATAAAAAATATGACATAAATCATCCATAACTCAAATGCTCTCCCATGGCTTGAGCTAAAACCCTCATTACTGCATCCAAAATTAAGGAATAAAATTTGATTATGTTCTCGACAGAGAATTTAAATGTGATTTTTTCGGACTCCACTTAGAAATTCTATTACCATGCAAATTAACTTACATTGATTATGAAGCTTAGGCCCTAAGGGTAGTCAAAAGCTAAATTATTGTCAAAGAATTTTCTAAAAACAAGAAAGAGTACATATTTAGAATGAACATAGATATTGGAAACAATGAAGAAACATATAATCCTCTTATACATAATCATAATTATGTCAGAGATGAACTCAAGAAATAGAGCAATGTAGGAGGTGCTTAGGTAGATATTCTAGCCATCTTGGGTGATTTGGTGAGAGGCTTTTGCAAGGGAATGTGCCTCGTGAGTTAATATATAATGTCTTAAAATAGTTAATTACTTCCTAACTATGGCCAAGGCATCTACGCATTGAAGGAATACTCTGCCTACCAAGCTGCGTACATACCCATATCCATGGGATCAATACCCTTGAACTACTCACTCTAACAAATATGTAGTTCTAGTTTCTAAATTTTTTGATGTAGCTGTATTCCTATGACCACTAGTGAGGTTTACTCACCTAATGTAGCTCTTTTCCATCATACACACACTCAGGTGAATCAGGCAATTTTCTATAATTACAATATCGTAATACCCTAGTGTATCCTTTGTGTTGTAGTTTACAGTTAATGTAAGGTTAAACTCTATACGTCCTAACTCACTCCTTATATAGTTGAAGTGAAATAAACACATGAAAAATGAGAGAGAGAAAAGAGGAATCTACTTACCAATAGGCGTTGCCATTGAATTTGTGGCCATCTTACTGGTTGAGTGAGTTTTATTATTATTATTTTTGTGCCAAGATCTCTCTGTTTATATACATACATACATACATACATACATCACAAGGGCATGACAATTGGATGTAGAGATCACAAGGTCATGGCAACAAAATGCAGTGATCACAAGGACACATACATACATACATACACACACACACACACATACATGTATACATACGGACACATATATATATACATATGTTCATACATACATACATACATACATGTGTGTGTGTGTGTATTTTTGTGTGTGTGTGTGTATATATATATATATATATATATATATAGAGAGAGAGAGAGAGAGAGAGAGAGAGAGAGAGAGAGAGAGAGAGAGAGAGATCTTTTTAAAGATGCTAACTGACTTACCTCGGCTTCCACAAATATAATGCAGAACAAAAAAAATGGGCAAAGTTTGCAAGAAATTTTACAAAAACATATCATTGTAGATATTTTTAGAAAGAAACAAGGAATAACCCAGTTAAATGGGTCTAGTTGCTGATCATTTTGGTTGATATATATGTATATTTAACTAGATTATGGCTTTTGCAAGGGAATGCGCCTCATAATTATGACATTTACATAGAAGAAGAACTTACTTCTTCAACTCATTACACTCAACTCTTCACTGAAGTTATTCTTCCAGCAGTGAGAATAGCTGCTACAAATTCCTTAGAGCCAAGGGACCCTGAACCTATGATATGTTTTTTGGAGACATGGGAGAAGTTACTACCGGCTTCAGTACTTCATAACATTCTAGATTATATAGTGATGCCCAAATTAATAGCAACAATAGATAATTAGAATCTTCGCAAGGTGAACGTGCCAATACATGCATGGTTACATCCTTGGCTTCCATTGTTGGGCCAACATATGGAGCCTTTATATCCAACCATTCATTATAAGTTGGGGAATGTGCTTTATGTGTGACATTCAAGTGATGCATCTTTATATGCAGAATTATCACATTGGAAAATTGTATTTAATCTTGCTAGTTGGGAACAACCGATTGTTTGTTTTATTATACCTAATCTAATGATAGTTGTACAAGATTTTGTAATCAACCTAGCTAATAAAAAAGTAGATGAATTTAACTGGGTTAAGGCTTGGGCATATGTTATTCCCATTTATCATATGGTTTCAATGTTGGAGGCATATTTTTTCCAAAGTGGCAATAGATTCTTTAAAAGAACAAGTGCTTGCACAATCTAGAGATAGATGGGTGATTGCATCATTAGAGTATCTAGTTGAGGTGCACCGTAATCAAGCTAGAGGAAATCAATGATAAACCAAACATATAATGAAGAGAAAACTTGAAAACGTGAATGCTGAAATGCTGAAATGAAAGCTTGAAATAATGAAGTTTAATCATTTGTCACTAGTGGACAGATATAATCCTCTCACTGAATACTCTTCGTTCATAGAGCACATGCAGAAAAGCCTCATCAGTTTTAGTGCATTTTCATCCACTTGCTGGTCGGTTGAAGAAGGAAGAATTTCATGGTAGAACACAAGCAATATTCCCTTGTAGGATGCAAGCTATGGGCGATGACTAGTACAAATTAAGGTTATTACTAGAGGTAGTCTGCAGAAACAATAACAAAAGATCTATATTTAAGTCTACAAATGATTTCTGCTAGCAATCCAACATCTAGGAAAGTTGGACCCATAATGAGACCACAAAAGATAAATCTACAAGATAATTTACAACATACACATCAAATCATAAAATGAAATCTCTATCTACTTCACTGTACCAAAAAATTTATAATCTACATATGAACTATTTTAACTTGTATGAAACTCATCTCCATTGATAGATCACCAGGAACTTCTAATCCTTTCATAACCCGCACACATATGTACCGATTAAAGTTACAATTAAGAAACTCATCTCCATTAGCAGATCATAAACATGAAATCCCTTTACAACCCACACTACCAAAATCTCTATTGGATCTACAAATGAAATACAATGTAACCACCAATTCAAAATTAGTTCTATAATTAGACAATAAAGATATTTTTTTTTATAACCCACAACACCAAATGATAATACTCCCATATTCTAAACATACAACCATACCCATAGGTTTCATCACCTAACACAAAATGCGATGGATTTTTATCATAAAATTAGTAAAGAAATGAATGATAACAAGAAAAATGTACATAAATTTTTAATAATGGAAGTCACATTAAGGGAGTTGTGTATGCTCTTCGCAACCATGTCATTGAAAATGTTCATGACCTTTTTTTCTTCTACATGTTTTTGCATGGAGCCTTCACACACCTAGTGCTCACAAATGTCTACTTAAAATAATGTTTTATTATGTGGATTCTAGAATATATATGCAGTTGGATCATTTTTTCTGTTGTGCTAAGATCTCTCTATGTACACACACACACACAGACACACACACACACACACACACACACACACACACACACAGAGACATATACATACATACATACATACATACATAGACATAAATAATAGTAATATATGTATTGTATTTGCATTTTCTTTTCCATTTCTTATAGGAGTGTTTCAAGGTTAGGAACCACTTTAACATCCTTTGCATGGTTTAGAGGTAATGTCATCGTGGTTGAGGCTTCTCCAAGGGAATGAGCCTCATGAGTTAACATATAATGTCTTAAAATAGTTAAGTGCTACCTAACTATGTCCAAGGCATCTGTACACTAAAGGCATACTTCACCTACCAGGTTGCCTACATACCTGTATCCATAGGCTCAAGACCCTTGAACTTTTCACTCTAATGAATATGTAGTTCTAGTCTCTAATTCTTTTGATGTAGCTCTATTCCCATAATCATTGGTGAGCTTTACTCACCTAATACAACTCTTCACCATCATACACCCACTCGAGAAAATTAAACGGTTTTCTATAATTACAATACTATAATATCCTGGTGCAACCTTTGTGTTGTAGCTTATAGTTAATGTAAGGTTAACCTATATATGACCTAACTCACTCCTTATATAGTTATATTTAAAAGTTGGTTTTAAAGCACATCCCTTTTATTAAATGTCAGGTTGATTTAGGAATGTCCTCATTGCCTCCTACAAAAAAAAATCCAATATTAGAAAATGGCCCCTTAGAAACAATAGTTCAAGTGAAATGAACACATGCAAAATGAGAGAGAAAATGAGGAATCCACTTACCAATAGCCGTTGCCATTGCATCTATGGCTATGCTATCTGTTGAGTGAGGTTTATTATTTTTTGTTGTGCCAAGATCTCTTTGTTTATATAAATACATACACGCATACATACATATACATAGATGATAGGGCATGACAATGAAATCCAACGATCACAAGGGTATATCAACGAAATCTTAGATCTCCACCAATCTCCACAATCCACAAGATCTCTCTATATATACAGAGATACATGCATAGACACACACAAATGCGTGTGTATGTATGTTTGCACACACACACACACACACACACATATACATACATACATACATACATATTCATACATACATGCATATATATACATACACATACATACATTTGCATATGCAATTTTATCACATTGGAAAATTGTATTTGATCTTGCTAGTTGGAAATAACTAATTGTTCATTTTATTGTACTTGTTTTGATGACAGTTTTAAAGGAATGTGTAATCAATCCAATTAATCAACAACTAGACCAATTTAACTAGGTCATGACTTGTTTCTTTCTAAACATGTCTGCTATGATATGTTTTTCTAATTTTGCCCATTTTTCTTGGACTGCATTATTTTTGTGCAGAATCTTGAGCTAAGTCACTTAGCATGGGTTGAGTGAGTTTTATTGTTTAATTATTTGGATTTTAGAATATATATGTAGTTGAATCAATTTTTCTGTTGTGGGTAATATGTAATAAGCACATTAAAAAAGATTTCTCTCTCTATATATAAAGGCTACAAGTTGTGCAATTTGTCATGTATTGCATCTACATTTGCTTTGCCATTGGTTATAAGAGTGTTTCAAGGTTGGGAATGTCCTTCATCCATGGAATTCAAGTGATGCATTTGCATATGCAATGTTATCACCTTTGAAACCTATATTTGATCTTGCTAGCTGGGAACAATTGATTGTTCATTTTATTGTACCTAATTTGATGACAATTCTACAGAATTTTGTAATCAACCTAGCTAATCAACATCTAGACCAATTTAAATGTGTTATAGCTTAGACATGTGCTATTCCCATTTATTATATGGTTGCAATGTTGGAGGCATCATTTCTTTCAAAGTGGCAGCAGGTTTTTTATCATTGGCTTTGTTCAAGTCCTAGTCTTTATGAAGTAACAAAGTGGTTTTTAGAGTAGAAAAGACTATATAATGAAGAGGAAACTTGAAAAATTGAATGTTGAAATGCTGAAATGAAAGCTATCAAGGATCAAACACCTATGCTAGTATTACAACACAATGTGAAGTTGATTTTAGATTTTTAAAAAAAAAAAAACCATGATATAAATCATTCCCCATTTGTTTTGATTGTGGAGAGTAGCATGCAAAAGACGGTGGAGAGCTCCAAACGAGGGTGGAGAGCTCCAAATATTTCGTGCCCTTGTCATTAGTGCATTTTTTTGCTGTGATCTCTGAATTTTGTTGTCGTGCCCTTGGTGGAGACTAGTGGAGATCTACAATTTTGTTGTCGTGCCCTTGTGATCTCTACATTTCGTTGTCATACCCTTATGATCTCCATGCCCTTGCTCTGTGATTTTTCTGTCATGTCATGCCCTTGTGATCTCTATAGCCTTTGCACTACAACATTTGGGGTCAAATTGCGATGACAATTTGTGACAGTAGTGTAATTTGTGGTGTATATGTGTGTCTATGTATGTATGTATGTATGTATATATACAAAGATCTCTTTGTTTACATACATACATACATATGTAGATACACACATAAATATATAAAGATCACAAGGGCATGAAAACAAAGTCGAACGATCACAAGGGCACACCAATGAAATCCTAGAGCTCCACAGATCTCCACAATCCACAAGATCGCTCTATATATACATACATACATGCATAGACACACACATATGTGTATGTAGGTATATATGTATGTACATATATACATATATAAATATATATATGTATATATGTATGTACATATATACATTTATAAATATATATATGTATATATGTACATACATATATACACACATACATACACATATACATACATACATATACATACATACATATATACATATATACACAAACACATACATACATCTGCATATGCAATTTTATCTGAAAAATTATATTCGATCTTGCTAGTTTGAAACAACCAATTGTTCATTTTATTTTACCTAATTTGATGATAGTTTTACAAGAATTAGTAATTAACTCAACTAATCAACAACTAGACCAATTTAGCTAGGTCATGACTTGTTTCTTTCTAAAAAGTCTACTATGATACATTTTTCTAAAATTTCTTGCTAACTTCACCCATTTTTCTTCGACTGCATTATTTTTGTTCAAAATCAAGAGCTAAGTCACTTAGCACGGGTTGAGTGAGTTTTATTGTTTAATTATTTGGATTCTAGAATATGTATGTAGTTGAATCAATTTTTCTGTTGTGGGTAATATGTAATAAGCACCTTTAAAAAGATCTCTCTGTATGTATAAAGACTACAACTTGTGCAATTTGTCATGTATTGCATCTACATTTGCTTTGCCATTGGTTATAAAAGTTTTTCAAGGTTGGGAATGTGCTTCATGTGTGGCATTCAAGTGATGCATTTGCATATGCAATTTTATCACCTTTGAAAATTGTATTTGATCTTGCTAGCTAGGAATAGCTAATTGTTCATTTTATCATACCTAATTTGATGATAATTCTATAGGAATTTGTAATCAACCCAGCTAATCAACATCTAGACCAATGTAAATGGGTTATAGCTCAGACATGTGCTATTCCCATTTATCATATGGTTGCAATGTTGGAGACATCATTTTTTTCAAAGTGGCACTAGCTTTTGTATCATTGGCTTTGTTCAATTCTTGATTTTTATGAAGTAAGAAAGTTGTTTTTAGGGTGGAAAAATCTATATAATGAAGAGGAAACTTGAAAAATTCAATGTTGAAATGTTGAAATGGAAGCTATCAAGGATCAAATACCTATGCCAGTGTTACAACACAATGTGAAGTTGATTTTAGATATTAAAAAAAAAATGACATAAACCATTTCCCATTGGTTTTGATTGTGGAGAGCTATGCGCAAAAGAGGTTGGAGAGCTCTGAATGTTGTCGTGCCATTGTCATTGGTGCATTTTGTTGTTGTGATCTCTACATTTCATTATCGTGCCCTTGGTGGAGACTAGTGAAGATCTATGATTTTGTTGTCGTGCCCTTGTGATCACTACATTTCATTGATGTGCCCTTGTGATCTCTACATTTCATTGTCATGCCCTTGCCTTGTGATGTTATTGTCATGTCGTGCCCTTTTGATCTCTATACCCTTTGCACTACAACATTTGGGATCAAATTACAATGACAATTTGTGACAACAGTGTAATTTATGGTGTATATGTGTGTCTATGTATGTATGTATATATACATAGATCTCTCTATTTATATACATACATACATACATATACATAGATCACAGGGCCACATCAATGAGATGTAAAGATACATACATACATATACAAAGATCACAAGGGCACATCAATGAGATATACATATATACATACACACATATGTATACATTCATACATACACATACATATGTGTGTATGTATGTATATATACACATATATACATATATAAAGATCACAAGGGCACATCAATGAGATGCAAAGATACATATACACATACATAGATACATGGATACATACATACATACAGATACACATACATACATACATACATACGTACATACATACATACATACATACATTTGCATATGTAATTCTATCACATTGGAAAATTGTATTTGATCTTTACTCAATCACCAAGAGATAATATAATTTGTAAGTATAGATTTATGCATACTTAGTTTGGTATGAATAGTTTCGATTGAATTCCTCTGAGGAGAGTGAGTCTACTCATGATGATTATGAGTCAATGTATTGGGTCTTTAGAGGAGAGAGACTTGTAGAAGATTAGATGTTGTTTATGGATATAGGATGATTCATTTGTGATGCCAATATACCATCCTCCATATTGAATTTCTATAGATCATCAAATTGCTAGATACAAATCACTAGACTTGGTTTTCTAAAATGGTATGGGCTACTTGGAATTGTCAAACTTGCACCATTGCACTATACACAGATTGATGTACCAACACTTTCAATCACTAGTTTCATCTTTAATGTGAACTCTAATTTTGATTTGTGGTCCATGGACTATTATGAACCAAAATACACCTAGATGTTCTTGAAGACATCTTGAAGCATCTACACAAATTAATATGAACCATTCAATCTAAATTATAGTCTTCGAATCTAAGTACTTTGATCCAATCCAAGAGCCTCCTAAATATTGAAACCACTAAACTACTTAGGATACTAAACTTATCAAACATATGAACCTCATTGAACTAATGGAAACATTTTGAAATAGGTTCAATGAGTTTCAAAACCCAAGAGTGACTAAGATATAAACCTCAAATAATTTCTGCTTGCTATGGTGGGGTAGGAGGAAGATGGTTGTGTGAATGGCTGCTATGGCAAGTTGCAGAAAATCGGGTTGTTAGTTGCAAGTAGATTTATTAATTTGATAAAAGAATCAGATTTGAAAGTGGGATGATCAAAATTGCCATGTACATCCTTATGATAGACGTCTCTATCTCAAAATAGAAAATTACCTCAAACAACAAATGACAACCGATAAATTATTAAATGTATGGAAACTCAGAAGAACATTCACTTATATATATATATCTATAAAATTTGGTGGAAAAGAAAAGAGCTACGTGGTTCGACATTGTGGCTATTCCATTGACAGGTAGTGGAAAATCTTCATGTTAAATATGAAGATCTTAAAATTGAAAAAGATAATGATCAGAGATCTATATTTGTATTTTAGTGATAACAAATAAATAGTCTAATTTAAAGAAAAATAATAGTCTTAAATGTATATGATTAAAAAAAACAAACAAGAGTACTAGTTGGAGCTGTATAATTCTAGTATTACTGATTATGTTAAACAAAATGTTCAATAAAACAAGTATGAAGTAACATAAATGGATCATCTACTCGATCCTATTATGACTTAATCTGAATGCATCCAATCATTACCTAGACAATACTATGCATAAGATCTTTACTCAATCATTAAGAGATAATACAATTTGTAACTACAGATTTATGCATACTTAGTTTGGTATGATTAATTTTGATTTAGTGCAAGGATAATTTCTTGTGTGAATTCAAGACATGAATGATTAATTTTATTTATCACAAATATTATGGAAGTGTGTATGTATGCATGCAATGAAATTCACATAGTGAACTGATATACATGCACATTTGCATACAATCATCATAATCAGTTATCCTTGAATCTGACCAATGCTATTATATATGAACAATAGATACATGTTTAGAATGAGAAAATAAATATAAAACATTTACATAGGTAGCTTTGCATAGCAAAGGCACATAGTACACAATAACACAACACGAAAATGAAATGAAGTAATCATAAGGGAATGACAAAAAAATGCTATATCTCCATAGATCTCCACCAACGTTTAGAGCTCTCCACCCTCTTTTGCGCACAACTTTCCACAATCAATCATAACAAATGGGGAATGATTAATGTCATGTTTTCTTTTCTTTTTTGTTTGTAATCCATAATCCACAATCTAGAAGATCTCTCTGTATACATACATACATACATACATATATACGTACATATATACATAAATATATACAAAAACACATACACACACATACATACATACATGAAAACAACAATACACTTTCTAACAGTTTACAATTGTTCAACAAAATTAATGTTTTACAAGATAATGCACCTAAAGAACTATTATCTCTGAAGCAAGAACATGGTGTTGAAACAATAAAGAAAGTGTATGACTTAACGAGAGGTAGTTATTCAGAAGTTTGATAATCAAAATTTAAGGGAGGAAAGCAAAGTAGTAGCTTCTTTAGAAAGAGAAGGAGAAGGAACGACTTTAGAAACAAACCGACAGAAAGAAAAACTAGACAACATAGGGAATATTATGGGAGCCACTGGATAGAATCTAGGAAAGTTTTGTGATAGGTACTATGACATCGGAAACACAAGTTAAATTGGTCTATTTGCTGATTAGTTGGGTTGATTACTTCATTCCTATATGATCCAATGGTAATGTTAGTTATTAATTTGAAATACATGAAAACATTGTTATTATTTATTATTATATATACACACATACATGAAAACAACAAAGCACTTCCTAAGAGTTTACAATTATTTAACAAAATGAATATTTTAAAAGAAAATGCACCTGGAGAACTGTTAGCTTAGTAGCAAGAACATGGTGTTGAAACAGTACAAAAAGTTCTTGACATGAGAGGTCTACAAGTGAGGGTGTTGACCTAATCTGATGATAGTTCTATAGGAATTTGTAATCAACCCAGCTAATCAGCAAGTAGACCCATTTAATTGGGTTATGGCTAGTTTCTTTCTAAAAATATCTACTATGATATGTTTTTGTAAAATTTCTGGCGAACTTTGCCTATTTTTCCTGGTTTACATTATTTTTGTGGAGGATCTTGAGGTAAGTCACTTAGTATGGGTTGAGTGAGTTTTATTGTTTTATTATTTGGATTTTGGAATATGTATGTAGTTGGATGAATTTTTCTATTGTGTTAAGATGTAATAAACACCTTAAAAAAGATCTCTAAATATAAATGTTTAGAAGGAAATACAAAGAGATACCTATTTAGAAGGGAAATAAACCAACATTTACATAGCTCCCTTGAAGAAAATCACAGAGCTAGAGCACAACAATGAAATCATAGAGTAAGGGCATGACACGCCAATGAAATCATAGAGCAAGGGCATGAAGATCACAAGGGCACGACATGACAACAAAATCATAGAGCAAGGGCACGACAACGAAATGCAAAAATTACAAGGACACAACAACCAAATCACAGAGAAAGGGAATGACAAGGAAATGTAGAGATACACAACAACACAATTTTAGAGCAAGGGCATGACAATGAAATACAGAGATACACAACAACAAAATGCACCAATGAGAAGGGCACAACAACATTCTAATCTCTCACTAGTAAATTTCCCCTTGTTTTTCTACCAATTTTTTGACCAAAGGCCATATTGGCGTATGATTTCTTTTTTTGTTTTGTTTTTATGCTTGATTTGGTCAAAATTTTGACCAAATCGGGTTTATAAGCAGAAAAAAAAAGTAGTATCAAATATTCTTTTTTGGTCAGAGGAGCTAGTTGGATGTGGTTTATGTGCACAAGATCCATTTGAGGTAAGAGCTAGCATTTTGGATTGATCGATCTCCTTATATGGTTGTTTAGGTTTGAATTTTGAATTACCATTGGAGATTTGGTATCCATATTTGGAATGAATTTATATTTATATGAAATTTCTCATTTGGTTTGCATTTTGAGTTGCCATTGCAGACATTTGATAGGTTATTTATATGAAACTTTGAGTTGCTATTCCAGATGTTTGATAGGTTATTGATCAACCCTCTTATATGGTTTTCATTTTGAGTTTCCATTGTAGACATTTGACACATTATTTATATAAAATTTCTCATGGAGGAATTGACAACCTAAACATCATGATTTCTATAGCTTTCACTAGTCCAGTGGGGAAGGGAGAAGATGTCAAAATACTAAATGAAGCTTGAATGAGTACTTCCTTCATTGTTGGTTTGACCGGAAGACTTGCTTGGGATTAAAACTTTGGCCCTTTCGAGTGTATGCTAATTGGTAGAAATCTACAACTTTTCTTATCGCATAATTTATTTGGCAAGGGTTTCATCAAATCAATTTGCCTCTGGAATCTTTGCACAAGTGAGAGATGTGCTTATTCACATTGTCAATTTCATCTATATATTGGCTTTAACTTGGTTACCAAGGGGAATCCGACTATCCTAAACATATTATTGCTAGAAACATCTTTTGTTTTTTTTTCATTAAAAAAACAAAAAAAACTACTAATATCATAAAAAACAATTTTTTTTTAATTACAAAATTGGGGCTGACTGGATTGGAATATGGAAATTCATATGTATACCCTTACATCTCTGCTTCTAGTAGGTTGTGAAAAGATAATTTGTAATTTTGGAGAGGGGACATAGTTTCGTATTGAAAATATAAACATTTTATGAAGGAGGCCAATAACTTAGATACATCACATGATTTAAAGATTCTTCACAATCTGACTATTGTTTCTTCTTCTCTGCTAACTCTTTTAGTCATCGCTTTGAAATGTAGTTCAAAGTCTTCACATTCAACAAAATTTGATTTTTAGTGGGTTCATTTGAAATCATTCAATTTCGTAAGCATATATCAAATCTTTTAACATTTATAGAAAATTTTAATACTATTCTATTTTGCACACATGTCTAATGAAATATTTTTGAGGATAGCAAGTAAAAACATTTCATTTATCTAACTTGTAGTGAAAATCGAAGAAAAGTAACCTACCAAAGAATTGGAATTCGTCATCGAGAGTGTGGGTGGAGGTATTTCTTCCACTTTCTTTTGTTTGTTGAATTTCCAAAATTTTGTTTCTAGCAGTTTCCAGTATCACAATCTTCTCTTAGACAATCCTTTCTTCATTCTGATTATAGAAATGTTTGTGACAAAAATGCTAACATAATGTTGGAAAAAGTAAAATTTCATTCAAACATTTTTTATAGAAAAGATGTGGAATTTCAATGCAAGTTTTATCGATTGAACTATAAATATATAAATAAATAAATACACACACACACACACAAACACACACACACACACACACACACACACACACACACACACACACACACACACACACACACACACACACACACATAAAATCCATATATCTAAACAAATGCTCAGTGAATTATCATTAAAATGAGAAAATAATGATTACTATAAATAGTGAGGTTCATATCTATAATTCTATACTCATTCTTTCCTCATTTTGATGATGAATATTAGATATATTTCAAAGCATAGATTAAAAATATATTTAATGATATGATTGATCTTCTCAGAAAATAGGAAAAAGTCATTTTAATTGGAACCATAGTTTTAAGAAGATAAGAATATGATTTGTGTTATATTGAATGAGTCCAAGTTGTGCCTTGTCGATGCCCTGAAAAAATAGAATCACTTTTCAAGAATAAGATTTTGTTAGCGAAAAAAAACTAACACTTATAAGATTTTGTTAGCACTTGTTATTAAGAGCCATAAGAAAATATACTCTTATCATACCGATTGCAAATATACTTAATCACTGTCCATTGTATCTTCTAGTAATGATGTCTCATTATATTAGCAAAAACAAATTGACACTTAATAAGGATTTTTTTTAAAAATTATAAATATCATATTGCAGAGGAAAATATACTAGTTATGTTTATGAATATCATATTGTAGATAAAAATAAAACAACCATTAGTTAAAATGCAGGATCATCATCATTTGATTAATTTTCATAGACTTGATTATGATTTTGTTTCTATTGGCAGTTTCATAAACTTTTCTAAATTCATGCTTAATAATGAGAATTAGAGTTTCTTGTTGTTAGAATTAGTGTTCAATATGGAAAAATGTATTAACCTATATTTGATCCTAGCTTGGTTTCTAGTGCACTTGATGGTTTGTGGCAATAAATGTCATTTTGGTTCATAGAGAAGAATGTATCCATGTTGACGTTTTGGTTGTTCATCCACTACAAATTGTTCTTCCTTAGGTTCTTAGCTTCCTAAAATACAACAAAGTACCTTTCCTTCAATTTTTTACATAAATTAATATAAAATATCAATATTTATAAAAATACATAAATTATTACATAATTCTAAAAACTTCTACAACACACACGAAGTTGCATTTTCCATAGCTAGAATCTACTAGAGAATAATATTTTTTACCATGGCAATTTTAGACTGATAGAGGCTTTTCATAATTTTCTGATTACATTTCCAGATGAGAAAAATAAAACATAGTGTGCTTATGAATTAGGTGTGAGGAGAACAAGAGCTTTTCCTATATATTTCCCAATGAAAAGAGAATTGAATGCTTCCATGAACTTTTATATTCCCTCTATCACATCTCTAAATTTGAGTTTACCTTGTTTCATATATCCTCCCATCCCCACAACAAATTCCTCCATATGATGGAGATACTAAAGCACAAGAAAGACTTGCATTATCCCACATTTCCCTACCAAGTTAAAAAAATTTCTCACTCCATAACATTCCTTCCAATCCTGCATTGATTTTCATACATGGTATTGGTACGACCATTCTTAAGTATGTGAAGTTTAAGTCAGTCACATTAGCACTCTCCATAGGCTAGAACAACTCTAGAGATTAGAGAAATGAATTTTACTTACTTGGTTATATTGAGAAATCATTCAACACAAGGGAATCCTGGGATTCACATTGACGTGGTTGAGAATGAACTCTAGCATTTTCCTTCCCACATTTTCAATGTAATTAAATGTCTATTCCTCTTGGAAAGTACCTATTCACCACTCACAAAGTCATTCTAGGAAAACATGACTATTTAACAATTTTAGTTTAGGAATTAAGCCTTAGTGTGTGAAGTTTAACCTATTCAAGTGAAATAAATATAATATTTGATGTTTTAAATTTAAGTAAGCTACCAAGTCTAGATTCTTGTTGGATTATCGGTTCCAATAAAAAAAATGTCATGAACATTGATTTTTTTCACTATTGTTTCTTCCCCATCTTTTCCTAGGCTCCCAATGCTGAAAATAACAAAAAAATGCATTAAAATCATCCCTTCAACATGTAATATTTCATGATTAAGTCCTTAAATACCTGATGCAAAGACCTGGCCTACATGTGATCTTTTGAATATCAATATTGGAGGATCTAGATACAATGGAGATACAATCATCCCCTACTTCACAATCAACAATAATTAGAATTAGCAAATCAGAATGTAGTGTAGACCTTTTGTAATTTATTAAGAACATCGTCACATAATTTGTTTATAATTAACATAGTTTGGACATATTTTTTTGCCTTGTTGAAGTACCATAACAAGACATATTCATCCTACGAAGACACCAAAATTTGAGGAATTAGTTAACAATGTTAAACATGTAGAGTAAAGCACTAGAACATATTATACAAAGGAAATATAATCATAATGTTCAAGGTAAAATATCATGCATCAAGAAAGAAACATTCTAATTCTAAAGACAACGAGACTTAGATAATGAATCACTACAAGCCATCTGGTAGTTGGATCCAATTGATCAACATAAATGTTCAAAATATTATTTGACTTGTTGTCATTTCTTAAAGATCTTTTGAAATTCTAAATAGACTTAATAATAATCATGCAAAGTAGAACAAGAATTGGAAGGGAACATAATCAAATATTTCTAGACAAAAAAATTAAAGTAGGACTATAAAAATATTAAGTAAATCTAGATGACTATAGAATGATTGAAGTTGGAACCTACTCTGGATATTGATCCATATATTGCTTTGAAACTACACTGATTTATATGGTGCTATAGAATAATGGAAGATAGAACTAAAGTTGTGCATCCTTAAAGTGAATATACATAATAAATGTAGTATAAGAACAAAATCATGTACAAGAACTAGGTGATAATGGGGAGATTGTAGAGGTGGCATGTAAGCGCTTTATAACAAAGTTTCTCATTTTTTGGAAAGGTTAGCAAATTAGCTATATTTTGATTGCTTATTAGATATCTTTACTAGATATTTTAGGGGCAATGTTATTGCAAAATAATTGATTTTCTTTTTTTTCAAGTTTCATTTAACTAGTAAACAAAGTTATTACAATTTATGTTTTTTGTTTGTATTGCACTTTGATGATGTAGGTTGAGGTAATTGGTAGAAATACAACCCGTATTTACAAGTTCTTGAAATCAATCAAAGGTGGATTTTTTGGTGATAACATAAAATGGAACTTCACTAAGTGTTTGGTTGACAATGATGGAAATGTAGTTGATAGATATGCACTCACAACATCTTTGTTGAAGATTGAGGTACTTGAAAATCATATTTTCTTATTTTGTTAATTTGTTCTATGAAAATTGCACTTACAACATTTTCAAACTGATTTTATTTTTTTGATGACAAATCTTATAGGAATAATGGCTAATATATGTAACCTTATGTTTGTAAGAAGATATCAAGAAACTGTTGGGTGTTGCCTAATGCATTGAGAAACTATGTTATAGCTATTCTTCCTATTTATACTAAATGTAAGAAGCAATAATTTAAGTAAGACATGGTTCTATTATGCCCACACAAGACAAAATGGATTAGTAGTTACCATTCATAGTACATAATAATATTTTGCAATAATTGGACAGTGCTCATTGCTCACTTTTTGAGTGGTGTTGTTTGATACAAATGTCTTGGTTTAGGTTTAGGTTTACATAATGCAAATTGAGATATTCATGGATATAGATAAGCTAGACATGGCTATAGATTCTCATGGTGTTGTTTAATTAATGAATCTATTCTCATTAAAGAATTAGAAGAAAGAAAACCTAAGTTATTTTTCTTACTTAAATGCCTAATGAATCTTGTCTATAATAATTTTGAATCCATTATAGTCTACTATTGTATTTTCTTTTGTATATTCTACACAAAAATTCTTATACCATTAGTTCTTTTGTCCAACTTACCAAGAATGATCACTTCCTAAACATTTAAATTTCCTCAATGATATGCTTAACTTTCTCTTTATAGCTATGTTGAACATTTCCATGATTATTCAAATTATGGTCTTGTTACTTGCAGGTATGGCTTCCTATTGTATGTATAAAGTTTAGAGGAAGTTGGACAAGGTGGGGGTATACTAACTCTAGACTTATTTGTTGATCACTTCTTCATTAGCTTGTAGTCAATGTAATCCAAGTTCTCAATTCTTTGCCTTGTTTTGAAAATGAAATATTTTATTTTTAAGATTCCTTATAATTTTAAGATAGAGCAACATATTCTAAAAGTCAACTTTCCCCTATTTCACTTGCCTTTGAAAGCTAGTTTTCAAGTCCCTATATCATTTTTGGTTGGGTAGTATGTAGTAGTGAGTAGATATTTGATGTGTATATGAACAAGAGTAGAATAATAGTAAATAAGTTGCTCTACATGAACCAATATTTTTTATCTTTACACAAGGTTTACATTGCCTCGGTGACATAAATACCATACTTTGACTATTCAATATACCAATTGCCAAAAATGATGGCTTCATCCAATTCAACAACTTTAACCTTACTATTTTGGCTTCATTTTTTTGCACTTCAATTGTGTTTATTGTCCATGGACAACACATTGCCTCTGTATTAAGAGACTCCAATTCTATATTGTTTGTGGTCTTGGATTGACCCATCACCATCTTCTTCTTATCATGAACCTTTTCTATCTGATTTCTTGTCAAAATAGTACTTATTGTCTGCACTTATTTTCCCACCAAAAATTGCTTTATTTATTCAAATTCCATACATCACAACAACAACATCCTTCCTAGGTTGAAGAAAGCTCAATTTATAGGCCAACCCTCTTTACCTTACATATTCACCTCTACTTGTTCAATCAAGTCACAACTATGATTGTTGACCTTCCAATTTGTAATAAAAGTTGCATGACAACTTTTTGACAATTTTTGCAACTTTTCAATTTCCAAACAAATGACTTCAAATGCCTAGCAAAACTTGATAAATCATGCAAGAACTCTAAAAAATATAAAATTGAAGATTTTTGGTCAACTCATAGTGTTGACCAATGTTGATTGACCTACAATTTTCCCATAGGCCTTAGTACAACACACAAGAAATTTGACTAAAATGCATTCTAGGATGCATGAGATTGATCTATTGCTATGTGTCAATTTGAACACTTATTAATCACCTAATCTATCCAAAATTTGATGTTTGACAATCTTGTTTAGGACCTTGGGCCCCTGCACTACTGCCCCACTATGACATTTTGTACTTCAAACATTTAAGAATTCCATTTTTTTGGAAGATTTAACAATTTTGAGTTTATTGGAACCTTGTCCAACTCTTTTGCTTGTCCATCTTCCATTTCTAAATTTATCTTCTTTTTGTTTTTGCGATTGGATTTTGGCAGGTGATACTTGTAATGAAATCCTTGGCTAATTCAAACTTTTGTCCTTGCTTCCTCTCCAATTTCCTTAATAATAAATCTTTAACCACAAATAATGAATTTTAATGGTAAGCAAACACTTTTCATTGATTATAATATGGTTGAATTTGAGCAAAGTGACCAAATTTTTCTTTCAAAACCATGTGTAGATATAAAATTTTAGTATAACATATCCAATATTTTTGTAGATATACACATTAATTAGACCAATTTTTCCTTTCAAAACCGTATGTGCAGATATAAACATTAAGTAGAACATGTCCAATATTTTGCAGATATACACCTTAATTACACCAAATTTTTCTTTCAAAACCATGTGTAGATATAAACATTAAGTACAACATGTCTAATAATTTTTCACATATTTTTTTTGTGAACAAAAACCATACCTCGCAATATGAACCATGAATAAAATAACAAGACAAAAGCTAGATTGTGATCTTAATTCTGAAGAAAAGTTGAGAAATGTAATTGTCATTGCAAAAAGTGTAAGGGCTTAAAGAATCAAAAAATTATAACCACAACAACCCAAAGTCATTGTAGGAAATATAGTCACATTGAAGTGGTCCACAACTTTTGTTAATTTTTGAATGTGGATTTCCAACTGGAGGAACATGCAGGTGTGAATATCCAAGGTGAGGATAACACTCCAATGAAAGATGATAATAATGTGTCAAAGAACATGATTGGAGAAGATGGTATTGGTTCAGATGATGAAGATGGTTTTGATATACCTATACTTTAGAAGGCACACGAGTCCTTATACAAAGGCTTCCAAATAACTCTTCTTTCCACTATAGTGTTGTTGGTGAACTTTAAGGTTATGAACAATTTATCCAATGTAGCAATGTCACATATGCTAAGGTATGTCATTTTTGTCATATTCAATGTTAAAATACCATTACTATTCATTATATTAATAATTTATATTTGTTGTTATAGGTTGATAGGTGAGTTTTTGTTATCAGCATCAAACATTCTATCTCATTCATACCAAGAATTATCTACCATTATGAATCAAATTGAAATAAAGTATCATACAATACATACATGTCCTAATGATCACATTCTATAAAATAAACAACATGAATTTATAATAGAATGCTTTGAGTGTCATATTAGTAGATATCAATTAGATCAAATAACCAAAAAAATGTGCCTCACAAGGTTCTTTAGTACATTCCCATTATTCAACATCTTGAATGATTATTTAGGTGCATTAGCTTGGCATAATTTATAAATTACCATGCATGCAATAGAAGTGAAGAGAAAATTATGTGAATGCCTATGAATGATTCTACATCTAAAGAGATAGAAAAAAAATATGACTAGAGTTTACAAAAGAACCTCGTAATCTCAAACTTCCATTGGCATCAGACAATGTCAATCCATTTGGAGAAATGAAACATGTTTACTCAGTATGACCTATTTTTGTTATTAAAAATAAGATTCCTCCTTGGATGTCCATAAAGAGGGAGCACATAATTTTGTTATTGGTTGTACTAATTTTTTTTTCATTTAATATATATCGAAATTAATTTAGAAACAATGCATCAAAATGATCATAATAATTATGTATAATTAATAGGTAACATATGAACGTGTATATTGAGCCCTTTATGGATGAGTTGTTTAAGTTATGGAATGAGGTCATTATGTATGACATCTCTAGATCAATAGGACAAAGACAATTTCAATTTTATACAATGCTTATATGAATAATATATGGTGCCCCTGGGCTAATTCATTTTTGTGGTATGTTATATTGTTAAGGTCACATATTTTTGGTTTGTTATAGTGCTTACACATTATTGTTGTATGCTTAAGTTATGCATGATAATTGTACATGACCTTTTAGGTCTTCATACAAAGGAAAAATTTGCATGTTCAGTTTGTGGTCCGAAGATGAAATCTTGTTATTCAAACAGTTTATAAAAGCATGCGTTCAATGAGTTTAAGAACTTCCTCCATAATAATCATAAGTATCAAATTACTAAAAAATATCTTTTTAATGGGAAAAAAGAGACAACATTAAGGCCACAAAGAATGACACCTTATCTATGAGAGTTGGAATATGATTGACTAAATCGCTGAGGTAATGTTCAGTGTGTGGTCTAAAGTTTAAAATTTATATTTTGATATTATTTTTTATTTAGTAATGATGTAATTGATGCTCGTGAAGGTTATCAATGCATCAATGACCAACTTCTTAGAGGAATAAAAAGTTATATTACTCAATTTAGTAGGTTATCATACTACAAGGATCTCCCAATCATGCATTTGTTTGATGCTATACATATTAGAAAGAATGTAACAAAGACACTATGAAAAATATTGGATGAAAGGTGTGATAGAGAAAAAATTACCAATATTTGTAATGACATTCATGAATCCAATGATTCACTAAAGGATTTCATTGAATCAAATAGCAATGGAGGTGACATAAATAAGAGCGCCCTTCCTTGGTTATTAATAGAGCAACAAAGTGATGCATTAAAATAAGTGATAAAAAGAATAAAATTTGATTTGCTACAAATATAAGAAGTCTTGTATCAAAGAAAGGTAATTTTGGGCCAGGGTTGAAAACATATGATTGACATACCTTTGTCAAGGTAAGTTATGTTCTCTATTTACAATATATTTGTAAAATGTTATGTACTACCGATTGTATTATTTCATAATATATTGAAATGATCATTTTTTAATAATTGTAGTACGTCCTACCTCTATCCCTCTCACACCAATTTGAAAATAGTATTAAACAAGTTATATATGATATTGGAAAATACATGAGGTTAGAAGTGTTATTTCTTAGCATTCTTGCACATGTATTATATTTATGACTTGCTTTACTTTTTATGTAATTTAGTGTATATTTTTATTTGAAATCTTGTTTATATGTTCTTGTGTGTTGAATATCTTTTAGATGGTTATTATCTAAAGAAATTGATAAAAAAGATATTAAATATTGGAAAAAAAAATTCCACAGCTAATGTGTGAAATGTAAAAGAGTCTACCTTCAACTTTTTTCAATGCTTAAGAACACTACCTTATACATCAAGTTGAGGAGATTGAATTGTGTAGACCTATACAAACTAGGTCAATGTATTTAAAATTTATGAAGGGCTTGGTTTGATAAAGAATACATCCTAAGAGTTCTATGGTAGAGGGATATATAGTATACTAGACCATGGTGTACATTAGTGAATATTTTGTAAATTTGCATCAAAGCTCCATGTAAATCACATTTGAGATCTCAACTCTATTAAAAAATTTGATGGAGAGTACTTGATGGGTAAATATAGATTGAGGAAAGTGAGAAGTAATTCTAAGATGTTATTGTAGTTAATTAATTCTTATCCATCATCAATATAAGTTGTTTCTAAATGGTTTAGTTATTTTCTTTATATTTGGTCATGAATGAGATGCACTACATTTGTGTATTGCAAATAATCTTGATTGGATGACAATATGAATTCAACAGTCAAAAAAAGATTATTGCTCATTAACATGGGATGGTGTTGCATCATTGGTTAAAGAAGCTCATCGTAATGAATATCCCAATGTTAGGCCAATGGTACTTGATCTAGTATATGGCTTGTAATAATTCTGTTATAAAATAAATCATTTATCAAACTATTGTTAATGGGTTGATTAATTTAATATATTTTGGATCCTTTTTTTTTGTAGTTTGTGTCATCGTCAACTAACTTTGTACACCCTCAAAAAGTTTTTTCTATGGGTATTGAAGCATGGATTTTAGTTAGTCTTTAGGTATGCATTTTGGATTATTTCTTTGTAGTAAAAATTTCTATTGGAGTTCTAGTTTGTTTTCCATTTTTGAAGTGAAAGATCTCATGTGATTTCAGTGGCATTCAACCCTCACTCTATTCCATTATTGCATGTAGCTCTTCACTTGAATATAGAAAATAGGAGCATTATCTTTTGGAAAATCTCATTGAAGGTCTTGTGTTCTATTTTTCATTATTGTTTGGTACTATTTGATGAATTTGGCTCTCTAAGATTAGCTTGCATTATTAAGTTTTCTTTCTTCCATCCACACATCCCTTCATCCTTTTGCACTTTAGAACAATCACCAAATAGATCGATACATCATTGATGGTATAATCTATTGCACAAGTTGCTCCTCCACCACTATATGACCACCGTACGACCACATAGACCCTCCCATATGACAACATAGCCCTCATGTACAACCACATAGTCTTTCCTGTACAACCATCTAGGCCTACCCTATGACCCTCTCTTCCTAACATATGACCTCCTACGTATAGCCATTGTGTCCTCTCCCCATATGACCTATCCCTTGTACAGACTCCACTGTCCACCATGTCCTTCAACCTTCCCATCCTTGGTGTATGATTACCTACCATCTCCACTCCATCATTCTGTCTAGTGTTATAGACATCGTATAACCTCTAGTTGGCATCCATACATCAATTCCACCACCCATACTACTTTCCAAAATTGAAGAGGGATTATTAAGAGCAGTTGCGTTGGTCAAAACATTACAATGGTATTAGAGAGCTTTGATTCTACCAGCCTATGAATAGTGAATGAGAGTTTATAGCTGGAAGGGACAAGGAACCCATTTCATAGATAGAATGACTACCAAACCAGAACCAACAGTTTTCAAACTCATGGCACTACTAAGAGAACATGGGAAGAATTAAGCATAGATCAATGATACTTACCAACTCATGAAAGAAACTTTCAAGAAATTGGAAGACAATAAAATATCCAGAGAACAAAATGGTTGCAATAAAAATTTAGTGTTGGGTAAAAAAAACCTTCATCTAGCATGATCTCGACCTTCCATGTCATCTTTTCTCCATGGTCGAAGACACCATCTAGAGGGAAGGTGCTGAGTTTTGAAGAAATGCAAGATCTGCTGAGAGAAGAGTAGAAGAATGTAAATTTTGAGGAAGATATATCCTACAAAGATTATACAAATGTAAGAATGAGATATTTAGGAGCCAAAAATAGAGGATATTTTAATGATGATCTTAGGAGGAAGTTGAGTAAAGCAAATTTATCTCCATTTGATGGATCTGGATCCATATCTACACAAGCATGGGTAATGAAGGCCGATACTTACTTCCAGCTTAATCCCATGCTAGAAGAAGAAGCAATTAAATTTGTGGCATTACACCTAGAGGGAGTTGTGCATGAATGGTGGTATCACATTGGGGCATGATCAAATAAATACTTATGTGGAATTCAATAAGAGATTGATAGATTGATTTGATGGTAAAGATCCAAAACTTAATTTCAAAGATTTGGCATAGTTGAGACAAATTGGATCGGTCAACCAATACATTGCAAAATTTTGGAAACTCTTTGTTTTGGTCACGAATATTTTTGAAAGAAGATGAATAGTGCTCTTCATGGATTGATAGAACCACTAAAAGGTTGGGTAAAGGGGTTTATTCTTGCCACCTTGTCAGAGGCCATTAAGAATGCATGAAGTATGGCATCATCATCAACATTATCCTTGTGAAGTTACTCACATTCCAAACTACTGATGTTTTCAAGGGATAGAGATAATAAACCTCCACCCAAGAAGCCATCATTAGATGGTGCCACCAGATGGAAGCTCCAAAGGAAGAAATTGTGTTTTAATTGCAAGAGACCTTGGGAGCCTAGCCATAAATGCCTCAAAAAAGGAAAGATCCATTAAATTGAGATCGTATTTGATGATGAGGATGATCAGGAAGAAATACCTGTTGAAGACAACCAACACCATGATGAAACCAACATGGTTAATTTGAATCATATAGAAAGAATTATAGCTTTAGTATGGTGCAAAGGAACAATTGCCCTAATCAATTATTTGAGGTGCACAATGTTTTGTGTACAGGGAACCCTTCTAGGAGAAAGGGTTATGGTGATGCTCAATAGTGGAGCTGCTCTAAAATTCATAAACTCATTTCTAGTGAAGCAAAGAGGACTACCTACGAAGACACACACATAAGATTTCAGATCTAAGTTGCTGGAGGGACTCTTCTACCCTGCACATACCTTGTTCCTTGGCTAAGTATCATAATGGAAAATCACACGATGACTGAGGATTTCTTCATAGTAGAACTTGATGACATGGAGGTTGTTCTAGGCATATAGTGGATGGAAACACTAGATGAATAAACTCAGAGTTTCAAATGGATGGATTTCACTTTTGTTGTCGATGGAAAGAAGGTTGTTCTCCACAAAATGAAAAATAAGGGTATGAAAGAAGTAAGTACACATCAGATGGAGTTAATTTTTTGGCATGATTACATTTCTTAGGTCACACATTGTTTTTTTTTTATAGAGCCTATAAAAGGGCAATAGATACCTTCCCAGGATGTCGATCTCAAAATTATTTTGAGTGACCATGATAAAATTTTTATAAAAATTTCACCCAACGTACCACCGCATCGAGGGTTTGAACATACTATTAAGTTGGAAGCAGGAGTCAAGCCAGTCATAACCACACCGTACTGCCATCCCAAGAAATGTAAAGATGAGATCAAAAAGATGATTTAGGAACTACTAGAGAAAGGATGGACCCAGCCTAGTTTTAGCCCTTTTGTGTTGTCAGTGGTATTAGTCAAAAAGAAGGATAGGATGATGTACATGCATATGGACTATCACGTGTTGAACAAAAAAATAAAGAATCGATACCCCATTCCAAGGATAGATGAGTTGCTAGATGAATTTTCAAAAATAGATCTCCATTTTGGATACCATCAGATCTGCATGAGGGAGGAAGACATGGAAAATATGGCTTTTCATTATCACTACGAGCATTATGAGTTCCTGGTCATGTCATTCGATTTAAAAAATGCATCTACTACATTCCCATTGTGCATGAATTGCATCTTCAACAAAAAACTGTGTAAGTACTTATTGGTATTTTTTGGTGATCTTATTTATAGCAGGACATGAGAGGAGCACTTGAAACATCTAGATAAAGTCTTGAGGATCATGAAGGAGTAGTCTTTGTTCACCAAGAAATTTAGGTGTGAATTTGGTATAACAAAAATATTTTACTTCAGAAATGTCGTTATTAAATATGGAGTTCAATTTCATTAGGAGAAGATTTAGGCTATCCTTGAGTGGCCTCCACCAAAACCACTCAAAAATTTGTGAGGGTTTTTCGGATTGTGTAATTATTATTGGAGGTTTGTTAAAGGATTCTCTTAGTTGAGTGCACCCTTAATAGATCTGATAAGAATGGGGTCCTTCCAGTGGAATGGAAAGACACAACTTAGTTTTGATAAGTTGAAAGAGGCAATGAGCACTTGTCCCATACTTGCATTACCTAATTTCACTTGACTGTTCATTCTAGAGTGTGATGCATCTGGAGAAGGCATTGGAGTGGTAGTAATGTAGGATAGACACTTGATAGCTTATGAGAGTAGGAATCTTACACAAACATAATGGTTATATTCCATCTATGATAAAGAAATGTTGGCCATCATACATGCACTCACAAGTTTTGACGGTATTTGGTGGGTGCCAAATTTGTCATCTGTACAGATCACAATAGTTTGAGATATTTTCTAGAGCAACGAGACTTGAATGAAAGACAACAAAAATGGGTAAGCAAGGTTCAAGCTTTTGATTTTGACATTGAATATGTGAAAGGGAAGAACAATGTGGTTGTAGATGCTTTGTCTAAGAAACCTTCCATTTGCTCACTAAACTAGATTTTAGCTAACTAGAAGACACATTTGTTGGTAGAATATTCAAAATATATTTAGTTGTGAGCTAATGGATGGAAACACCTAAGATGATCAGTACAAAGTGGTGGATGACATTATCTATTATAAGAATTAGATATTTTTAGTGCCAGAATCCAAATTGAAGCAAAAAATCTTGAAGGAAGTACATGATTCACCCTTGGTAGGACACCCAAGTTTTCTCAAAACTTACAAAAGTCTCTAGGGGAGGTTTTCATGGAAAGGACTTAAAGGGGAAGCATTGCAATATGTAAGAGAGTGTGCCATCTGCCAACAAAACAAATTAGAATATGCTCTACCTGCCTGGTTACTCCAACCTCTTCCAATTCTAGAGCATAAGTGGGAAAGTATTTCAATGGATTTCATAATGGATATTCCCAAGGTGAAAAAAAAGAATTTTATTTTTGCGATGGTTGACAGATTGACAAAGTATGCACATTTCTTCACTAGCCCCTCAGATTTTTAGGTCGCACAAATTGTCAATCTATTTTCTAGAGAAGTCTTTTGTCTGCATGGGTTACCCTAAAATATTATCAATGATTGGGATGGGTGATTCATTAGTATATTTTGGAAAAAACTATTTCAATTGGTAGGGATAGAATTGTCACCAAGTACTAGTTACAACCCCCAGACAGACGGACAAATGAAGATTGTGAACAAGTGGCTTGAAGGTTACCATTGAAACTATGTCTCAACACAACATTGGGCATGGGTCAAGTGGATACATCTAGGAGAATATTGTTACAATACCACATATCACATTTCTATGAGGATGACACCATTCAAAGCTCTATATGGGTATGAACCCTTCTCCTTCATTGACACAGTGTAGGAAGACAGTCACAAACCAAGGACGAGAGACTAGCTTCAGGAGGGATAGGACATCCTATGATACATAAAGGAAAACTTACAATGAGCATATAATCAACAAAAGATTTATGTTGATAGATACTAAATGGAGAGGAGTTTCTAAGTAGGGGACTTGGTTTATCTCAGGCTCTAGCCATATCAAAAATCCTTATTGAAGGAAAAGGGAAAAGAAAAATTGAAGCCACGATTTTATGGCCCCTATCGTGTACTCTATCTCATTGGTGAAGTCGCTTATGAGCTAGAATTTTGAGAGAGAAGTTGTATTCATAATGTCTTTCATGTTTCATGTTTGAAGAAGGTTGTGGGGTAAAATGTCATGGTAGCCATAGACTTTCCACCACTCAATAAAGAAGGAAAGATCATATTGGAACCAACCAAGATTCTCGAAGCATATGTAAGACTCTATAGAATTGCATGGTGAAGGAATATTTTATGCATTGGAAACACTTTCCATTGGTCGATGACACAATGTAGGAGGGCAACCACATTCTCTAGCACCCAAAATTGCATTTTCTTGAGGACAAGAAAAAATTGGGATGGGAGGACTGTAATGTTCCCATTATAAAATAATTCATTTATCAAATTATTGTTAATGGGTTGATTGATTAATATATCTTAGATAGATTTTTATATTTATTTTCATAGTTTATGCCACTATCGGCTATCTTTGTACACCCTTAGAAAGTTTTTTCGATTGGTATTTAAGCATGGCTGTAGGTCATCTTTAGGTATGCATTTTGAATTATTTCTTTGTACTATGAATTCCTATTGGAGTTCCAGTTTGTTCACCATTTTGGAAGAGAAAGATCTTCTCTATTTGGCTCATGTAGTTTTGGTGGGATTCAACCCTCACCCTATTCCATTGTTGCATGTAACTCTTTGCTCAGATCTAGAAAATCAGAGCACCATCTTTTGGAAAATTTCATTGAAGATCTTGTATTCTATTTTTCATTGGTACTATGTGATGAATTTGGTTCTCTAAGGTTAGCTTTCATTATTAAATTTTCTTTCTTCCATCCACACACCCCTTCATCCTTTTGTACCCTAGAACAATCACCAAACATATTGATACATCATTGATGGCATAATTTGTTGTACACATTGCTCCTCCGCCACCGTATGACCACATAGTCCTCCTCCCACCCATATGGCCATCTAGGCCTACCATATGACCCTCTCTTCTTAGCATACGACCTCCTCTATATGAACACTATGTTGTCTCCTCGTACAACCTATCCCCTATACAGATTCCACTATCCACTATGCCACATGACCTTCCCATCCATGGTGTATGACCACCTTCCATCTCCACTCTAGCATTTTTTCTAGTCATATAAGCACTGTACAACCTCTAGTTGGTATCCATACATCAACACTAACACCTGTACTACCTTCCAAAATCTAAGAGAGATTGTTAAGAGTAGTTGTGTGGGTCAGAACTTGACATGGCTTAAGAGATAAAAAGATGTGTAAAAGATTACTAATCATGACCCATAAGTTTAATATAAACTCATAGATCGATGCAAAAAATAATGAAATTTTTGAATAATTGTAGATCAAACACCATAAAGCTATGTACTACCATGGTTGTAAATTTTGCATTAAAAAGTTAGATAAAATGAAGAAAACTTGTGATTTTAGGATAAGTGCAGTCTTTGAGGTCACCAATATTTCATCTACAAATGAAAATTTAAAAATTTATATTATGACATCTTGGATGATATACTTGAGTGTGACTTTGATTCATTGAAATTAGTTCTATTTAGTTCCAAATGGTATAGGCTACGATTGAATCAAAATGATCCTGATAGGACTATTATTGAACATGATAGTGGATTTACAATGATTAATACAAGGTCATTTGAGCTAGTTGGAGTTGAGCCCTATGTTCTTTCAAGCCAATGTGAGTAAGTGTTGTACTTTGGCATTCTAGACAAATTGGGTTGGTCATTTATTGTTAGACATGATCCAAGAGGAAAGTTGGTAAAGTATAATGTATGGAAGAAGAAGATATTGAAGAATAAGAAGAAGTAAATGATGAACATGAATGATTGTTACACAATGATGGATAAGAAGAAGAAGATGATGATTTTGGTGATGATGATGATGACAATCATGATCATGCTAACAAAGATGGTGATGATCAAGGCGATGATGGTCATGATAATGGTGATGAAGATGATGATGATGATGGCAATGAAGATGGTTGTGATGACAACTATGATCAAAGTGACAAGTATGATGATAGTGATGATGATGACATGGATGAAGATGATAATCAATGACATGATGAATGAAATGCATGTTGATGTACGATCAATGTCAAGTATGATGGGGTCCTGATTTATTTATAAAAATATGTTTGACTTATATGATTTTTTAATTAAGTTATTATGTGCTAAACTCTACTATTATGGAGTATATACAATAATACTACATAACTACCACACATAAAGTAGAGGTAAGGAATTATAAAATATACAATTCTTTTGATGAATGAATCATGTAATTTTTGTTTTCTACATAATTTGTAGCATACAAAGCATTGTAAGTGGACAAATTTTTATTGATTATAGTATGGGTGAATTTGATGAGTGAGGTAACCAAATTTTTCTTTCAAAACCATATGTGCAGATATAAATATTAAGTACAACATGTCCAATATTTTTATAGATATAAAAATTAATTACACCAAATTTTTATCTAACTTAAGATAAATGATTTACATATGCAAGCTATTCAAAACCTTTGACTAGGATCTTGCATAGTCACATAGATCAACATGTTTAAATTGATAGACTCTATAGATACTATTTTTTATTTAGATATCTTCTCTTTATTGTCAACATCAACTTTAGTCCTAATATGTCTCTCATTTTATGGATTGCAGGTATCACCAAATAGGTATTTGTTTGGCCTGTCTTCCTCAAGTGAGGAATATTTAGGTATAGAAGACAAAAGTGAGACATCTAGTAGGTCTAAAATAGGGAGATCAACTAGAGGTCAAAAAATTAGAAGAAAATTCAATAAAAAAATGCAATTTTTTCTTGCTGAGTGGGGGGAGGGGGTCATGTTCTAATGATAATGAGAGTGAGGGCAATGAGGAGGTTCCCTTTAGGTGTACACATATTCAAAAAGAATGAGTACCCAAGGAACTACCTGAAGTTAACACCGATTTTCTATTAATGAAAGGATATATCAGATAGCTCTATCTTCATTACATGGTTTGGGCCTATTTTCCATGGATGACATAAAGGTTAGTTACGATAAATTTTTTGAATTGATGGAGTATGTAGGACCTTGTTACAATTATAACAATTGGATGCAAATTGTGCAATATAAAAAAATATGTGTAGGTATGCATTGTCACCAAATTATATACAATACAAAAAAAATGACCAAAGTAAAAGGCTCACTATCTATATTGATAGAAGACCAAAAGCAATAGAGAATATTGTAGGAATTATAAATAGTTCTTAACCTATGTCAACTAATAAGTGGCCAAATTGTATATTCAAGGCATACAAGAGAAATCATATTTTTGTATGTGTAATAAAATCAATAAATATAGGGGAAGAGCTTCTGATATATTACAATTTGAATTGTGTAGATACAAAAAAATTCCCTATTATGGGACTGACAAGTATAATATTTAAACTAATTGCTCCAGTTAATATTGACTCTAATATATAATCTACTATTTTATTAATAATTTTTTGGTAAGTCTATTACTTTCATTTTGCCACTGATTGCTAAGAATTACTAATATTTTTCAAAGGGTGACATGGATACACAACAACACATAGGCAAGGATGTACCATCTCATACACCTTCTTCCATGAAGGTAAACCTTAATTATTGTAATTGGACAAATTATATAAAAAATGTTGTATTATTATGTTATTTTCTTTATGGCTTTGGATTTATTTTGATGGAATTTTATTGAAATTGATATTGGAGAGAAACCTAACCGAGGAGGCATATGCATTGAAAGAAGAATTGATACTTAGAGTCAATTCTTTGAAGGTAAGCAATAATTAATCTTAAACAATAATAGAAGTTCAATAGATGTTTATATTTTATAGTATCTTATGAATCATGATCTAAAATATGATGTGTTCTTCTACAAGATTTTGTGACACCTGCAAGACCACGTGGTCAACATGGTGAGGGTCGTAGTGCACAACCTTCATGTAACACTTTCTGTTTACAAGATTACTGAAAATTATAGTATTATTATACCATTGAGTTTATTTAAGGCAGATTCAGTTATGACTAAATACTATTCCATACTTGGGTCTCTATTTGAACTAGTTTAGGTTGTGCTTGATAATGAAAGGTGAGAGTGTTATGACTACCGAGTTTAACAAAGGACTTATTTACTGTTAACAAACCCATTTGCAAGTTGTAGATCGTATCAGGTATAAGATTTATAGTTTGAAATGCAGCTTCACATTCTATGATCAAAATTTACAACTAAATGTGGTTGTTATGTAATATACAAATTTACTTCATGAAGAAATGTTGCCACAAATATTTTAAACATAGATCAAAGGAAAACATTAACAATAAGATTACATTGCAAGTTGAGCTACAATATATTGCCTATCTCTGTTAACCTATTTTTCCTTCTCCATCCTATTTAAATAAATGACTAATTCTATGCTTACTATATTCAAATGAAATATGACTATTAAATGTGAATCTTATAATATTGGGTAATTACTAATTTATCATTCGCTTAAGCATTTGTTATGTACTAAGAAAATACAAGAAATGTTTAAATTGAGTGTGTAAGAAATTTACAACCATTTCACAAATGAAAGGCATGTAGAGAAGAATGATATGGATTTGTGTTAGTAACCTTATGACTACTATGGGTATTATTTTTTAATTTTTTAGCACATTATACTTAGCATTGAAATAAGAGATCTGATTTCAAAAGTGAAACTGGTGCAACATTGTTTATTTTCATCAACACTATAACACTTTACTTTTATTTTTGGATGCTTCTAGCTAGTATCCCATTTGATCTTTATCCACTAAAAATATCTTTGCTAACAATATTTTTTTCAACCCATGATGAAGTGTGGATGCCTTCTTGAGTCGTCACTCTGATATTGTCGAGTACATTATTAGCAATAAGGAGCTTGCAAACATCTTCGACTATGCCAAGTACAACTGGTAAAACCTTTTTTCTTGTATTTTGTAATGTGCTAATCATGCATTGTTTTTTCGTTGAGTGGATTTTATACTCATGGACCTATTTTGTGCAATGATAGATAGACCTTCAGTTGATAGAGAAACATAGACTAGTACTACTGAAGTTAAACCATTTCTTGAAGCATCTTGTGTGGCTAGTACTATCTCATTTGCGGGGACATTGTTGTTGAACAAGTAAACTATGTTTCTATTAAAGTTATGAAAGCTTCTAGGTGCTTTAAAATTGTTATTATTTATAGTGTAATTATAGTTTACTTATACATAACCATTTTGGACTTAAAGTCCCATGATTTTTTTTATAGAAAATAATATTTTCTTTGATCATCTTTTTTATGAAATTGAGGCTATTTGGACCCACCATATGTAAAAGATATGTAGTTTCATATCATTGCTATAATATTTTTCTTTTCTTCCATTTATTGTACTATATTAAAGTTATTATGATTTAACAATTTTTTTTTTTTTTTAAAGGCGGAATGAACATGGTTCTAAATTAAAAACTCAACTCATTACATCTTTAGAGGACCTTTTTGGGAAGAAAATATTTTTGACACTGCCCTACTTCTCAAAAGAACATCCAAACATATAAAGATTGTGATAGACCAATAGAGAAGGGGTCTAAAGGATAACCCAAAGTACGATTGTCCTCCTATGATTCCACCAATGGAGTGGAATGAAATAATAGAAGATGCAAAAGAGAAAAGGCTACATCGCTTTGCAAATGAACCAGAAAAGGGTAAAAGAAGGTATTTCATGATAGTATTAAGTAGAATGTAATCATGCATTAATTAGTGATATTTGTAAATATATAATCTAACACGTTTAAAACTATTCATAGACTCCAGTACACATAAGTGGCTACAAAAGTGAGACTACAAAAGGTTAGCCAACACAAACATGGCTCTGTAGCTATATGAATTTTTAGTCTTGACTTGTATGTAACAACAATGAAATTTCATATAATCTTTTTTATATATAATGTTGCAAAAAAATTTGTTTAATCAAATCATACATGCAAAATTGATGATATTAAGAAAAAAAGGCTTAGAATTCAATGTAGATCCCACGAACGAAGATTAAAAAAAGCCTTGAAGGAAGGCTATAAAGTCATGGCTGCACACCTACACCAAGAATCTAAAAGCCATACCCAAGAATTTGGTGCACCAATTGAGACATAGGTAAATTGGTCAAATGAAAAGTAAATCAAATTGAATAGTTGAGAAATTTCCTTTTTGGTGTTAGTTTCCAACATAAATTGACTCCATAACAATGCACATAACATTTCATTGTAGCCTTCAAATCTTATCACAAAACCTACACATGATGAAGGCCATGATGTGTATCATAGCGGTGGAGGTATTAATTTATTGTTGGAAATTAATTACAATAAATACAATTTAACATCTTCTATTTAAATTTGACATGTAACCTTTTTTTGAATATTTTAGAGCATGTCGAACATCATGGTGAAGGAATGGAGCATGTTTCAAGTGTTCAACATGTTGAGGTGGCAAAAAATCAAAATGTTATTGTACATGATGTGGCATTTTTAGGTAAGAAAAATGCATGTTATGTTCTACTGGTTAATTAAATACTAGTAACAATTAAAAAAAATAAAAAAGAGTATGCCAATTTAACCCATTTACTTATTATTGCAATAAAGCCCCCTTTAGTGCAACAACCTTCTATTCCTCAAAATAGGAGGCATCATATTTTGACATTACATGTGCCACAAGAGGATGAGAATGAGGCAAATATTGATGTTCTTGTCAGGATTTACCTTAAGAGATCTTACAAAAAAAAGTAAATTTTTTTTTTTTTTAAAATGCTCTTTGATAAACCTTGTTTTTAAACTTTGTTGGATAATGAAAAAATATTGTTTTAAGTAATTATCTATGAATGTTTCATATTAATATTGATTTTTATGTCATGTTAATGAATATTGTTATGTGTTAATGAAGTCTTGATTAGTATTTCCTATTAATGAATTTAATATCATATTAATGAATTTTATGTGATTACATTTTTTGAATTTTATAGTTCATAAATGGATTAATGAATGAATAAAGTATGTAATTAGAGGTTAATGGGGAATTTCTAGATTGATGCTAGGGGGAGGGTGGTGAGGCCATATGAGCTTCCACCTTCACATGGTTGACTTTGTTAAGTAGAGAATATTAAAGTATTCTTGAAACCAAGTGAAGCTCAAAGTAACATACCAAGGATTTCTTCCTTACTAGATAATAGTTTCTTTTCTTTGAGATAGAGTTCCGTGTCCATTCCTTTATCAATCACTACTCTTTCAGGCTCCTCAATTTCCTACTCTATCCTTTCTTTTGCTTCAAAACTATTACCAAAGTGACTGTTGTTCTAAATTAGCAATTTATTCTTGATAATCTTTAGCTTAGTTACCAAGCAATATAATCTTGATCCTGATACCTCTGCTTCTTTCAACTACTATTCTATTATATTCATTAGGTTTTCATCCCTCACCCAAATTTTTTCAAACTTGAAAGGACATTATTTTGGGAGTGAATCCTCAATGATATTCAACAGAACTGCAAAGTGGTTTGAACTAGAACGAGGGAGGATATGGGCCGAGATAATAGATTGAAAGTTTTCCCAGCTCCCTCTAAGGAAAAATCTATCTAATTTTTCAGCAATTTTCCTGAATCATTGTCTTCTATTATTCAACATGTATGTCTCCTTCTCGTCATTTATTTCTTTCATAATATTTATGTTAACCCAATCATTAAAATCAGTTGTTATTGAGATTCTTTAGTAATTCTCCACTATTTTTCTCTAGGATTGATTATAGCATTAAATTAACCACCTATAATACAAACATGAATTCATTATAGAATTAAATTTAAAACTCATAATATTTTTGTTAAAAAATAAAATCATGTCCAACACATGCTTACAAAAGACTTCTTCTAGAGAATTGGGTGACCATTTTTTTCTGGTGGAGACTTGAAAATGTTTTACAAGGGAAGGACATGTGTGCAATTTTTTTTCTTTTGAACATAGATCTCTTTTCTCAAACATCCAAACTATTTAATATTAGGTTTAAGTGTTCCTACAATGAAATCAATCATTAGATCCGCTCACCTTGAATGTTACTTTTTTCTAATGGTCATCCTCACATTTATAAGCCTTGATTGCTTGTAACTATACTAAGCTCTAGAAAAGTGCATTCTAGTATTAGGATATAAGTGTTTGTTAGAGAGAGAGTGTTTTGTACTCTTAGAAGGCCAAAGAACCTATAGACCTCATACATGCCTATAATTTTATAAATAAATGAGATTGAATTAGACAAAGGTCTTTCCTTTTTTCAATCAATTGTATTAAGGAACTTAGTGACAATGTCTTCTATTACACTCTTGGATGCATAACATTGCACAATTATTTAAAATAAAATACTTGCATGAATCTTTTTATGTTAATGTATTAAAAGTGTGTGCATTTATCCAGACATCTCATATGAGATCTCAACAATATTTTCAACATTTTGTACTTACAAAAATTTCACTTATCATACAAAAATTCTTACTACCTCATTCTTTATTTCTACATTTATCTTATAAATAATATTCCATTTTGGTTTATATCAGGTTGCAATTGTTCATAGGCTTGCCATGGGAGGAGGTGTAAGTTTTGTAGTTCTAACCATGTTTTCAGTTGTTATAGTAAACACTATGAGTTGTTCTCAACCCAAATATGAATTTCATTAATGCTGAAAACAATGAAGATTGGTAAGTCCTAAACACATTTGTAAATGCAGTTAGCTGCATGTATGAAGCAACAAATTCTATTTTTGTGGGTCCTTTTCATACAAAATGCACATATGGTAAGTGGAAACACTCAGTCAACAATACTAACTAATCGAATCTTGGAAATTTCTGGTTATCTTTTGTATAGTTAATAACCATTGAGCTCATCTAATGATTCATGGAAAATGTAATGTGGTCATCCAAAAAAAATTCTTAGCCCATAATTTGCATAGATTTTAATCAGAATGTAATGTTGTCTCAGAAATATCCTATCTATGCAATGATTGCAATAGGCATTTGCAACTCTTGAGGCTGGATTTGGATTTTACATTGACTACAACTTCTCATACATTCTTTCATATCTTCCAGGACATCTAGGTACAAACCTATTATCATGTCCGCACAGTCATTGTTGAAGTTTCACTTAATATGATCCAATGTTGTCTAGAGTTTAAGATATATACATGTTTAAAAGAGGTCGTGCAAGTCTGTAACATCAGTTGGAAACTACATGCTTTCAATCCAAAAGGAAATTGAATATGAGAATTAATATATAAGAATGTGTGCTTTACAATAATTTCAATTACTTGTAATTGAATTTATGGATGACTGGTGAAGGAATGAAATATTTGTTATTAAATACAAAACATTTGCTTTGAGAATAATCTGACAATTTCTCTTGTTGGATTGTTAATTATGTAGGGGAATATTTAGCATTAATAGGAGCATGGTTTGATGGGGCAGAGGTGGTTGCAACTGGTCTTGTGACTCATTATGTTCTAAATAAGGTATTTTCTTAACTATTGATGCCTTTGTTCCTTAACTAGTTAAAAAAGAGCTTTAGATATCTAAAAGGGACTTCCTTCCCCTTTTCTTGCTACTCTTTACACAATCAAGAGTTTCCTTTCTTAATTTAGTTTGGTTTTTCTATACCCAAGATGCTCTAAGTCATCAATTGTCACTTTATCCCTTACTTGATTCATTTCTTCCTCTTCAAGTTCTATAATTTGTGCAATGAGATTTCTCTAAAGCTAGCTATTCCTCACTCAACAACTCTTCTCAAACCTTTCAAGTATATCACTCAATACTTCATTACAAAGACATTCAATAGATGCATTAATATTTTTACTTGTAGCTCCCTCGATGTTGGTTTTTATCTTTTCCTCCTCATCTATCCTCATGTCTTTACAATTAGTAACTTTTGGATTAGGTTGTGTGCTTATTTTTAACATCAATTTTTTGGATCAAACCCAATGATCCATCATTAGGATGCATGAAAGAAAGGCTAATTAGATTATGCGTGGATCCTCATGTCATTAGGGATTACTTCTAGCTCAACATAATTGTCTTAACCCTATTTTCTACTATCTCTCCATCATCTACTTCCAAGATTCTAGGTTCCTCTCTATTCTAATGAGCCTTAGAGGGATTCCTAGCAATATTACTATTCGTTTTTTCAAGGTTATCCTAGCAAATGCAACCATAGTCATGATTGGATGAATGAAAATGAAAAATCAAAAACTTGATTTTTTTTTTGTTTCTAACACCTACACTCCTTGATGCTTTATTATATATATATATAGTATGTATGTATGTATGCATGTATGTATGTATGTACACACACATTTCCACTTAAGAGGTAATTCATCTACCTAGTCTTTTAATATTTCAGCCTTTTGATGCTTTGACTCTAATTCATTCTTTATACAAAATTAGCTAAGTCTTTTATTTTCCTTTGTTCTTTTTTTTCTTATTGACTATTCTTATATAATCTTTAATTCAAACTTAAATTTTACAAGACTCCTTCTTACTCTTTGTTTTCATCTTCCTCTACTTGTGCCCTTTTTTAGTTCTATACACTTGAAATTGTCCTCTTAATTTAATGACTCTATCCACTTTGTTCTCATTCTAACAAACTTGATCGCATTGTTGATAGATATTTCTCATAGAAATGTCCATTAGATTATCTTGCATTATCAAATCAAACTGTCAAAATAGATAATACAACAAGTTCATTTGTCCTTACACCTATATACATATCCTAGAATCACTCAATAGTGGACAAAGATTTAAAAACTTTCTTGTTATAGGTAGTTCTTTAATTCATCAATGATGCTCCTAAATTAAATGTACCCAATACAATTTTTTGTGAATGTAAGCTCACAAACTGGAGCTTGCCAATGGAACTACTCATACAAGTTGTAAACAACTTGAAATATAATCCCTTACTGAAACTATTATCTATAGTTTACTTCTTGTTCCTCCTCTTTCAATGTCTTCTTGGAGCATTCTTCCTCCAATAATTTTTCTCTCTACTTCTCTTTGTCCTAGATTTAGGCATACCATATCTTGAGCTAATCCAACAAATGCACCTTTTTCTTTTCATCTTTCATTGATTTGCATCTTTAGTGTGCAAATATCTTCTTCCAAATACTTTTTCCACTTCTTTCCTCTTCCTTGGATTTTGATTCACCGCAAGTTGACAAACTACAACATCCCCTATAGTTCTACACAAGAATATGTAATATATTGACACAAAGCTCTTACTAGAAATTTCATTTACTCCTTCAGTACATAAACTTGCACTACTTCTTTCTTATTCATCTTTTCTACATGCAAATCCATGTCAACTTGCTCATCATATTTAAAAAAAAAAAAATCCTCATTTCTCACTAGCCCAACATCTTCTTTTCTTTCACCCATTAGCAGTGTCATCTTCATCTCCTCCTAAGGACCTATCATTGTTTTAACTTTTCCTACTCTTCAAGGTTTGCAACTCCATTCATTTCACAATCACCGTTGCAAGCTTAATTTTTTGTCCCTCTTTTACACCTTCAAAAAGGGATGATCTTTCAACCACACCCTTCTTTTCATCATCCATTTTCAAATTTTCACAAGGGTCTTGTCAATCCTTACTATTGCAACTTTCTCTTATTCTTCAAAAAATCCACCATCCATCCATATATTCATTAATAGACAAGTTATGTCTACACGATTTCCTTTCTATCAAAATTGCAACCACCTTGATCTTCTCTCTATCACACCCTCACAGTGATATACTTTAGTTGTCAACTCCTCCATGTCTTTTCTTTGATCCTCTTACATGAATTCCTATTCTCCAATGTCACAATTTTAATAACTTGCTACAAATTTTCTCTAAATTGCAATCAAATCACTATAAAAGTAGTTATCGATGTTATTCATCTTCTCTTCTTTGTGCAACCAATTACTTTTCTATCAACCATTTAATCTCAATAAATTTCATATTTTCTTCATCTATTCCTTCAACAAGATTTCACCTTTGTCTTCCTTAACCTCATCAAAATTGAGACCATTACTATCCATGAATTTTATCTTCAAACACCCTTCATCCACTTCATATAACTCATTTCATTGACTTATTATCATTACTACATATGCCTCATTATCATCCCCACTTGTGTGAGCTTATCCCTCAATTTAGACCCTACCAAAGGGCTACAACACACGTTTCATTGATTTTTTTGGGTACTCTTTCAAAAGAATACTTTTCTTCTCTAATCTCTATACTTCATGAGAGTGATTCACTTCCTTACAATCATTCCAATCCTCATTCCCTTCCTCGGCATAACACTTTATTCTTTCCATGGGAAACTATGATTCAAACTCATCATCTAATGTCCAACCACCTATGGTTTATTAGACTTATGATCTAAGCATTGGTTGTGAACATGAGCTTCCAAGGATTTTTTTAGAGATGAAGGTTAGATGTTTGCATGTTGTGAGAATGATGGAGACAAGGTGATCGATATTCCACAAGTGCTGGGAGTTTGACTTGTTGATTGAGAGCATCAGTACACTTTCATTCTTTTACTGCTCAAATTCTCCACTTCTCACCCCCTCCAACCTCTATGTTGCCTGAGTTTTCTTACCTAAGACTTGCAAAAATATTGGTAAGCCAAGACCTACCTAGGCAAATCACAAAACTACCAAGAAAAAAGGTTTCCCATGGTTGTCCATCTGCAATGGTGTGATGGAGTGAAAATATCACAACATGTACTTTGACTTTGTGTGAATATTTACATATTTACCCAAGAAAAAGATTGTTTAGGTTTTCGTATTTTGAACATTCAAGCATAGAGGGTGATAAATCTTTATAATTATTGCAGAAAACTAACAGAGGTGAAGATAACTTATTTTAAAAATTTGAGAATTGAGTTTGAAAAATCCAATTTGGGAATCTAACTTTGATATCATTAAAGTTGAGGAAGATTACGCTTTTTTAGTTATAAATTATCTTGCATTGCTTTACAATATTTTTAATGTGTTTTTGATAAGAAGTATTTTCTAATGTAAATTGAAATGAAAAAATATTTTAGATTCTAATATTGATTTGTGGCTTTGCCTGTGTAAGTGAGCTCTATTATTTATAACTCATTTTTTATTTGGCTTACTATTTGGTGTTATAGATGATATTTAAGGGCACCAAAATTTCACATTGTTCATTGGAAAACTTTTCTTGAGGTGTCCTTGTTGGAGCAGTTAAAGAATTTTGTCAAAAACTACTTGACTTATGTAAGAAATATGGTCTGGTAAGTCAATGATACGTTGATTATTGCAACACATTCACACATCAACTATATACATATTCAATTTATTTTAGAGATGGTTATCTTTTATGTTGTTTAAGCGTTCCTTTTGATATTGGTTGTGTATTGGGTTTGGCTAGTGAGGTTAACCTTTATCATGGTACTTGAATTGTTTGCAGAACATGAATCCTCTACCATCAATACCACTTGCAGATGACGTACATGTAAGTGTTGATGGTGTGGTAAGACATCTGATGTGAATTTGTATGGATAAAAAAAGAGTCCCCTTGAACTAATTATGTGCATTATGCCCCAAATATACAACTAGCATCTATATGGTTTGTAATGTAATTTTGTCAAGATTTTAGATTGTTTTTAAAATCACCAAATGAAAAATAGATTGTTACCATAGAACACTATGCTATTTTTTTTTGCATCAATTATAGCTTCTATAAAAAAGATTTGTGAAATTGGACTTGGGGATTTGGACTTAGTGTTGCTTGGCAGGCCATGTGAAAAAGTGTTAACCTAAATACATTATCAATATTATATTAAAAATAAACACAAAGGTGGATGTTCCTTCAGAAGAAAATGATTTTTCTATCTTAATATCATCTTTGGTATTAACTAGAATGGACCATGTGAAAAAGTGTAAACCTGAATACATTGTGATTGTTATATTAAAAATAAATACAAAGGTAGATGTTCCTTCAAAAGTAAATGATTTTTCTATCTTAATAGAATCTTCGGTATAAAGTAGAATAATTTGATAACTGTCATTAAATAGTTAGGAGGTTAAAATTCACTATTGGATGATGAGTAGAGCAAAAAGTTACCTCTTATACCCGATTACCTTCACTAATCATTGGTACTGACATATCACATTCAAGGATTAGAGATGATAGTAGTCCATTGATTTTATCTATAAGTATCTAAATCAAAAAATTTGTTTTGTCACCATGGAGTGTTATCTAACACATAATTTAGTGTCAACACAAAGAGCCACTAATGGGAATGTTATCTATGCCAATAATGTCAAAAATTTGCTGCAAGTATGGATTGACCATCTTTCTCTAAGTATGAAGCAATAGTTCGCACACAAAAATGAGGGTCTAAAATATTTGAAGATCTATATTGGGAGAAAGAGGATGAGTAGGGCCACAAACAAATAGGAGGTTGTTTCAAGTAATTTCTTATCTAACTGAATTAGTTAATTATTTTCTATTGTTATTGCTAGTGTTAAGAAAGTTTTAAATGCACCAATTACATTTGACTTTGTACTGGAAATGCCCTGTCATTTATTTTTAAAGAGCCTTCTTGCTTCTATAACTTATTTGATTTGTGGATTTGTATTTCTTCTTGCTTCTATAACTCATTTATTGTACATTTTTCCATGGATTTAGTTTTCATGTTTTATGTGCTATTTTTTTCCTTTTTAAATTTTCCATTTTCTTCCTTTGAATGATGTGTCTTGTTCCACCACTTTGTCCTTAACCACATGTTTTAAATCTATCTTCATTTTCTATTTACTCATTTTATTCTCATGATCTTTAAATAAATGGATTTTTGGATTAGAGGTTAGTAAGTCTTTGTAATTGGAATTTAATATTTATATTGTAATGATATTTTTAAGGGACAATTTAATTTTATTACTAGTAGGAGGAAACAATTTAGGAGAAAAAAGCCATAAAGAGAGAGCTTCCAAGAAACTGCTCTAGAGGTTTCTTTATAAAAGAGTCCTTGTCAATATAGACATCTTGTAGAAACTTCGATGAAATGAGAACATTCATTTCCAAAAACCACAAATCTTATCATAAAAGACTAAAATTTCATGCTTCATCAAATTAGGAAATGATTAAATAAAAGTTTTATATGTCATGCCTCATGAAAGTAGGAAATTGTTTAATAGAAATTGATTAAACATATGTGGATGTTAAAAAGACTTCATAGATACAAAGCTGGTAGTCCCATGGTGGTTAGCTTTTTCTATATTTGATTTGACATTGATTGCTTTAATGATTATAATCTAAATTGATGAATATATCTCTATCTATATGAATATGAGCAGAGTAGAAGGGTAGTTGGACTAGTAGAAGTAGAGCCTTAGGCCATGAGTAGGGGAATGTGCTGGGGTGGTAGAGCTAGTAGTTATATCATTTATAGAGCATATTTAGTTTCTTCATTATGTCTTAAATGAGTGAGAATCTCTACCTTGAATTGGTCAACCTTTTGTTAGGATCCATATAAAATTTTACTTCCCTTTTTATGTACCATTTTTGTGCACATAAGCAATAGTAGCCTAATAGAGATCTTATGATGTTTTTGTTGATTTAATATTTATATATAGTCAATGATATAGGTATGATTTGAGGCTAGATTTGTTGTCTTCAAAGACTCGTGATAATTTCCATCTAGAATGAGTTTATAAAATTAAATATCTTATGTGGGTGTCTTTACCACTACTTAAACCAACATTTCACCATTTTCTTCATAATGTTGTTTCACATCTAGGGATTCATTTGGTGTAGCACCAACTCTAACAAATGAGCTAGCTTGAAAGTTCACCCCATAGTCTATATTGAAATGGATTTAACTCAATTTCTTCTTGACTCCATCAAGATTTTAATCCCTTGTTTTGGATCCGCTCAATGGATAATATATCTTAAAAATTCTAATGCTTGTTTAAATATTTTTAGAAGGAAGGTTGTCGTATTAGAGACTTCCCTCATTGAAAACTCCTAACCTCACACATCTTCGATTAAGAACTGTCATGCCCAAAATATTGGGGCAAAAATACACAATTTAAAAAAAAAATAAAAAAAATAATACAATAATAATTAATTCTACTTTTAAAAATTGATCACTCTACTAAGTTTGATATATTTATTTGATCATGTTAATGAATAGTCATGATGAGAACTAGGTACGTGATCTCCCAACAATGTCCTAACATTTCCATTTGAGTTTTAAAATCAATGTGTAGGACTAGATCGTTAAATTTGAACATTCGTTGCTAAATTGATTAATTCATTTAAATAAACCAAATTCAATTAATTTAAAAGACCTAACATGTTACCATATTTATCTACTCTTAAAATATTTAAAACATTCAGATAACCATCATATACATATTGATCTAAATAATTTGAAAACGTTAGAAAGAAAAAGAACTTACTAATTAATATACATTACATCCCTAATTAATCTTTACTTCAAATTTATTCCAATAATCTAACTTGAGTTTTATAACCTTTTGAAAACTAAACATTTTAAAATTAAAATAACACAAATCTTTCGATTCAAAACAATATAACCACTTAACAAATATATCTAAATTATTTTTTTAAAAATGATTAAACAAATAACTAACTTATTCTCGGCAACATATTCAACCAATAATGATATTAACTTTTCCAAACATAATCTTTTCATAAGAAAAACCAAACATATTAACTAAAATATACTAAGGCATAATAACAATATAAAATATATGTCAAAATTAATATTCAACCCCATCTAAATTATACTAAACTCAATCTATACTTTCAAATTAAATAATTGATCTCCTAAAATTAAATTCTAATAAATAACTTCATTACTACTAATCTCAAATTAATAAAACTAACTAAATATAAAACTTCATTCCAATAATAATTTACTTCAATCCACAACCTATTCAATAAAATAGAACATTTTAATTCAAATAATAATCCCACAAAAATTAAATTAAAATAAAAAATTAATTAAATAAATGAGGTATTAACATCCATCAAATAATTTCTACAATCTTGCAATTTCTAACTCCACCACTTTTACTCATCTAAAATATTTTAACAAATTTTAAAAAATAACAAAACTATAATTTTAAAGCAATTATATTTATACCACTCAAGAAAAATATATACTAATTAACATAACTTAACTATCTCCCTTTTAAAAAAAAAAAAAAACTTTATTTAAAAAAAAACTAACTTAACACCATTTAAACTAACGCTTTATTTGAAAACTACAAACTCTATTACTAATTATCCTAATTTAAAAACATACTAAAACTAATACTTATACCATTTCTTAATTTTTAATATAAAAACTTTATAAATAATATAATGAATCAATTAATAAATAAATAAAAATACAAACAAGAAACTTTAATTTAAAAGTCTATTTACTAAACTAAATGACTTACATAACAATTACACTAACAACTTTCAACAAAATCTTACTTACACTAACATTGACTTTTAAACTAATAATAACACTAATTAATAATTTAAACTAACATTCTTAAATAATAAAACAACTAACCTAGACTAAGACTAATGTTAAGACAAAACTTAAACTAATACTAAGGCTAGCTAAACATAACGTATAATAAACAATAAAAATCTAAACTACCTTTTTATCTCCCAAGTATACCCCTTTTTTCCATGCCCAAGACATTTAATATTCCCCCCACTCACGTCATTTCTCAAACAAGTTAAATTATTTTAAAAATGTTTAAAACTTTAAAATATCTTTCCTTCAACACATGCCACCCCCTTCATAAATACATAATTGATTTAATCCTCTCCCACTCAAAGCAAACAATGACCAATGAATTTAAGAGTTTCAAATTGACATGATGGGGTGACGTCATTCCATAAACCAAGCCCTTTAAACTTTATTGCTAGGCCTAGGAGAAAAATTATGACAAAAAGGTATTTAGGTGGGACTTGAGATATCTTTAGGTAGATATTTTATTTTATGATTTTTTTCTATTTGTTTTCTTGATTTCTTTTTATTTATCTATTTAATATTTTAATAAGATGCTTAGAGCATCTTTTTAGATCATTTGTTCCTAATAAGATTTTAGGATTTTCTCCATACAAAAAGCAGAGGCTTATAATGCCTGTAGGATGGTATTTTTTTATTTTTTTAGTTTTTTTTGTCTCAACTTTTCTAAGTCTATTTTGTCTAAGTGTAGATTTATTTATTTTATTTAATTTTATTTTGCAAATATTTTCTAAGTATAGATTTTTTTTGTAAGCAATGTATTTTCTTTTATAACAAGGGGGTTTATATACTTTTCTAATAGCATTTGCTAAATACCTAGTTTAAACCAAGAATTTGGATACTTCATTTTAACAACAAAACAAGATTGGTTTTTATTTTCTAATAATCACGAAAATGAATCAATGTTCTAAACATAACATTTTTTTATTTTACTTTTAAAAACATCAGTTTTATAACTTAAAACTCACTAATTTGTTTTCACAATAATGCAAGATTTATTTTAGCTTCCATAAAGCACAAAATTTAATCAAAGTATCAACCATATCCATTTATTTATTTTTAATGAAATTGAACTCCAAATTGCATAAAATTGAATGCTACCATTTTATCTAATTTTCCATACAACATGCATAAATGAGAAATTTCAAAATTCACATGACAAGAATATTATCAAACTCTTTTATATTATACTACCTGGTTCAAGGCTCTGCCAGGAAAGAACCAGTAAGAAAACCCGGCGTCCTTGCCACTTCAACAAAATGTTTAAATACCAATTTACAAAATATTGCAATACAACTTTGAAATCTCTTCTAAGTCCTTAACAAAGAATCCTTTTCAATAGCTTTGATACGTCAAGAGGATCATGGAGAAGACAAGAACTGACCCGGAGACAAATCAAGCATAACATGAAGAACAAAACAAATATGCATCTCCATCCTGATTTTGCACAATAGGTTCAATATTGAACCAGACTAGGGAGAAGGTGGATTTTTTTGATAGGAGACGTCGACCACAATATCGTAACATAGCCCTTTCGAGGCTAAAATCTCAGGAACTGGCATTGTTCCACAAATGCCCTTTCGAGGCAATAATCCAAGGATATCCATTCTTTCACTTTATTTATTTTTTATTTTTATTTTTCCAAATTTGACAATTCCAACATGGTATGTAATGACAAGTAGGGGCCAATAACACCCTACCCTCTTTCCCTCTTCTCATCATGAGAAGAGACTCTACACTATCAGAGTCCAACTTAAGCCCTTCTCTCGTACATGGCAAAACTAAGGTTAACCTCTATGTGGAGTTAAGGTTATTCAACCCATGGTAACAACATTCAATTTCACACTAAAGCAAAAATAGACTTTTTGAGTGACCACAAAAGTCAACAAAAGGGGCTAAGGGGGTGAAAAATGCCCCCAACCCATACCCATACCCCTTGGGCAATTAGATTTCATGATTTTAGGCTTTTAGGATTAATTATAAACCTATCAAAAGCTAGGAATAATTTAGGACTTACTAACAACCTTCAAAAAGTAGATTACTCACTAATCCTAATTAGGGTAATTAACCTCGATTACTCACTGATTATCAAAAAGGGTCACTAGCCTAATCCAACTTAGATCTTTAGGTTACTCGGTTCAACCTAACTATCATGCTAGAAATGCATATACAATTCACGAGTGTTAAGTGACACTATAATAACACTGTTACAAAACATTAACATTTAAAGATTACTGAATAATACATTCATTCAATCCATGGCAAAAATAAAATACGAACAATGAGGTTTGCATCTTTTATTAGATTCAACCTTGGTTTTCATAGTTTAGTACATAGGGTTCAGTCTTGTCTCTCCGTTGGATTTCCTGGCTAAAATATCCTGCACACTCATCACACACATCAATAGCTCAAGAAATCACATGTATATATGTATATAACATATCAAAAAAAATTCACATAACTAAAACATACATTTTAAATAATCAAAGCGTTAATTCTGAATTCACTTACTTCATCAGTAAACATGTTCATAAAGCATTAAATGATGAAATAAAATATTAGGAAGTAAAACATCACACAACATATAATGTTTCTTCATATCCATTTCAATCTCCTATAATGATTTTAACAAAGAAATTCTTATTTAATGAGTATGTGTGAGGAGGAACCTTACAAGAACTTCACCCCCAACTCCATAGTGCATGAGCCTCAAAAGAACCCTCTCCTTAATGCATTTTCTATACAAAATTTTCCCTTCTTGTGTCCCATAGTAATCCTAAAGTCCCTCCACCTACTCCCCTCATGTAATCCCCCTATAAGTTTCATGCCATCCCTAATTTTATGGAAATGTTTTTGAGAATTTCCAAATTTTCTCAGTTGGGACCCCTCATCCCAAGGTGACTTAGAGAATGGGCTACATATGGCCCCTTCTGGAGAATTGGTCAAAGGATTTGTGTTCTTGTGCTTCTCTCTCCCAAGAGAATGCAGTCCTTTGCTCCAAAGAGATCCCAACAAATTTGCAAAGGAGTCACTTCTCTATTTGAGTAGGCTCAATTGCAGAATAGGGTTATAATGAAGAGGTTCTTCTCCTTCTTGAACTTCAAGATGCTCATGTCTATGATCATTAATGAGAAGTATTTTAGAGAGGAGTTGGGGGTCTTAGAGGAGATTATTTCTAATGTGATTGAAGAGTCTTTTGTGTATCATGGGTGTGTTAATATTGGGGATTATATTCCCTAGTTGAAGTGGCTTGATTTGCAAAGGTATGAGAGGGCAATGATCAAGGTACAATCAAATTAAAACTTGTATATGCAAACAATATCAGAACCACATCTATCTAAAGCCACTTGTAGTGCCATCAATATAGGTCTATGAAATCTCATCTCAAGGTGGTGGTAGACCCACCAAAGACTTGAAGATAAATATCCAAACTAATCACTGACTAGGATGCCATCAGTGATTACTTTGGATATATATCTTCCACTATTTTTTTTAAACAAATCCTCTTTTTCGACATTTCCACCAAAGTTTCGTCAAAATTTTGACCAATGCATTGGTCATGGGTTTGGCATGCGAGTTAATCAAGGACCAGCATTGGTCAATCTTTCAACCAAAATTTGGTGGAAATTTTGACCAATTCATTGGTTGTGAGTTTGGCATGGTGGTCAATCAAGGACCAACTTTGGTCAAACTTTTGATCAAACTTTGGTGGAAATTTTGACCAATTCATTGGTCATGGGTATGGCATGTTGGTTGTTGAAGGGCCAACATTGGTCAAACTTTCAACCAATGTTTGGTAGTCATTTCAACAAAGATTGGTCAAAATTTTGACCATTGGTCCTCACAAAAATAGAGGCCATTTTTGACCAAATGCTTGGTCGAACTTCTGACACATACAAGTGTTGGTGAAAATTTTGATGAAAAAAATAGCCATGCAGAGATTGGTCAAAAACTTGATGAACATGGGTAAAAAATTTGACCAATTTTCATCAAAAAATAGTAAAAATATACTAGTATCTCCACCCTTGTTCGGAGCTCTGCACCCTCTTTCACACACAACTCTCCTCAATAAAAAAAAATGGGGAATGATTTATGCTGTGCTTTTTTTTTTTTTTATACTCATGCGGGTATCACAATTACAATGGTGTCAAGGACAATTGTAAGAGAAACATGAAAATCACCACAAATTACACCGTCATTGTAAATTATTGTTGCAATTTGACCCCAGATGTTGTAGTGAGTTCCTATAAAAAGAAGATATGATAAATTAGCATTTTAGATTCAAACTCCATATTTGATCAAGAATATAAGGAGAATGGTAATAACACAAGAAATACCATCTTGTACACATGGTGTCAAAGTAAGAAAACAAGCAGAGATGTACATAAACCTCACCTGTCTAAAACACATACTCTTGCCGTGCTGCCAAATTTTATGTTTTCCATTATTACAAGTGACAACATCAACAATAAGGAAAACCATTAAAATCATCAATGGCGGCATGATAGATCCATAAAGCCACATGAAAATGGCATTAGAAACCACTTAAAAAATCTCAAATATCTCCAATATGGAAACCTAAACATTGAAATAGACTCAAAAATTTGAGAAGTCGACTATAGAGAGAAAAGGGAAAGTTTCCCTTCAAAAAAATGTTGTCCAGACACAAAAATATGCTTAGAACTGCATGGAGTTTAGTCGTGGCAACTATCTCAAACCTTAGCAATATCTCTCAAATTTTCTAGATGCGCAAACCATGAAAATGAATGAAATTTGGAGATGAGAATCAATAATGTATGTTGCCCCAAATCAATTTCCATTAGTATTTAGAGTTTGAGCATTATCATGGGATTGATTTTTATTTATTTCTTCTCCAAAATGTGTCATGGGGGTAAGAGGGGTTTATAAATTATTTAGAATGAAGAGCTAAGTGTTATCCTAACACTTTTTATTTTACATCAAATTTGTATTGTAAAAGAAATATTAAATGATGTTATAAATCATTTAATATTTTTTGGTTATTTTGAAATGCAAAATAAGAGGGAATTTTAAATTTTCTCTTGTGATCAATGAGTCAAATGTGACATGTGGTGTAATACTTAGTCTTAGGGGTGATGGAGATATTTGAAGACTTAGTATTATCAATAAAGAGTCAGGAGTATTTGTAATGCCCCACTAGGGAATCCAAAAGAAATTAACCTAAAGTTTCACTAAGTTTTTCAAATAATTTTTTTGTTGAAAAGATAAAATACAACAATAGTTATCATAAAGTGAAAGTAGTAACACACATAAACACATACCATAAAACAAATTATAATTCTTGAGGGTCTTGTGACATTGAATCACATTTAAGTTTAATTAATATTAAAACCAAAATATAACACATCCATATTAAAGAATAACTACAATTGCAAATTCTATTTAAACAATATAAAATTATCTCAAATGCCACTTGGCAATAATCAAAATGTACAATAATCCACTATACATGTCATAGGGTATGAAAGGCTAAAAGAATATACATCATAAAAATAGATTACATCATGTGATGAGATCTATGAAATCAAATATAATACAATACAATACAACCATCAATCATAGTACATAAGAAACAAAATGAAAGAGAGTACATAATAGGGAACTCCAACCATGACATCGAACTATTGGATCTCAATGGTAAAAGTAAAAAGCACTACCACCTGACCTCATGAAATCCAAAAAGGTCCACTCCCACCGCACTGGGGAGATAGTCTCAAGTCCCAAAGATGATATCAAACTCCAAGGTCAAAATCAATATCTAGGTCAAGGAAAACCTGAAAGCAATCTAACTCAAAGGTACCAAGATATAAATGAAATCTAAACCTAGAGGAAACAATGACATGTAGGAAATCTACTATGTAAGTGGGAAAGTGTCATCACATGAGCCAACTCTAAGGTTGCCTAGGTAGTCTTTTAATATCCTACCCCCCTAGTGTCTCTATTCTGCATTAGTATCTATTATCACTTAAGTTTGCACCCTTGTCCAAGGCCTATGCGCGAGGAAAACCTAGTGAAACATGGAAACAACCTCCAAGCTGTGGGACTTGAACTGTGAGGTTGAGTCTCCGGAGAAGGCTGGCTTCCTCTTACTATCAGGGTGCACCTATCTACTTCTTGGAGAGGAAAAGGGAGAAGGAGAGCACAAAAGCAAATCTACCTAGTCTAATCTAAGGAGGTGATGCACCAAAATAGAGTGTTTAGACTCATTTCTGCCCATATATGCACTACCAAACCAAGATAACATTCAAAAGATATACACGCCCAGACTTATGTCAATCAACAACCACATACAGATCAGGAAACCAAACTAAATAACACAAGAAAAAGGATTTCACTTATATATTATCCAATAGATCGAAAATAGATACAGTATGCAGGCCACAGATCTCAACAATACACCAATGAGAGGCAAGGATGCACATACACATTGATGGCTGAAGGAGATGATACAAAATGTTATATAGCTTAGAGACAAAGGGAATTTTACACTACAAACCTGCGAGCAGTAGCAGAGAAATCAGAAAAGGAGTCCGCTCAAGAAAAGATCACAAAATTGCCTTTATATTTCAAGCATAACTGAGGATTTTTTGTATTGCATTTACTTCTCAACTACTGGCATTAACTTCTCACCCTAAAAATCCAATCAAAGATCTAGTGGTTTTAAGTACCAAAATATGATATTCCTCTAAGAAAGAGCCTGGAGAAAACAGAACGGCACCAGAAAACATCCCCTGACATAGTAGATAGATCTGTAATGGTGGTAGATTGTCCTTGCACTTTGCATTCACTTCTGAGTCGGTGTCATTGATCACAGAATCAAAATCTTGCAGCAAAAACCTGATTCATTGTTTCTAGCTCATGAATTCGTGAGGTCAAAGCAAGTAAAATAGTTCCTTATGTACCAACTGGGCCACGCAGGCCAATCACTTCTTTTCATTCTGCCACCTGGGAAGTCCTCCGTATTTGACCTTCCTTTATTGAACTAATCACACCACCCTCGAATTGTTACATTAACTGTGATGATCACACAATTGCCAGCCGCTAATCGCCAACCTTGGTCTGCCAGCGAGACATGCATCAACAAGATGCTATGTCGCTATGCTAAATATCACACAACTTCACCATAGCGAGACAGCGCCTTCCATTGATCTGCCCTGATCTGACGATCATGAAGACTCGTTGTGTTACATGCTTTCTTTACCCTAGGCCCATCAAATTTGGCACTACCTCAGCAACCACACCACACCCAAATGACACCTGGCAATATTTGACCGACGTACCCTGGTGCAACTTGGCCTCACTAATCCACGTGGCGGATGGGCGTTATGTCACTATGGTAAAGATTGCACAACTTCACCATGGCGACATGGCACCTTCCATCGATTTTCCTTGATCTGACAAAAAGCAAGATAGATACTGCCCCTACCCCTCAGTGTATCAATTAATGGGAACTAACCACGTGCCAACTATTTGTATTTCCTACGCCTCCAAACTTGGACCCACGAGGACACGTGTCCTCTAGGTGCCAACTCACTATTGTAATAACCATGTAACTCTTCCATAGCGCGATGGCGCCTGCCCTTGATCACTACAAATCATATGGTGGAGATCTTAACCTTTTACTACACTGGCCATGTTGAAGATCCGATCCCACGATCTATTTGTATTCTGACCTGGCATACATGGCTATTCTCCATTGGCCTAATGAAGCACCACCTTGGTCTGACAAGGCACCAACCTGGAGGGTTCATACTCCCATGACCCTACTGAGGGACATGTGGTGCCTAGGTGCTATGTCGCTATTGATATCTCTTGAGCAGTTCCTCATAGTGGGATGGTGCCCATCGTAGATCGATCTCAATTTGACGATTAGAACCACCTTATACTCTACACATCCTTCTCTCTAAAAATCATTGGGCCTGTGAACCACATACGCTCTGACTGATACACTTGGCACCTCCCTATTGGCCTTCGAAGCATCAACCTGGCAGACCCAAGACTTTGACCCCACAGAGAGATCACGTATCAACTAAATGCCATGTTGCTATAAGGAAATTGAGGCCAAATCCCCATAGTGCCATAGCACCCAATGATGACATGTCTTTTGATTTGCATGTGTCTTTCGATGATTTGCCACCATGGCACCGAACTCTGCCAACTGGGTAGATGAGGTACAAAATGGGACCCAATTACTTTTCCTGAAGCTCTCGCTGTGGTGACTTTTTTTGTTGCTGCGAACCTTGCCTGCCAAACACTGGGACTCACCATAGAACACATTTTGGCTGGCTGGGTGCTATGTCGCTATCAAAAAACTCGTGAGTTTTCCAATGGCGACATGGCGCCTTTCCACCTTGTGAACTTTTCAGCCTGTGAAACTGATCGCCTACCGTGAAACATTTCCTGGTGACGTAACCTACCTGTCGTAAGACATTTCCGTCGGGCGCTATGTCGCTATGAAGATTTTTCGGCCAACACATGATAGCGACATAGCACCCACGGTGTTGTGGAACTTTTTTGACCCACCAAGACATGTCTGCCCTGCAAGTTGGACCCACTAGACACGTGTCCTCCAGGCGCCATATCGCAAACATAGATCTTGTGCAGCTTCCGATGGCGAGATAGCGCCAACCGTAGATCTTTCTTAGATTCGATGATGGAGAACCTACGGGCCATTGAACCATGTTATAAGCTTAGACATTAAAATAATATTAACTTTGGGAATTAGTCATTGGATGGGCTAGACATTTGAAATTTGAATCTTGGCAGGGCGAACAAATGATAACATTTTTGGCGACTCACAGGGGGCATGAGCCTGCTCGATGCATGACCAGTGCCTGTAAATAATCCATTGGGCCATGGAGTCAAAAAGGTATGAATCTAAGAACTACAAAACCCTAACCCGTCTATGAGGATATCAAAACATTTTAAACCCTAGCTCTACAACTGCAACTGGAAACAAAAATCAAGACTTCCTTTGCAACCTGAGACACCTCAAAATTTGCTACCTCACAGGGAGATGGCTATGCCTGCACACTTCTTGAAAAGTAGGAAACAATAGAAAAGAAACTAAACTACTTATGTTCATGGATTCTTGAATTTTCAGAAATAGGGCTTCAGATAGATCCCATTGACTGGAATGGGCAAAATCTCTCCATTGGGCCGGCTTAGCTGGAATGCAGTGGCCTGTTTGCAATTGGCAATCAGATAGGGGCCACTCCATAGTGCATCAAATTTGGAATGTCTTCCTAGTTTTTCTCTATCTGTATCCCACTTTAGAACTAAATCTCCTTCTCTAAAGGTCCTAACCCTAGCCTTCTTATCAAAATTCCTCTTCATCTATTGCTGATGTATCTCTAGGGTTTGCATAGCTTTGTTTCTCTTTTCTTCTAGTTCAATTAGCTCTGCCATTCTTACTGACATGGCATTATCTTTAATCAATTCCAGCTGATGAGCCAACTCCAAGGATGGGAACTCCAATGAAATTGGGAGTCTGGACTCCCTACCATATACCAGCACAAAAGGTGAATTCCCAACAGATCTCTTGGGTGTTATCCTATCAGCCCACAGAGCAGTTCTTAATTTCTTATGCCAGACCCTCTGATTGTCTTCTATTGTCTTCTTCATGATTATGATCAGATTCTTGTTGGAAGACTTAGCCAAACCATTACCATGGGGATAGTAATTTGATAAAGTGCTTAGGTAAATATTGTGATTCATTGCCCATGCACAAATTTGGGTTCCAACAAAAGACTTAGCATTGTCCAAGATGATAGTAGAAGGATCACCAAACCTAGATACAATTCCATCAAGGAATTCAACAACTGATGGTTCTGTGGCATCCTTCAAGGCAACTGCCTTTTTCCATCTAGTGAAATAATCAGTAGCAGCCAAAATCCATTTATGACCTGCACTAGATGGAAGATTAATGGGGCCTATAAAATCGAACCCCCACTGGGTAAAGGGTTGATCCACCTGAATAGGATGAAGGGGGAGAGATGCAAGCCTCTGTTTGCCTGAAAAGAAAGCACACTTCTCACATTTTCTCACATATCCATAAAAATCATGGAATAGAGATGGCCAATAATAACCAGCCCTCATGATCTTCATGGCAGTTGTTCTTGTAGAGAAATGGCCACCATAAGGGCCATCATGAAGTTCCTTAATCATCCTCTCAGCCTGATCCACTTCAATGCATCTCAACAAGGTCCCATTAAAATCCCTCCTAAATAGGATACCATCAATTACAACATAGGGAATGGACTGCAGTCTATATTGTCTCCTTTTAGTTCTGTCCAATCCCTGAGGGTATCCATCCCTTGATAAGAAGTTCTTCTTGTCATTTATCCAGCTCCTTGGACCATTAGCACTTCCTTCTTCTTTTTGCTCTGTTATTACCATAGCAGTCTCTTCATCAGAATCCTGGCCTGATAACATTTCTTTGTACAATCCTCTCCCTCTTACTAGCTTGGTAATCTGAATATCAACATCATATTCCATTACCCTAGTGATCCATCCAGCTCTCTTTTCACTAATATCCTTGCTTAACAGAAAGTCTTTTACACCGGCATGGGGCACCAAAAAATGAATTTTATTGTGGGATAAGAGGTGTTTGAATTTCTTCAAGGGCCTGATGACCGCAAGGCCCTGCTTCTCAACAAAGTTGTACTTATCTTCATATTCCTTGAGCCCTTCACTAAAGAAGGCTATGGGCTACTCCTCATCTTTGTCATTTGTTTGAGTCAAGACAATAGAGATACTTGACTCACCACCTAAAGTTTAGAGGATGAAATCTTTCTCAAAATTTGGGTTCATGAGAGTAGGGGCTGAGGCTATGGCTATCTTGATCTCTTCAAAACTCTCCTTCCCTTCCCTGATCCATGAGAAGACCATACCTTTCTTGAGCATAGCTGTAAGAGGTTTCACCATGGTAGCAAGATTAGGAATAAACCTTCTTACAAAATTTATTCTACCAAGGAAACTTTGCAGCCCCTTCTTGTGTTTAGGAAGAGGAAGGGCAAGTATTGCCTTTGTTCTTTCCTGATCAATGGTCAGCCCATCCTTGGATACAATGTGTCCCAATAATTTTCCTTGGCTTGTAGCAAAGATACACTTGGTTGGGTTAAGGGAAACCCCAAACTCTCTACATCTTAGAAATACCTGTCTTAGATGATCAAAATGATCTTCTATATTTCTTGAATATACAATTATATCATCAAGGTATACTAAGACAAACTTGTTAATTAATTTTTTGAAGGCCATCTCCATTGCCTTCTAAAATGTGGCACCTGCATTTGTTAGTCCAAATGGTATCTTGCAATAAGCATAGGTGCCAACTCAGTAGTAAATGTTGTCTTATGTCTGTCATATTCTTTACCCAACACTTGGTTATAACCAGAAAACCCATCAAGAAAAGAGAATCTCCTTGCCCCACTAACCTTGGATAGAGTTTTCTCCATGGAAGGGAGAGGATGGTGATCTTTAAGGGAAGCCTAATTAAGATCCCTAAAGTCCACACACAGTCTGATTTCTCCATTCTTCTTCCTTACAAGGACAAGGTTAGCTACCCATGATGAGTGTTTGATAGGAAATATTATATTAGCCTCTATCAACTTGGATAGTTCTTTTCTCATTAGAGGTTCAATCTTAGGATTCACTGGCCTCTATTTTTGCCTTATTGGTTTGGCCTTATCAATTAAATCTATGGTATGCTAAAACAAACTAGGGTCAAACCCTTTTAAGTCATCATATGTCCAAGAAAATACATCATTACATTCTTGACATAGATGAATGAAATTTTCTTGCTCAATTTCAGAACATACCTTCCCCATATTCAGAGATTTTCCATCAGCAATTGTAACTCGAGCATGATCATCCTTTTCTATAGCTAGATTCATCCCTTTGCCTCTTGTTTGATCATCAAGATTAAAGACACTCTCCAAGGTAATGAGACCCTTGGGCAACTTTTTAGAACTAAGATGAATGATCTGATCACCATATTGATCTTGCAGTCTTGACTGGTTTCTATCTGAGAATTCTGCCTCATTCTGCAAGAAACTCATAATTTTCTCATCAGAATCAAACACCTACCAATGAGTGTTGTTTTCGGGGATGACAGGCCTCACTACCACCTTTATTTGTTGCTTCTCTTCTTCCTCAAGATTCCCTGGTACATCATAAGCTGCACACAGTGCTGCAAGTCTATCAACGTGTCTATTTTCTTTCCTAGGAATACTCTGAATATTAAATGCATTGAAGCCCTCAAGAAAATCCCAGAATCTATGTTTGTAGGACTTGAGCAGGCCATTTTTGGTGATATTCTAGGTTCTCACTTAGTTAACTACCAACTCACTATCCCCATATACTCTCAAGGCTTGAATTCCTGTCTTTTGGGCAAATATGAGACCTTGAATCAAAGATTCATACTCAGCCACATTATTGGTGCAACTGAATTGGAGCCTAAAGGAGAAGTAGTATCTTATTTGTGCAGGAGGGATCAACATAACACTAGCCCCTGATCCATTTCTATTCTTTGAGCCATCAAAGTACATACTCCATGTTCCATTCATATCATGATTATTCCTAACAAGGTCAGGAACTTGAGCATCTTTCTCTATTATGCAATATGTACTAAGGCCTATCTCAAGAGTTTCTAACATAGGCTCAAACTGATATGTACTTGCCCACTCATCCAAGAAAAAATCAGGAATCTCCGCTATGGAAGTGGCAGCTCATTTACTATGTCATTTTCATCCATCTCTAGAATAGGGCAATTCATGTTGATGGGGTTGGGGGTGTAAGATTCAGTGTGATGAAAGGCTTGAGGTTTTGCTCTAATTGAGGCATTGGCTCCATATCTGGTCTTAAATGACATATATGACCAATTAGCAGATATGAATCCACCAATTTGAGTAGTGAAGTCTCTTGAAAGACAGATAGCAAAATAGGGCTTGACTTCAACAACAGATATGTCTTGAATCATAGTGCAACTAGGGCATGCATGTAGGGCCATCTCCACATTCCTAAGGATACCTATAGTTTTGATAGTACTACCATCTAATTGTAACACATCCCTAACAATGGGCTCATATTTCATTCCTAAAGCATCAGCAACACACCTAGGCATTATTGAGCTACTAGCCCCTGAATCTATCATGCAATTATGGACTAATTTCCCCCCTATAATCAGAGAAACATAGAATGAAGGAGGTCTAACCTTTTTATTTTTCTCCACTTCCCCTACTGGTTGTACTAGACTTGTGGCACTTTCCATGGTAGATGGCTGATCCTTGGGTTCAATCTTCTCCAATTCTTGCTGCACCATCCTCTTCTGCATTGGTATGGTAGCAATAGCATCCCACATGGAGATATTCACATTGGTCTTCTTCATTTTCTCTACCAAACTAAAAGGTGTATTAGGAACGTTGGTAGAAACTTTGGGAGCTACACTTATAAGAGGTTGAGATGGGGCAACATAACAATCACCTACATCTTTCTTTCTAGAGTCTTTCTTTTGCTGTTGTGAAGTACTTGTTTGTTCATTTGCTGCTTGTCTATGAGGTGTAGCACTTGAAGTTGAGGCCTTCTTAGGAGAAGGAGGGGCAGTATGTTCCATAGCTCTCTTCTTGCTTCTTGTGTTATGAGCAATGGAATCCTGGTTTACATTACAATGGTCCCCAATATGATTATTCATGAAAGAGCAATCATCATGTCCTCGAGCATATGAGGCCTCCTTGGGATGATCCTCCTTGTATGGTTGCTTTGCCACAGATTCTTGGTCAGTTAGGGCCAAATAAGATTCTGCCTTCTAGCACATGCAATAGGCATAAGAATAGTTGCAGGAAGGACATAAATCTTGATCTTGGGCCAAGCTATTTTGAGGGACTATAGCTCTGTTCTGATTTGAGCTCGGAGCGGAAGCATGACTATTTTGCCTACCCTGATCAAAATAGCTATTCCACTGGTTAGGAGGCCTACCACCATTTGGAGCTTGATATTGTAATTGGGGAGGCTTGCCACCTTGAGCTTGCTGTCTTTCTAAGGCCACCACCTTGTTACTCATTTTTTGTATCATAGAGAAATTATCCTCTAATCTCTTCCCTTGGTCCTTCAACTCCCTCCCCTGCTCTTGCAATTTTTTATCTACGGTCTTCTCTCTCTTATCTATATTCAACACTAGACCTTGGAGCATTTCTTTGAGTTCATCTATTCCATTTGAGGATGTGGAAGCTTGAGGGACTGAAGTAAGGGCTTGTGATGTAGAAGTTGTAGGGAGAGGGGCTATTGCTGATTGGTAGTTGGGAACATCGGGAAAGAAAGGCATAGGGGCATCAGATCCAACTTTCCTCCTTGTATTAGGATGTTCACAGCTTTTATGGCTATATCATAAGCATTAGGCAAGGTATCTCCTCCCATAGTTTGGATTGTAGTGGCAATATCACTGTTAAAAGCTCTAAGGAAATGCAAGAAGGAATTACCAGGGGTAGGTTTCACTGTAGTAGGTATTCTATCCCATGTCTTTTGAAATCTATAGTTAAAATCAATCATACATTCATGGGGGTCCCTTTTTATAGTAGTCAACTATTCTATAAGTGATAGATAGTCACTCCTATCCTCAAAATGTTGACATAATCCTACTCCTAGTCCATCCCAATCAATTATGGAACCATGAGCTAAGCCTTTATACCACTATAATGCTTTTCCTTTTAAAGATGAGGCTAGAAGTCTGATAGCAACATCATCCTCTGTGATACCATGAATATTACAGACATTTGCTACTTCTTGGATATGCTCTAAAGGGGAGATGGAAGTTTCACCAATAAAATCAGGTATACTTTTTAGTGTAGATACTGGTATATCATGTCTTTGGGCTAAAAATAGAGGACTTCCAACATTAAAGATGGCAAAAGCATGAACTCTTGGCTGTGCCATGTAAAAAAGTGTTCTATTGATAAGTGTTGATGGCAATCTAGGATAAGTTTGAACAATAGGAGGAGTAGAGATAGATCTTATAGGTATATTAACTGTTATTACACCCCTAACTGGTGATAATGAAGTTCTAGTCCTCCTTCTTCAAGGATTTGAAAGAGAAAGTTCTTGATATTGAAATTTACCTCTAGAAGATGCCCTTGTTTCAGCTCTGGGCATGAATCACTGCAACTTTGGCTTGGAACCAGATTTGTTGATGTTCAGAGTCACCAAGTACTTTGAAGGATCAACCTCTTAAAGCCTTGAATACTAAAGCCAACACTACCTCTTCAACATTAATCTCTGAAACTCTTTCTTCTTAACACCAGTAGACTTTAATTTTTTTTTGAAAAGTGTCCCACCGGGCATGCCAAAAACTGTTGTCACTTAGGTTTGCACCCTTGTCCAAGGCCTATGCGCGAGGACAGCCTAGTGAAACATGGAAACAACCTCCAAGCTATGGGACTTGAACTGTGAGGTTGAGTCTCCGAAGAAGGCCGGATTCCTCTTACTATCAGGGCGCACCTATCTACTTCTTAGAGAGGAAAAGGGAGAAGGAGAGCACGAAAGAAAATCTACCTAGTCTAATCTAAGGAGGTGATGCACCAAAATAGAGTGTTCAGACTCATTTCTGCCCATATATGCACTACCAAACCAAGATAACATTCAAAAGACATACACGCCCAGACTTATGTCAATCAACAACCACATACAGATCAGGAAACCAAATTTAATAACACAAGGAAAAGGATTTCACTTATATATTATCCAATAGGTTGAAAATAGATACAATATGCAGGCCACAAATCTCAATAATACACTAATGAGAGGCAAGGTGGATGCACATACAAATTGATGGCTGAAGGAGATGATACAAAATGTTATACAACTCAGAGACAAAAGGAATTTTACACTGCAGACCTGCGAGTAGTAGCAGAGAAATCAGAAAAGGAGTCTCCTCAAGAAAAGATCACAAAATTGCCTTTATAGTTCAAGCATAACTGAGGATTTTTTGCATTACATTTACTTCTCAACTACTAGCATTAACTTCTCACCTTGAAAATCCAATCAAAGATCTGGTGGTTTTAAGTACCAAAATCTGATATTCCTCTGAGAAAGAGCCTAGAGAAAACAAAACGGTGGCAGAAAACATCCCCTGACATAGTAGATAGATCTATAATGGTGGTAGAATGTCCTTGCACTTTGCATTCACTTTTGAGTCGATGGCATTGATCACAGAATCAAAATCTCGTAGCAAAAACCTGATTCATTATTTCTGGCTCATGAATCTGTAAGGTCAAAGCAAGTCAAACAGTTCCTTATGTACCAACTAGGCCACGCAGGCCAATCGCTTCTTTTCATTCTGCCACCTGGGAAGTCCTCCGTGGTTGACCTTCCTTTATTGAACTAACCACGCCACCCTCGAACTATTACATTAACTGTGGCAATCACACAACCGCCAGCCGCTAACCGCCAACCTTGGTCTGCTAGCGAGACATGATCAGCAAGATGCTGTGTTGCTATGGTAAAGATCGCACAACTTCACCATAGCGAGATAGTGCCTTTCATTGATCTACCCTAATCTGACGATCGTGAAGACTCATCGTGTTCCATGCTTGCTTTACCCCAGGCCCATCAAATCTGGCACCACCTCAGCAACTGCACCACACCCAAATGACACCTGGAAATATCTAATCGACGTACCCTGGTGCAACTTGGCCCTGTTGATCCATGTGGCAGATGGGCGTTATGTTGCTATGGTAAAGATCGCACAACTTCACCATGGCGACATGGCGCCTTCCATTGATTTTCCTTGATCTAACGGCAAGCAAGATAGATACTGCCCCTTGCCCCTCGGTGTATCAATCAATGGGAACTGGCCACGTGCCAACTATCTGTATTTCCTACGCCTCCAAACTTGGACCCACGAGGACACGTGTCCTCTAGGCACCAACTCACTATTGTAATAACTGTGCAACTCTTCCATAGTGCGATGGCGCCTACCCTTGATCACTACAGATCAGGCGCTATGTCGCTATTGATATTTTTCGAGCAGTTCCTCATAGCGCGATGGCGCCCATCATAGATCAATCTCAATCTGACGATCAAAACCACCTCGTACTTTGCACATCCTTCCCTCTAAAAATTGCTGGGCTCATGAACCACATACGCTCTAACTCATACACTTGGCACCTCCCTATTATCCTTCGAAGCATCGACCTAGTAGACCCAAGACTCTGATCCCACAGAGTGACCACATGTCAAGTAAGCACCATGTCGCTATGAGGAAATTGAGGCCAAATCCCCATAGTACCATAGCATCCATTGGTGAAATGTCTTGTGATTTGCACATGTCTTCCAATGATTCACCACCATGGCACCGAACTCCGCCAACTAGGCAGATGAGGCACAAAATGGGACCTAATTACTTTGCCTGAAGCTCTCGCCATGGTGACTTTTTCGTTGCTACGAACCTTGCCTGCCGAACACTGGGACTCACCATAGAACACCTTCTGGCCGGGCGGGTGCTATGTTGCTATCAGAAAACTCATGAGTTTTCTGATGGTGACATGGCACCTTGCCGCCTTGTGAACTTTTTGGCCCGTGAAACTGACTGCCCACCGTGAAACATTTCTTGGTGATGTAACCTGCCTACCGTAAGACATTTTCGTCGAGTGCTATGTTGCTATGAAGATTTTTCGGCCAACACATGATAGCGACATAGCGCCCACGGTGCCGTGGAACTTTTTTGACCCGCCAAAACATGTCTGCCCTACAAGTTGGACCCACCAGACATGTGTCCTCTAGGCACCATGTCACCAACATAGATCTTGTGTAGCTTTCGGTGGTGAGATAGCACCAATCGTAGATCTTCCTTAGATCCAACGATGGAGAACCTACGTGCCGTGGAACCATCTTATAAGCTTAGACATTAAAATAATATTAACTTTGGGAATTAGCTGTTGGACAGGCTGGACGTTTGAAATTTGAGTCTTGGCAGGGCGAACAAATGATAACAGTATCATTTCATATTGAGAAGGCATACTAACAAAGAAAGGTCACAACCAAGCATCCTCCATACTCCCATCTTAGCCTGTACTAGCACTAGAGGCATGGATGAGGAAAAATAATGAATCTTATTAATTCATCTTATTCTGATTTAATATAGTGTTATCACTTATTAAACCAACCTACAATGGGTTACCCATTAGCCTCTCTAGGGCCTCAACCTCCATTGCAAGCCACTTCCCAAAATGACATACAAATAACATACCCTAAGCTTAGTAAAAGTAGTAGGTCTCATACTGCGATGGGCGACTTCCCAGGAAGTCCCGGTGCTTCACCCCTATGAGCATCACCTAGATCCAATGAGTGCTAAGTGTTCCATTTATTCTCATGAGAGATGGACTCATGTTGAATCACTACTCATGAAATATGGGTCAATGAGTTTGACTCAAAATCACATAGTTAAATTTTGATAGCAATAACACAATTTGACCTTTTTGTGGACATTATCTCCTACCTATCAATTGATGAGATTATGGGGCTTTCTAATGAATGGCTTATAAGCCACAACACTTGGTGAAGGTTTTACAAATAGGGTTGCAATCTTTGGGTTTAGCCATGGCAAAAACTCTATAGTTAAGGATGCTCAAGTTGGAGTAGTACTAGGATGGCCAGTGACCTCTTGGGAAGTCATTGTGCTTCACCTCTATGAGAATCACCTAGATCCAATAAGTTCTAAGTGTTCCATTTATTCTCATGAGAGATGGATTCATATTCAAACACTACACATGAAATATGAGTTAATCAGTTTGACTCCAAATCACACACTTAAATCCTAATAGCAATATCACAATTTGACTTGTTGTGGAAATTATCTCCTACTTATCAAGTCTTTTACTACCATAAATCACTCATCAATTCTTAAATAAGCAATTGGAAAAATATTGAAAACATTATAGATCATAATCATAGATTTCACTAATACGATCATCCTAATAGGACTGACCCAAAATCAAATACACATACAAAATCATGACATCACATGAAATTGCCATAACAATAACTCAATATCACCTCGGTCCTATACAAGTAATTGGGATGCAATCCAAAGATAACTTATCAAAGACTCAAAGGTTATAGAAAAATCACATCATTCATCTTAGATCCACACAAGAACATTGGAAAGTAATAGCAATCAATAGATAAAAATCATCATAAAAACATGCATGTCACATCACCAAGGTTGGGTATAAAAGATCGTATATAAAATATCATCATGACATCATAGAAAAAACCACCAAGCCTCTGGTAAACATCTTGAATGGCCAAAGCTAAGTCAAACCCAAAACCCAACACACAAGAAAACATACAACTGACAGTGTAGTTTCATAGTTTTATTTGGTTTAGAAAAACACAGTTTTGAGTTAACGTAAGGTTTCAAAATCACATTTCACAATAAGTTTTTCCAATTTAACAAAGTTATGAAATCTCCATTCTACTCTTAGAATCAAACACCTATCTACCACTAAATCACCAAACTAACGTCTCTATAAGTATCATAAATTTAAATAATAATTAATAAATAGTTAACTAATAATTATTTAACAATATTAAATAATAAAATGAATTTCATTAATGATTTCTTTCTAATGTCATATTAAAAAATTAATTAATTTAATTGCTAATAACAAATCCTTTTAAGGAAAATACTTAATAACTTAACTGCTACATCAGTCCCTATGCGTCACCAAGGATAAGACAGGGAGGGGAAAGGGGGGGTAGGGGGTGGGGTAGTGGCCCCTACCCTCCAAAACAATAACAGTTATTATTATTTTAAATCTCCACTAGCACCATTAAACCCAAAATATTCATTTTTTAAATATTTAATAATGTAATTACATTATACTTACAAATTACTATATATATATATAATTATCTTTCAAAATAAATTAGGTATTTAAACCTAGATCAAATAGTCAAAATCTATAAAATAACATTGGTTTTCTTTTCAAAACTCACATCCCAATAATTGCATTACAAATCACCCAATTTAAGACAACTAAGGGTTTCCAATCTCAATTTAACAAACAAGGTTTTTAAGTTTCCAATATGTATACAGATGTTTTTGAAAACAATGAACAACCGAATTCACACACAAAGACTTCAAATCATTAGATTTGTAAACATAGAGAAGACAGAGAAATCAAGAATGAACAACTATTGCACAAACCCACAAGATCCTACCTGGATTTGTTGCTGAAATGACGAACGCACAAAACATGCAAGAATTTCCTTCTCTTTTTAAAAAACCCTCTTTTTGGAAACGGGCTCCTCCAAACCTATATAATTTCAAAATGAGCACTAGATCTCTGATAAAGAGTTCTCCCCTGTATTTAGGGCTTGGATTGTGTGTAATCACGTGAGGAGACTCGTTGAACTTTATTTGTTTATTATATTATTACATTTTAAATATTCATGCAGACTTTTTGCAATTTAAAATATCTTTATTAAATTGATTTTATTTCTCTCTTTAATTAATTTTTGAGACATTTTTGATAAAACTGTTTATTAACTTAAGTAATAATAGTATTTAGCATTTATTTAAAAATGATCTCCTAAATATATTGTTATTAAACTAAATAAATATTATTACGCTCCAAAATTAGAACTATAACTTTATCTTTAAATTTAATCCTTTTATTTAATTAATTTTTCAATTAATTAAATATGAATAAATATTGATTTTACCTTTTAAAATTCTTATTAAATTAAATAATTAAATATTCTTTTAATTTGATTTAATTATAATAGAAAAATACACCAAAGACCCACAAGACTAAAAATGAAAACCCATAATAAAATATAGACAAGTAGAGAAAACTCAATGGTTATAATCACAAATTTACATCAATTGAAAAATTTGGAAGCGTAAACAAATTAGGTACTTGTCCTACTTTCTAGGACAATTAGCTTAGGGATAGGATTCAGACTCAAGAGTTATCTCCCCTCTCTTACCATTGAGATATTGCTATAGGATATACTCATCCTAGCAATTTAGGTAAGTCAATACCTGGTACCTATAATCTACATAAAATCCATGCATGTACATACATATATATTCTAAACTAAACATGCAATGTGATGCAAGAGCATCCTAGATTGCACTATTTTTAGTTTTTACCTTGCTCCTGAAACTGTGTTTTCTAGTTTTTGGGTGCCTGTTGTAGACCATGTAACTAATTAGTCTTAGTGAATTAGAGGATGCCATTTTTAGGGATTGAAGAGGGCCTAGAGTAATTAATTTTTTCAAAGGAACAAGTCCTAATTTCAAATAAATTGTGAGATATGGCAATTGTTTTGGAGTATCAATTTCTGGCAGTTCTGCATGACAATTTTCTATGCTTGACTTTTAGGATGGATGTACACTTATCCTTGGTGAATCAGGCTTTGAGCACTTAAGGGGTTGTAGAGGACCTAAATTGCTACTGGTAATTTGAGGTGCAAGCTCTAATTCAATTGTAGCTATCAGATATCATGATCTTTCTCGAACATTGATTTCTAGATATTTAGTTGCTGATGTAGGCCGACCTGTGGCTCTTCAAGTATTTAATGTTAGGTTTATTTTCATGATGGGTATTTAATATTTTTTGAGAGCCAAATTTTAGCTTCCCTATGTTCTAGAATTATTTTTAAGCCATTTTGGCTAGTATAAATAGAGTGTTTAGGGTTAGAGCTAGAGCAATTTTTAAGAGAGGATTGGAGAGTAGAATTGGAAAGTGCAAATTTGGAGTTGGATCTTAGATCATGAATGTATTTGTAGCTGGCCTTAACCCACAAGGCCTTATAGCTGGGCATGTATGATGATATTTCCATGAATCAATAAAGAATATTGTTCTCTCTCTCTCTCTCTCTCTCTCTCTCTCTCTCTCTCTCTCTCTCTCTCTCTCTCTCTCTCTCTCCCTCCCTCCTATGGTGCTTTTCTATTTTGTGTTTGCTTTCATTGTGTTAACTCTCATATGGTAGTTTGGGTATCTGAGTGTGCCATTAGCCTTAGTTACTCCCGACCTACCCTATGTTAGGTGGTATAAAAGATTGAGGGTCATGCTTGTGGTGATTGGATCATGTAGAACCTTATTTCAAATATTGGTTGTAGGGTTACAAGTCTACAAATTTGACCTATAAGTTGCAAAGGGTTACGATCTTGCAGGAACTTTATTTGTAAAGATGATTTGTGGCAGTGGAAATGGTGATAATGATATATTGGATCAATTGAGAAAAATTGTAGCTAGATTATATGCTATGGAGATAGCCTAGAGGAGAGAAGCACATCTTGATGATGTAAGTGACAATGAAGCAACAACAACAAACCATAATAATCTAGAACCTAAAGAAGATCAAGATGAGGAAAAATTATTGAGTGTGTTGTCTAGGAAAAATTTAAAGCCTATTATAGAAGTTGTTCCTTATGATGGAAAGTTGGATACCAATGTTATGTTAGATTGGATCTCAGATATGTAGAGGTTCTTTGAGTATGAAAATGCTCCTAATAATAAGAAGGTGAAGATTGTAGTTACTAGGTTAAAAGGTCATGCTTCAGTGTGGTGGGAGCATTTGCAAATTGATTGAAAAAGGAGAGGAAAGGAGAAGATTAAAACTTGGCTGAAGGTGGTGAACAAGGAAAAGAACAAATTTCTCCTTGCTAATTACCAAGTTAGCTTGTTCAGAAAGATGGAAAATTTGAAATAAAAGGACATGACTGTAAAAAAGTATACTGAGGAATTCTATAGATTGGACATCAGATTTGGACATGTGAATAATGATGTTGAGAAAATTGCAAGGTACATAAATGGATTGATATCTAGAATTCAAGATGAAATAAGTTTTGTGAAGTTAGAAAGTGTTGAAGAAGCATATCAATATGCCTTGAAACTTGAAGAGATCTTGACAAAGAAGCATGAAAAAAGATAAAGAGGTAGATGTGGTAGATTCTAGAGAGGCAGAGGTAGATCTTATGGAGAAGGTGATAGATTTGACAATTCTATGCATGCTAAAGAAAAATTTGAATGGAAGAATGATGAAAAAGACAAGACTGAATGGAAAGGTGGTTGTTCATACTAAGGAGGTACTAGCTATTACATTGGAAGAGATAATTCTTATCCTAGAGGTGGTTTGCATGGTAATTGTTTCAGATGTGGTAAAGAAAGGCATAAATCTTTTGAATGTAGGTCTTCTGAAGATGGGAAAAATAATAGAAATGTTGTGATTCAAGTAGGCATTCAGAGTTCACAAAGTGGACCTAAGGTGGGCAAAAATTTGATGATGAGAAGAACCTTATGCAATAAGGGAAGCGGTGAGGAACTTGTCCTTAGAAGAAGTCTTTTCAAGACCAGATGTAAGATGGATGGAAAATGCTACAAGGTAATCAGTGATAGTGGAACGTCTAAAAATTTGGCATCAGAAGAGCTAGTTACAATGTTGTAGTTGTAGAGGCTGAAACATCCCAAGCCTTATCATGTTTCATGGATCAAAGATGAGAATAAGATATTGGTAAGTGAGCAATGTATTGTGAAGTTCAAAATTGGACATTACTTTGATGAAGTATTGTGTGATATTATGCCCATGGATTGTTGTCATATTTTTTTGGGTAGACCTTGACAATATGATAGATATGCCATGCATGATGGAAGATTGAATCAATATACTTTTTGGGTAAATGGGAAAAAACAAATATTAATGCCTTTGATTGAAAGTCTAGATGAGGTCAGTTGTACTACAATAAAAGTTTGCATGGTTAATGGAAAGAAATTTGAAAAGGAAGTAAAGAAGAATCAGGTTTTTTTTACTATAGTTCCTAGAGGACCAAGTGTTGGTAGTAATGACTAAGAAACATAAGTTGGTAGTAACAAAGTGCCAACAAAAATTGCACAATTGCTGAATGAGTATAAAGATATTGTTGCTAATGATATTTCTAATGGTTGACCTCTAGTAAGAAGTACAAATCATTGTATGGATCTGATTCTGGGAGCTAGTTTGCAAAAAAAAGAACCATATAGATTGACACCTATAGAGAATGAAGAACTTAAAAAAATTGCATGAGTTATCGCAAAAGAGATTAATCAGAGAAAGTTTGAGTCCATGTGTTGTACCTACTATATTAGCACCTAAAAAGAATAAAGAATGGAGAATGTGTACTAATTCTAGAGCTATTAAGGGTAAAAGCACAAAGCTCAGTCACCGTTTGTGATATCTTGTACCGTTTCGGCCGTAACGCTTTCAATCATAACGATTTCAGCCGTAACACCTTCAGCCGTACACACTGGCAGTTTCGCGCACCTACGTGGTGCATACCATTTTGACCGAAACCCATTCGACCGAAAGGGTTCCAGCCGAAACCTCGAGCCAGTATAAAAACTGCCACAAACCTTTAGTGGCTATCATTGTTACTGTTGCGGTTCTTGGATGTTTGGAGAGCGGGTTAAGGGTTTTGGCTGTAACTGGTTAGTGGTTTTTTTTCCCCCTTTTTAAATTGTTTTTAAATGTATTTTTTGATTAATAGATGTTAATCATACTTAAAATAGTTGTTTTTGACGTATTTTGTGAGTCAAATGCTTAAAATTGTTTATTTTTTAATATGTTTAAATTATTTAAATTATTTTAGATTATTTTAGAATGGTATTTAAATTGATTTGTTAGCAAAAATGTAGTTAAAAATGAGATCAAAACGTAGAAAAACATTAATTAAAAGTGTAGAAAAACATTAAGTTAAAATATAGAAAAATATTAGGAAAAGCATTAGGTTAAAATATAGAAAAACATTAGGAAAAATATTAGGTTAAAATATAGAAAAATATTAGGTTAAAATTTAGAAAAACATTAGGAAAAACACTAGGTTAAAATATAGAAAAATATTAGGTTATGAGGTAAACATGTAGAAAAATATTAGTAAAAAATGTAGCAAACCTTTAGGGGACATTATTCAGTTTCTAACATAACCTGATGGATCTAGAGGTGAAACAATAATATCTTATGGTGAAATTAATTTTGACATTAAATGCACCTTAAAAAATAACCTTATATTAACTACAATCATAACCCATACCACATTCTAACCATAACATAGGCCCTCTACTAACCGAATGAACCACACTTAGATATTGATGATGTTCATTTTAACAACTATTTATTGTTAGGTAATACCGATTCTTACATTACCAAATGACACATAACAACCTCATGATACATTTCTAGGTATTTTTATCCATATATATGTTAAGGGGACCTAGGGACTCCTACTAGGTCATTACATCTATTATAGGTTGTAATAGGTATTCATATGTTTACTAGCACATAATAGGTATTGTCAGTTAATAATGAGTCTTACATTACCAAACAACACATTACTTGATCACTTATGTCAACTGCATTTTTCAATACGTTATCCATACATGTGTGTCTTAAGGGGACATAGGAGTCATAATAGGTCATACTATTTTTTATAGGTTCTAATAAGTCTTAATATGTATTATTAGGATATAATAGGTCTTATTAGGTAATGATGATTCTTACATTACCAAATGACACATAATGACCTCATGATACATTTCTAGGTATTTTTATCCATATATATGTTAAGGGGACCTAGGGACTCCTACTAGGTCATTACGTCTGTTATAGGTTGTAATAGGTATTCATATGTTTACTAGCACATAATAGGTATTTTCAGGTAATAATGAGTCTTACATTACCAAACAACACATTAAGATCACTTATGTCAACTGCATTTTTCAATACGTTATCCATACATGTGTGTCTTAAGGGGACATAGGAGTCGTAATAGGTCATACTATTTTTTTTAGGTTCTAATAAGTCTTAATATGTATTATTAGGATATAATAGGTCTTATTAGGTAATGATGATTCTTACATTATCAAATGACACATAATGACCTCATGATACATTTCTAGGTATTTTTATCCATATATATGTTAAGGGGACCTAGAGACTCCTACTAGGTCATTACGTCTGTTATAGGTTGTAATAGGTATTCATATGTTTACTAGCACATAATAGACTGACCTTACTATCAACCTTAATAAAACTATATCCCATTTACTTTATTAACATTCTTAACTCTAATTCAAACTACTAAATTAAGTCATGATTTCTAAATTGTAAACTAACATTTGCTAACTAAACTCATTTACTTATCTAGTAACAAATTTTTCTATCCCTATGTCCTAACTCTCATCTACACTCCCCATAATCATCAAAGCATTTACATCAAAATTTAGATTTTAGTCAAGAATTATATTTTTTTATTGCATGTATGTACATGTGTACACTTAGTTATCATTTAATCAAGAAATTTTATTTTATTTTTATTGCATATACATGTACATGTACGAATATTTATTTTTCACATTTACATGAGCACGTTACAATCTACATTAGATATGGTCTCTAAGATAATTTGTTTTAAAATATATATGTATGTTACATGATTGTTCATTTAGCACCATACATTTAATGTTGTGTATTTATATGTACATGTGTTTCAAATTAAATTTAACTTTTAATTATTTTAATTTAAATAGACTTGTATGTTTATATTTGTATATATATGCATGTGCAGATCTCTAGATATTTATCACTTAGACTATAGCTTCACATTCATATTCTCATATTTATATTCATATATACATTATGGCATCTGGTTCTGGGGATCATGCTCCTGCATCCTCAAGGGATGCTAGTGTTTGTGGTGGGGGTCAGAGTGCTGAGTCTGGTACAACACGTAGATCGACCTCCTCCACCCATGATAGATAGAAATTATTTAGAGATACAGTGGCGAGATTATCTCGTGCTATGCAGGTTTTGGATACCTCGCTTTCCTCTTCTAGCACCCGCCCTAATAGGGAGAAGGTCATAGCGATGCGAGAGGAGTTATTTTGTATGATTCAGATAGTTGAATCATACAACCCTTTTGATGATATGAGCATTGAGAAATTTTATTCTTCTTTATCTCACAGTGTTAGTGGCACTGTGAAGTACACACAGATTGACACTAAGGTTTCCACTGGCATGGTGAAAACCATGTTTCCATCTTATGCAGATCATTGCAGAGTCAGAGGCTAGTCTGCAATGAAGTGTACTAATCCACTCATCGCACCATTGATGTATCCTCGTTGGTTGGCTACTCATCATAGATGGCCACAGAAGGATGAGTTCTGCCTATATTTCTGCAAACAATTGTTTGCAGAATTTCATTTACACTATGATGTTGACTATACAAATTATTCAGGGCATGTTGGGTAGGGTTAGGGGAGACTTTCTAATAGATTTAGACCTGCGGACACTCATGCGCCCATTAACAAACAAGCAGTGGTGGGTCCAAACCTTTTGGTTATGCCGAGAGGTCCACAGATGGCTACTGCAGGTGAGAGTGTTCTTGATGACACAATTAGGACACAAATTTTTTCGAGCATTGCCACCATCACCACATAGTTACATGAGATTTATTTTGATTGATGTAGTCGATATATGCTATGGTCTTGAGGTACCACTCCCACAGCTGCATCATCTAGCACACCTGTTGATGATGATTATGGAGTTGCAGACATACCTTCTCCTGTAGACATTTTTGCAGTCTTAGAGGTGGATGCATTGCATCGTTAAGCATCATATTGAGCATCTGATCTTTTAGATGCATATCGAGAATTATCTACACTCTCAAGGATTCCACTTCGGGACATGAGCTCTCAGATTAGACATATTTTGTCACGTACAATAGTCCCAGAGGATTCACAGAGGCAGGAGGACATTCCTACACCTTCTACTACTCTTGCTGCTACATAGGCCCAAGCTACAACACCAGCCCCAGCTACTCAAGACTCTACAGCTCCCCCCCTACTCAGGATCTCAGTGGCACAATACAACCTGGTCTATTTACTTCCATGCTTTCAGATCAGGGCTACACTATTAACTTGGATGCTAATACTATTTTTTCATTACATGATTCAGATATCAGTCAGATCGGCAGAGCATTACATAATGCTACGGTAAATATCTCTATATGTTTAGATTTATTTTTATTATAGTAAATAATATGTCTATATGTTTAAATTAATTTATATGTGTGTGTTTGTGTATGTGTTATAGGGTTTGAGTGATAGTATGTTACGTTTTGCTGATCTGTAGACACTGACAGATCCTACACGTTGTGAGTCCCAGGTGTGTTACAATATATATATATATATATATATATATATATATATATATATATATATATATATATATAAATGTAGATCTTGATATAATTTGTCTATACACATAATTAAATGGTTCACTTGTTATCATTTGACACAGGGTTCAGATGTAGCTGATAGACCCTTTTGGGGACAAGGCCCAGGATCAGGAGGGGGGATGTAGCTGATTAGATCATATGTGGCCTTTAATTTTATTACACACATGTTATGTCTAGATACATATTTATATGGACAGTTTGATGTTTTATATGTTATTTCCATATGCATACATTTTATATCCAGACACTTTAATGTCTTATATGTTATTTTCAGATACATGGTTTATATGGACACTTTGATGTTTTATATGTTATTTCTAAATACATGTTTATATCATGGACACTAAATGATGTTTTATATGTTATTTCCAGATACATGTTTATATGGAGATTTTGATGTTTTTGTTATATGTTATTTCTAGACATTTGATCTACACGATCTATTTTTATACATTTGATATGGGTACATTATATTCTCCAGATATATGCACATGTATGTTATTGATCTTTTAATGTAGATGTCTATTTTATTGATCTTTTGATGTCTTCATCTTTTATGTAACTTATGTATGTGTTATGCACATGTTTCTATATGTTATTCATATTTTCAATATTCAAGTTTTCATGTATATGTATAGTTATTCATCTTAATGCCTTAATCTAAGTGTAATTAACTATATAATTTTAATGGTCGATGTACATAACAATATAACATATATTTAATGACATGTCTTAATTAACTGTATAATTAACTATATTTAATGACTTAATTAACTCTATTTAGTGACATGCCTTAATTAACTATAATTAACTATATTTAACCTAATTAACTATAACTAACTATATTTAATCCTATTAACTATATTTAATCTAATTATATTTAATGTCTTACTAATTAACTCTATTTAATGACTTAATTAACTCTATTTAATGACATGCCTTAACTAACTATAATTAACTATATTTAACCTAATTAACTATAACTAACTATATTTAATCTAATTATATTTAATGTCTTAATAATTAACTCTATTTAATGACATGCCTTAATTAACTATAATTAACTATATTTAACCTTTAAATTAACTATATTTAATCTAATTATATTTAATGTCTTAATAATTAACTCTATTTAATGACTTAATTAACTGTATTTAATGACATACATTCTTAATAAACTATAATTAACAGCATTTAATTAATAAAATATAATGTACATGTAATATGTAACATAGTTCATATAACATATACATGTAAGAACATAACGATTATATACAAACATAAAGAATGTATCATATAAGAACATATAAAGATTATATGTACATACAAATACATTCAAATACTAAAAAGGTTGTCTTAAGGGGAGGTCCTAAGAGACCTCATCTTAAATGAGATATCCATGTTGAATTTAAATAAAAATAACAATATATGTCTAATTTTGCATATGCAAGATAAATGATCCAATGTACAAAAATTTATAAAACAAATATCCTATCAATATTAAATATGAAAGTATAAGAGCTATACAGACATAACTCAACTAGAGCTCCACAATAAGTACATAGGTAAACTAGAGCTCCACAAACAATGTATTGTTAGGATCCTCTCTACTTTTCATTATCTCTAGAAGTTTTTCATGTTCTTCAATAGGCAATTTCCACTTTTGATTTCCACGACGTCCTTTTCTTTGTACTACTTCAAATTGTAATTTGGTTGCTATAACATGGTTACTGTAGTGTAAACCCTTTTCTCCAGACTTGTATTCAATAAATTCAATACCACTACCAATTACCCTTGTTTGTTGATAATATGTTCCTTCAATAACAACTGATCCAATTTGTTATGACTGTTCATCAGCATCTATAGTTCCTTCTAGCAACTTGTGTTTTGCTTTTGTGCATCTTAAAAGATAATAGTCCACATTATCTGCATTATCTGGTAAGTCTTGAACTGCAAAAATATCTCCTGCATGTATATAAAAAGATAAATATAAATTAATTTTAAAACAAATATACATGTATATTAATTTATATATATATGTATATATGCACACAAACCTACCACAACTAAATCAGAAATGCGCTCATAATTAGCTGAATATACAGGATCATGAATGTCAATGTCAATGTCAACATCTTCAAAAGGAGGCTTTCTAACTATCTCCTTCAAATCCCAATGTGAAACATATCCATTCCCAATATTTTCACATGCACTCACTACATTGTCCTTAATGCAGTCATCACAAAAACATGTTTTCTCTTACTTTAAGTACTGGAGGTTTATGGTTTCCTGTAGTCATCACTTGATGTAAACTTCTAATTCCAGGAATCGTTTGACAATTGTAAGGATTAGATCGATCTATATCTGTTACAAATACAAAAACTAATTGTCATATTTCAAAATAAATATTTAATTAAAAATTCAACTTGATTTGAAAAAGACATTAAAAATAAATATTTAACTTAGTTCACCTTTCACCTCCCAAAAGTAATGCTTATTGTATTCAGTATCTCGAGTAGCAAAATGAACTTTGCATCATTCAACAATTTGATTTGCGCTCTCTATCCTATTCCCTGTATGTACATAAAATATGCATGTATATATAAAATTTAAAATATATGCTATTAGAGTATTAAACATGTACATTTAAAAAATGCATATATTTACCTGCAATTTCATGTTGTCGAAGCACACGTTTTATACATGCTCCTACTCCATCATGCTCCCCTTTTCCGTGTCCACTTTCAAAGAAATTCCATAAAAAATTCCATGAAACTGGTGTGGATTCATTAATATTCTCAACTTGCATAATTTCAAAAAATTTGTGTAAATCTGCACAATTTTCACACTGATTTTTGATGCATTGCACTTTAAATTCATCTGAATCCTCTAATTTATCACATAATATGGACCTCACAAATTGTGTTGTACTGCTAGGGATGACCAAATTAGGATCAAGTATTGCCATAACTTTTTTAAATGATTGCAAGTGTAGACCAAATACAACATGATTTCTACAACAACAAGTTTCTCGCATCTTATTTATGCGTACGAAGGAAGGACGTAAACTCTCAAACATTCTTTGACATATTTTGACATTTGAAAATTCTTGTTTGAATGCTTCAAAAAGTTCACTTTGAGTTATATCTATGAAATGTTTTGGATGTTCAATTTTGTCCCTTGTTTCTTGATCTTTAATTTGTATAGTATCACGCCTATTGGAAGAAACACGAGAATTTGTGGTCCAAAATTCAATGACTTGTCTTTTTACTTCTTCAGAAATTCTGTCTTTTTGAGGAACTCTACAAATATTCACCTAGTTATTCTCAATGTTATCATCTAGCATATTTTTCCTCTTGATGTATCTCTGGATAGTTATTCTAGATATATGTAGTACATCAAAAATTGCATGTACTTGTTTTCTATGTGTCAATTTTCTACTAGATATAGTAGTCATCAATGCTCTACGTGCATTACTCAAATCACCTCTTTGAGTTGTGTTGTCAATTTTGTTATAAGCATTTTGCAAATTTTCAACTATTGTTTTATTAATATTATGGGCATGGCTTTTCCTATTATCAATACCCAACAACTCTAAAACAGGTCTCATATCTCTTCTCCTAAATAACTTGACAAATAATTGTGCCTGTCCAAATATACTTTTATCCTTGAAATATTCATCCTACATGTTCTGACAATGCTTTTTGATAGTGTTATCATTTATCATATCTTTAGATGGAATTTGGTTAAAAAGTAGTTCTTCATCCAAATCCATCCAATTTTTTATGCTTTCTAATTTGTCTCTATCAATAGAACTGCCAATTTCTTCCTCTTCATTACTTTCATTTTCTTCACAAATTTCATCATGTTAAGGAATTTCAGTAGGTTGGTTTTGAGCATGTTTTGTATGGCCTTTCATTTTTTCATCTCTTTTTCTATCATATTTCCTTGATCTTTTCCTTTTACTACCCATTGAATATTTCAATCTATAGAAAAATAAAAATAAAATTTAGATTTCACTAAATATTTGCTAATGGTTCAATATATAATACATAAAAATAAAAATAATTAGAAGAGAAAAAAAGCACCTTCAAAATATTCGATCCTTTGCAATATTGATTAAATCCGCAAAAATAGTTGTTGAAAATTGTTTCAAAATTAGTTGTTTTGTGCAAATCTTCTTCCAATTTTCGTTGTCCTTGTATATTTAATTTTTTTAAAAAGGGAAAACAATATTTTTTTAATATCAAATAGTCACATTAACCGCTAGCGGTTTCTCATGCCGATAGGCATTTCGGTCAAAACGGTTTTGGTCGAAACCGTTACGGCCGAAACAGTCTATGTGGCAGCCAAACAAGAAAAAATCAAAACTTTTGTAAACATCTCACTTTGAAGGCCAATTTGACCTACTAAATTGAAGTATTTTTTAAAACTAAAAATACACTTTTGTAGTTCTCAGAGTCACAATTATGATTTCATAATTTTTAAAAAGTTTTGATTATGAATAATATGTTATAATTTGAAAATATTACAAGTAGGTATCTTAAGATTTATGAAGATGTCTATTCAAAAATAAGAAAAAAATAGTAAATCATGTTTAAAAATTAATTTTTTTTATGGTGCACTAGAGGAGAGAGTATTCTTCAAGAATATGTAATTTGTTTTAAAAAATATGTAGATTTGATGGAAAAAGTTTGACGGGAGAAAAAACTGTCTATTTCTAATAACTTTGACTTTGACCAGTTATAACTTCAAAAATATTAGCCGAATTTCAATTTTTCTTTTTTGGTGCACTAGGTATACATGTTAACTCTAACATATTCCAAAATCAAAAAATACACTTTAAAAATTCATAAATAAATAAAATTTTCACTCAATTTAAAAAAATAAAATTATAGACATAAACTTCATCCAATTTTACATATTTCATTAGTTTACATCATCTTCAAATTCTAAGCACAAATGCCACTTTTATCTCGTTAAAGTTGAAGACTTTAAATTCTGATATCACTTCTCCTTTATAAAAGGTGACACAGGTTTGTGCTTTTACCCTTAACAAAATCACAGTGAAATATAGGTTTCTTATGCCAAGGATGGATGACATAATGGATTGTTTGAGTAGAGCAAAGTATTTTACCAAGATTGATTTGAAGAGTGGTTATCATCATATTATAATCATAGAAGGTGATGAATGAAAGACTACTTTCAAGACAAAAGATGGTTTGTATGAATGTTTGGTTATGCCTTTTGGTTTGACTAATGCACCTAGTACTTTCATGAGGTAGATGAATGAAATCTTGAAAAGATTCTTGGGTAAGTTTGTGATAGTTTATTTGGATGATATTTTGATATTCAGTAAGACTAAGGAATAACATCTTAAGTGCTGATTAATTTGAAAAAGTGTTCTTTTATGCAAGAGGAGATTGTGTATTTGATATTTTTGATTTCAACTGATGGACTAAAGATGGATCTTGAGAAGGTTAAAATTTTTAAGTGGCCTACACTTGAGAATGTGGGTGAGGTAAGATCATTTCATGGTTTGACTGATTTTTATAGAAAGTTTATAAACAATTTAAGTGCTATTTGTAATGCTATTCAACTGAGATAACATTTGAGGGGAGATAAAAAGAAATTCAAGTGGACAAATGGAGCTAATAATATTTTTGAGACTTTGAAAAAAAAGGTTACTGAATTACTTGTATTGGCTTTTCCTGATTTCAATAAGGTATTTCAAGTTGAATGTAATGCAAGTGGTAGTGCAATAGGAGCTATCTTAAATCAAGAAGGTAAGCCTATTTCTTTCTTTAGTGAAAGTTGAATGATGCTAAAAGGAAGTATTTTATGCATGATCAAGAATCTTATGCTATTGTTCAAGCATTGAAAAAGTGGAGACATTATTTGATTCCTAAGGAGTTTGTGTTGTATACTGATCATAAAGCTTTACAATACTTGGGAAGTCAACATAAATTGAATCAAAGACATATGAAGTGGGTTGGGTACTTGCAAAATTTTACATTTTTCATTAAGAAAAAGAGTGGAGTTACTAATAGAGTTGCTGATGCATTGAGTAGAAGACATTCTTTGTTGACTAAAATAAACATTGAAGTTCTTGGTTTTGACGAAATGAAAGAGTTGTATGATGTTGATTGTGATTTTTCTCAAGCATGGAGAGAGTGCAGAGCACCAAATTTGAAAAATCACATAAGTAAGTATGATGAGTAATTCATTCAAGAAGGTATGTTGTTCAAAGGTATTTAGTTGTGTATTCCTAGAAGTTCTATGAGGTTGAATCTGATTAAGGAAAAGCATAGTAGTGGATTGGTTGGATATTTTGGAATTGATAAGACATTGAGTTTGCTAAAAGAGAAGTATTGTTGGCCACAAATGTATAAGGATGTTCAAAAATTTGTAAAGAGCTGTGGAGTTTGTTAAGTTGCAAAAGGAGAGTCAAAATACTAGTTTATATACACCTATTACTATTCTTTAGAAACCTTGGAGTGACATCAGTATGGATTTTGTTCTTAGATTGTCTAAAATAGTGAAGGGGTATGATTCTATATTTGTTGTTGTGGATAGATTTTCTAAGATGACTCATTTCATACCATGTAAGAAAACATCATATGTTGAGCATTTTGTTGAAATTGTGTTTAAAGAGATCATGAGATTGCATGGATTACTAAGAAGCATTATTTCTAATAGAGAGAGTAAGTTTTTTGGTTACTTTTGGAAGACTTTGTGGAAGAAGATGGGTACTGAGTTGAAGTTTATTTCTACATTCCATCCACAGATAGATGGAAAAATAGAGGTTGTGAATAGAAGCTTGGGTAATTTTTTGAGATGTTTAGTTGGGAATAAGCCAAGTAATTAGGAGATGGTGTTGGCACAAGCTGAATTTGCATATAATAATTCTATGAATAGGAGTACAGGGAAGACACCTTTGGAGATTGTTATTGGAATGTAGCTTAGAGGTATATAAGATTTGAGAGATATTGCTGGTGAAGAAAAGAGAAGTGCTATAGGAGAAGAATTTGATGATTTTATGAAATCTTTACATAAGGAAGTGGAGTTGAGAATAAAACAAAGTAATCATAAGTATAAGCAGAATGCTAAATAGTCTAGGAGACATCATGATTTTCAAGTTGGTGATGAGGTGATGGATTATCTAAAGAAAGGAAGATTTCCTATTGGAACATACAGTAAGTTGAAGATGAAGAAGTTTGAACCTTGTAAGATCTTGAAGAAGTTTGACAATGGAGACGCTTATGAAATTGAGTAACCTGATGACATAGATATATATCCTATATTCAATGTTGCTGATTTATACAAGTATCATGAGTTAAATGATGAAGTTATTAAATTAGAGGACTATCCTAAGAAGTAGATTAAAGAAGTTGAACAAATATTGGATCAGAGAGTTGGTAAGAGCACAAGGAGAAAATATTATTATGAATATCTAGGTATGTGCAGGATCATGATGTGCCAAAAAGTGGCGATGTGAAAAAAAATAGAGTTTGAAAATGTCTAAAATCATTTCAAAATTTGTTCTGACTTTTTTCTATCCATCATGATGCCAAAGCTAAAAAGTAGGTCCAAGCCTTATTGAGTATCTGATTTCATATCGGATGCCTGGTAATATATCAGATATCAATTATGAAATTGCATACTCGATAACTATACTATGATTTTAAAAAAACCAAAACCCAAGGGTTGTTTATGGCTATTTGTTCACATTGTGTTTGTGTTTTGAGCTCCGTGATCTGTGAATGGATACCCGATATAAGTTAGTAATTTTTTGTTTTTAAAAAATGTTTTCAATCAATTTTATTATAAATTTGTTAATTTTAGTTGAATTTGTTAAAATTTAGGTTTTTTTGATAAAAATTGTTGAAATTTAGATTTTTTAAAAATAGAAATTATGTTTTGTGAATTAATAGGTATGGTTGACCAAAATGATAACATTGAGGCAAGAAATACTATTCCTCATAACTCACCACCAAATGATTTAGTGCCCCTTCAAAATTGTCCACCAAATGATCCCCTACCCCCTTAAAACCCTCCTTGAATCAAGGATTTGATATTTGAAAATCTCACTGAATTAAGAGCTTTGTGAAGAACATATAATATTGTATCCGCATTGGCTCGTATGTTATCCATGTTAAAAACCATAGTGGATAACATTGAAAAACTTACCAATGAACAAAATGCCGCTCTTCGTTGGCATGCCGAAATGCATGAGATGTTTGATGATGGGTTGGACTATGATGAGGTTGCAACCCTCAATATAAGTAAAGATGAGTTGGTTGCCCTTTTTGTGAACCCAAAACTTGGTTTACTAGTCAATCGCACAATTGATGCCATACATGTGAACTTTTGGGATTCTTAGTGGATGGTTTTTAACATCCCTCCACATAGAAATTTAGAGGTGCCATTTTATTTCCTTAGGAAATTGTATGTAGAATTTTTGTTGGGCCTCAAGGTGAACTATTGGAGCATCAAGCCAAACATGGGTGTAGGAGGAGGAGCTCCTCAGGATAGAACCTCTTTCTAGCAGAAGAAAGCTGACACTTTTGTCCCTCCTACTAATGTCTCCTCCCTTCCTTGAGTGCAACATCCTAATATCATTGTAGAGGCTAGCTGTTAGACTATTAGAGCCATCCATAGATTGAGTAGCCTATTGATATCCTAGGCTAGGTTAATGCTACCTCCTCATGTTAATGATGCTGGTGTACGTTCATCATCGATGAACTCATCACATGTTTGTGTTTCCCATACTTGCATAACGTGCAATAATATTTGTTTAGGTCCTATAGGTGATATTTTTGAGCATCAGTTTGTATTTGAAAAGGATACACCAGATGTGCATGCAGAGGCTACAAACCCTGATGTGAGAGAGGAGGGGCATGCAGAGGCATGAATTCCTTTTATGTCAGTAAGTGTATACATTTTTTTGTATTGACATATGTAATTAAAATTAATATTTATAATAGAGTAATTTTAATTTTTAAGCCATACTGACTTATACATGCATGTGATCTTCATTCATGTTTAGTTGATGAATGAGGAGGAGTTGAGATAGGTTGATGATGCCATGCTCTTGACTATTTCATTTGGCCTTGAGACATCTATGGTATGTTATGTTGTGTTCTCATTATTTTTTCTATTTGATATTGTAGTATATATGGTTTCAATCTTTTTTTTTTCTTGCAGGTATCACCTGTCCCTAGGGGACAAAGTGCGAGGGATGAGCTAGGACCCATTGACAAAGGAAAGGTAATTAGGTGCTTTCTACTTGATTTAAGTATCGATGCATTCTTGTAAAATATTTGTGGTAATGAAATTTAATTACATTATTTATTGTATAGGGTGTGGCTACTAGTGATGAGCCCATGTAGATTCTGCATCATAGATGCTCTAGCATTTCCATTTGCATTGAGAGCCCCATTGTATGTATAAGTATTATTTATTATTATTATTTTTTTATTTTTATAAATAAATTCAAAACTGATTTTCGTGATATTAACAACTAGTATTTTGTATCTCATTGGAAATCCTAATGCACACAAGGTTGGATGGCAGAGTTTTGTATCTTTGATGATGTAGCCACTATATCTTGAGGAAGTGCCGAAATAGATAAGTTGTAGTTTTAATTCTTGATCATATGTTATAAATTTAGCATTCTATGAATTATAATGTTATAGTTTGAGATTTAGATTCATTTGACAAACATATGTGAACATACATAGGCCACAATCAATGAGGTACAAGCATTGCTGAGGACATATGAGAGGACTCATGACCAGTGCACGAGGTCAATGAGAGAGGTTTTTATGATGAAATTTTAATAGTATAAATCTTCATTAAAAAAAGATCATTATGCATCTGAGTAATTCAATGTTAGATACAAAGAATCATATAAATTTAGTAGTCTAACTTTGGGGTTTCCTTTTTATTTATTTATTTATTTATGTAGGAGGCATCTGATCCACCTAGTGTAGCGAAGAGGTTGCATTTTGATTATCCACCAACAACCTAGGATAGTATAGTTGTCATAGGATGTGTCATGAGACATTTTGAGATGGCATATGCCACATTTTTTTTTATAGAAATATTGATATTATACACATTCTAATGACATGATCAGCCACATTTTGTATATGGATCTATGTATTTTGATAAATATTTGTATAATTTGTCTATGGTTACGTGAACTTTGATATATATATTTGTGTAATTTGTCTATGGATACATGTATTTTGATATATATTTTTGTCATTTATGTGCACAATGATATACACATTAATTTAGTATCTAGTATTGTTCAATTTATCGTGGATCATGTGTATTGTTCATGTTTATAGAATATCATTAATTTTGATCATGTTTGTTATATTCAATTCAAATGCAATAATTTGTGAATAACATTTTAACAACATTTATTATCAAATTTAGATGCAATTTTTAATTTGAAATGCTATCATAAGTTATATATTTTTTCTATCAAAAATTCTATAGTTAATATATGAGAGTTCACTTTCTATCATGTGATTCAGTGTAAGAAAAATAGGGAGACCTTATTTATAGAGAGAGACCATAGAAATGAGTGACATACAAAAAACCATTGTTTTCCTTGTGGTTTTAGTTTTAGATTGGATTTATTCCTTATCTTGGTAGAATGATGTAGAGCCCTTCGACACTCCTTTAATAAATAATAATTTAAGTAAGAGGATTCAAAAAAGGATGGTAGTCTATCAAGGAATTGGCATGAACTCAAAGGCTTCAACAAAGATCCATGGCATTTTAGACAATAACATCAACACACTTTTTAACCTCCTACACAAGGTTCACATAATGCCAAATCTGATTTTAAACTCCACCTTCAACCTTGAAACTAAATCTTGGCTTCAAATCTAATCTCAACACAATTAAGGACTCCACTCCTCAACCATGGATTCTATTCCCAACCATGAACTCATTCCTAGACTCATAATCTTTGATAACTAGCCCTTCACTTTGTTACTATCCTCATACTACAACTTTTCAATTTCAACATAACCTCAAAATATTCCAACTTAAGATACTTGATTGGATCAAACCTCTTTAACTTGGTTCCCCAATATCATATCCATATTAATAACATATATACATTTCTCACATTTATTAGATTACCTATACTAATCCACTTAACAATACTTAGGAACCAAATCATCCAAAACATACCTTCTTGTTGTCCTTTGTATAGACCCAAACACAATCATTCATAACTTTTGAATCATACTTCATTTCCTCAATCCAACCATTGATTAATTAGATCACTTGACCCTCCACAACATATCCAAAAATTAGGCCAATCTAATGGTGGAAAATTGAGATATGGCCCCCACAAAAGTACTAGTTTTTTTGTGACAAAACAATCTTCCTTTAACAATCTCATTAAAAATATATTACCAACAAAGTGTAACAATGGAAAATGATACAAATTGCAGAAAGAAACCTTGTTTTATTACTTCTTATTAATCATACACCATATATTTTTTTCCCATTATTGATCTAATCAACATCTAAAGACCCTAATATGACATTTTCCACCCTATATAGTACTGCAAACCCTATAATCCCTTACATTCCCATGATTAGCCTTCTGGGCCATATTTTAAATATAATGCAACTTTAATGTAAACTAGATACACACTTAGAGCACCTTGGAGACTCTTCAGTACGAGGTGGTCATGGATGATGGATGCTCTTTGCAAGGAGAACAAGGGTGTCACTTGGGTTCACCAGCTCATCTGGAGCTAATGGCACTAAAAATTTGATGCCAAGATCAGCAGTTTCAAAGTTATACTGTGGTGCACCTATGAATTGAGGCACATTGCAAGTTTTGGCATTGAGCGAGATCATTGTGCCAAATCCAAAGAAAATGTGATCTCTAAAAAATGAGATAGGTTATTTTAGGCCTCAACATGACCATCCTTTAGAATTTGACATTTCATCGATATACCTCATGAGCTTTGAGTTATGACCCTTAGAATATCAATCTCGATATGCACTCAGAGCACCTTGGAGACTCTTCGGTATAGGGTGGCTGCAGATGATGGAGGCTCTTTCCAGCCAAAAAAAGGGTGTCACTAGGGTTCACTTGCCTATTCAAAGCTAATGAAATTGATGATTCGATATCAATATCAACAGTTTCAAACTAACGCTATGGTGCACCAATGAACCTTAGGCAAACTGTGAGTTTTGGCATCAAGCGAGATCGCTGTGCTGAATCCAAATGGAATGTGATCTCTCAAAAATGAGAAAGGTTATTTTAGGCCTTAGCATGACCATCCTGTAGCATTTTATGTTTCATCAATAGCCCTCATGAGCTCCAAGTTATAATCATTGCAAGATTGACCTCGATACACACTTAGAGCACCTTGGAGACTGTTCGGTATGGGGTGGCCACAGATGATGGAGGCTCTCCAAAAATAGAACAAGGGTGTCACTAGGGTTCACTTGCCCATCCAAATCTAATGACATTGATGATTTGATGCCAAGATCAATAGTTTCAAAATTATGTCGTGGTGCACCTATGAACTGAGGCACACTATGAGTTTTGGCATCAAGCAAGATTGCTATGTCGAATCCAAACTAAATGTGATCACTCAAAAATGAGATAGATTATTTTAGGCCTTAGCATGACCATCCTATAAGATTCAACATTTTATTGATTTCCCTCATGAGCTTTGAGTTATGATCCTCAAAAGATCGACCTACTTAGAGCACCTTGGAGACTCTTTGGCACAAGGTGGCCGTAGACAATGGAGACTCTCCATGGCAAGAATAAGGGTGTCACTAGGGTTCACTTGCCTATTTGGAGCTAATGGCACTAATGATTTGATGCCAAGATCAGTGGTTTCAAAGTTATGTTGTGGTGCACCTATGAACTAAAGCACATTGCGAGTTTTGGCATTGAGCGAGATTGCTGTGTCGAATCCAAATAGAATGTGATCTCTCAAAAATGAGATAGGTTATTTTAGGCCTTAGCATGACCATCTTGTAGCATTATACATTTCATTGATAGCCCTCACAAGCGCTGAGTTATGACCCTTAGAATATTGACCTCAATACACACTTAGAGCACCTTGGAGATTCTTTGGTATGGGGTGGATATAGATAATGGAGGCTCTCCGCAACTAGAATAAGAGATATGTAAGGTTCGTGTGCATTGTCATGTTTGGCATTATCAATCATTCAATTTACATTTTGGCTTGGTAGAATTTCATTCTCCAAATTTTCATTCTATAAATTTTCAATCTTGACATTATCATTATCAATTGGTAAATTTTCATTCTCCAATTGCACATATTCATTATCTGACTCTATGATTTCATCTTTGACCAATAAATCAACTTGACTCACATTTAACATACTTTGTCTTTTCCTTCGATGATTTATCTTGTCCCTTTCCTATATGTTGTAATGTCTTAATTCAATATCTCCCTTTTTCATTTAGCCCTTCAATGACCACTACTCCCCATTTAGATGACAATATCGGACACCTAATGATATATTATAAAACCTTTGTCAATCATTTGGGCCCCAAAAAGTCAATTTTCTCAAAACTTGTGAAAATGGCCCACAAAAAGCGATGTTCTCTGGTCTGCAGTGACAAGGAATATGTTAGGAAAATCATGCCAATTTAATCAGGTATCTGAACCCAGATCAGATATCCGATATCATATTAGATATCCAATATTGATTCCAAAATTTTGGAGGCAATTATGGGCAATGTAAAGAAATTTCATTAACTTATGTATGATATATATATATATATATATATATATATGATTATTATTATATATGATTATTATATTATATTATTATTAAATATAATAATATATGTTATTGTTATTATTATAACCTATAAATATAATATATATATATATATATTAATATATGTATATTAATATATATGATTATTATATTATATTATTATGATTTTTACTATTATTAGTAAATATAATAATGCAATATATGTTATTATTGTTATCATTATGACCTATAAATAAAATATATTAATATTAATATAAATAAATAAATACATACATACATACATACATATATATATATGATTATTATATTATATTATTATGATTTTTACTATGATTATTAAATATAGTATAGACAACATATATTATTATTTCAAAGCTCAGATGGTTAGTAACAATCCCTCATTGGAAGAAAATGTTGACAATGGTAGCTCCAACTACTCTTCTGATTCTGATGACATTTAGAGCATAAACTCAGAGGGGGAGGGGAATAATTATTCTGGAAAGAAAATTAAGGGTCAAGTTAAGAAGTCACCCTCTATTATAACCCCAAAAAGAAAGAGCCCAAGGGACCATGGCCAAATCTTTGGTAAAGATGAGATGGATTATAATGAGGATGAGGGGGACATGGCTTCTGATGATGAGGGAAAGGAGAAGGAAGAGGAGAATATGGAAGATCACGTAGGGAAGAAATGGAAGAGGGATGGTATAGATGATGAGAGGGTTTCAAATAAGGGGTTGGATGTTATGACTCTCCCTCTCTCCCCTATACATCCTCAATCCGACCCCGAGGAGAAGGAAAAGGCTGATATAGGTGCTAAAGAGGGGGAAATGTTTGTCAAAAATAGGAGAAAACCTTGGAGGAATTTCAATGTTAGGACTATGAAGATGAGAATTTTTAGAGAAGCTATGAATCCTTAGATTTTGGTGGCTAACCAGGAACAACCCCAGCTTGAAGAGCTCATTGACCTTGCTATTTTGGCTGTCACTAATAATGCTAGGGAGATGGGAATAAATCTTTTGAACAATGCTCATAATAACATTATTGATGATTTTAGATCAATCAAGTGGCTATACCATGAGCTGGAAGAGGTCAGAGAGAAGGGGCTCATTTGGAGGGCAACACAAAGAATACAAATAATGAGAACTAGGAGGAATGAGAGGAAAGAGTCAGTCTAGCTAAGAGGAGAATAAAGAATCTAGAAAACTAAAACCATAACTTGGCTAGTCAGATGATTTCTCTCCTCAAATAAATCAATGACAACATCATCTCCTTAACTAGTGTGCTTAAAGATAGAGGCTTGTTGGATGGTGAGGACAGTAACGATGGAGGTAGAGCTAAGTTTGATTATGATATGGCCACTGATATCACCTTTACTAGTTTGGACTGGGATATGCAGAAAACTCATGATCAGATGGTTGAGGAGAACCAAAATATTTATGAGGTAGCCCAAGCCATGCAGGATCTCGAGAGGAAGAATGAAGAGTAGCCCTCTTGTTCTGTCTTTTTGTTTTTTGATGTATCTTTTTTGGCTTTTGGTTCTAGCTTTTGCTAAGTTTTGTTAAAGATAGTTTGTTTTTCTGGCCTTTCCATTGGCTAGGCCTTGTGCTTATTATCAGTTGTTAGACTTGTTTTTATTTGGCTGGGCTTTTATTGCTTATTTTGAGCCATGTTTATGTAGCAGCTTTTGGTATTCAGGGTCCCTATAAAACCTGTTTATCTTATCAAAAACATATATTATTATTATTATTATTATGACCTATGATCCATTTGGTTGGTTCTAATGCGTGAATAGGAGTCATAGGTTAACCTATGACCCCTCTCGACACATTTCATGACAACATATGTCCCTAGGGGCCCTAGGGATGCATTTGGTTGGTTCCAATACATTGAGAGGGGTCATAGGTTGTCAAGAGGGGTCATAGGTTAACCTATGACCCCTCTCGATGCATTTAATGACAACATATGTCCCAATGGGACCTACAACCCCAAGGACCCATTTGGTTGGTTCAAATATGTTGAGAGGGGTCATAGGTTCGATACATTTCATGACAACATATGTCCCTAAGGGCCTTAGGGGCCCTAGGGATGCATTAGGTTAGTTCTAATGTGTCAAGAGGGGTCATAGGTTAACCTGTGACCTGTCTCAATGCATTTTCAAAACAACATATGTCCCTAGGGGCCCTAGAACCACTAGGGATGCATTTGGTTGGTTTCAATGTGTTTAGAGGGGTCATAGGTTAACCTATGACCCCTATTGATGTATTTCATGACAACATATGTCCCTAGGGGGCCTAGGAACCCATTTGGTTGGTTCCAATGCATCGAGAGGGGTCATATGTTAACCTATGACCCTTATTGATGCATTTCATGACAACATATTTCCCTAGGGCCCCTAGGGCCCCTAGGGATCCATTTAGTAGGTTCCAATGCATCAAGAGGGGTCATAGGTTAACCTATGACCCATATTGATGCATTTCATGACAACATATATCCCTAGGGGCCCTAGGGACCCCATTTGGTTGGTTCAAATACATTGAGAGGGCTCATAAGTTAATCGATGACCTATCTCAATTTATTTCATGGCAACATATGTCCCTAGGGGCCCTAGGGACCTATTTGGTTGGTTTGAATATGTTGAGAGGGGTAATTGGTTAACCTATGACCCCTCTTGATGTATTTCATGACAACATATGTCCCTAGGGGCTGGTTCCAATGGATCGAGAGGGGTCATAGGCTAACCTATGACCCCTGTCAATGCATTTCATGACAACATATGACCCTAGGGGCCCTAGGGCTCCTATGGACCCATTTGGTTGGTTTCAATGCATTGAGAGGTGTCATAGGTTAATCTATGACCCCTTTCAATGCATTTCATAACAACATATGTCCCTAGGGGCCCCTAGGGCCCCTAGGAACCCATTTGGTTGGTTCTAATGTGTTGAGAGGGGACATAGGTTAACCTATGACCCCTCAACACATTTCATGATAACATATGTCCCTAGGGGCCCTAGGGGCCCTAGGCACTTATTTGGTTGGTTTCAATGCATTGAGAGGGGTCATAGATTAAACTTTGACCCATCTCGACATATTTCATCACAACATATGTCCCTAGGGGCCGTAGGGACGCATTTGGTTGGGTCCAATGCATCAAGTTTTTATGCATTTCATTAAAACATATGTCCCTAGGGCCCCTAGGGACCTATTTGGTTTGTTTCAATGCATTGAGAGGGGTCCTAGGTTAACCTATGACCGCTCTCGATGTATTTCATGAAAAAATATGTCCCTATGTGCCCTGGGGCCCCTAAGGACCAATTTGGTTGGTTCCAATGTGTCAAGAGATGTCATTGGTTAACCTATGACCCCTCTCAATGCATTTCATGACAACATATTTCCTTAGGGACCCATTTGGTTGGTTCCAATGTGTTGATAGGTGCCATAGATTAACCTATGACCCTTCTCGACACATTTCATGACAACATATGTTGCTAGGGGCCCTAGGTCCCATAGGGACCCATTTGGTTGGTTCCAATGCATTTCATGACAACATATGTCCCTAGGGACCCTAGGACCCCTAAGGACACATTTGGTTGGTTCCAATGTGCTGACAGGGGCCATAGGTTAAGCTATGACCCCTCTTAATGCATTTCATGACAATATATGTCCCTAGGGGCCCTAGGACCCCTAGGGACCCATTTGGTTTGTTCTAATGCATTGAGAGGGGTAATAAGTTAACCTATGACCCGTCTCAATGCATTTTATGGCAACATATACCTAGGGATGTGTTAATAAACAATTTTTCTCATATGGGCTCACATGCAAAACAGAGAAAAAGTGTATACCAACAAATGAATTCCTAAAAGGACTAAGAAATTTTCTGCTTAAAGTTTCCTCAATGAAAATAGGCACAACTACCTTTATTGCAAATAAAGAATTGCTGACCTTAAAAATCAACAAAATAAGTTTTTTAGAATCCAATTTGCTGACATTATTGAATCAACTTATTCTATCTCATCAATACAAAACAAAATTTTATGCTAAAGAACCACTCAATTTTAATTATCAAGATTATCCACATAACTGAAAATTAAATAATCAACCAGGTTGATTTAATAGAACTAACTTCTCACAGCATCCCAAGTCTTAAATTGATAACTTTAGAATCAATAACAAGCATAGCTAAGAGCTTTTGCATAAATAATGCCTTCAGAAATACTAATTTAAATAGGCAGACAATAGTAACTACTTACAAAGCCATTAGCCAAAATCAAACTGTAGAGTTTTCTTCATATGTGTAGAGTTCTAAAATGCTACTTCTAAACTTGGAATTAAACCACAAACAAAATTAGTTTTGTCTATCGATCTCCTAGAGATTTCTAGCCCCTATACCATACTAGTTATTACATATTTATAGGCATGGGGCTAGAAAACTACCAAAATTACCCTACTAGGAGTAAATAGTCTCTTGGTTAACATAACTATTAACCGGAATGCAAGAAAATAAAAATGATGAAAGAAAGAACAACTAAGTGACTAAGTGTAACTGCTTCTTTCCATCAAGTAGTGCCATCTCCATTGGCCATGCTCCTTGCCACTTTCCACATTTCATAGGCAGTCAAAAAGGTTGAAATGATAAACTGATGTGGTAGACTGATATAGGCAAACTGTTGTTTCTAGATCTTTTCTTTCTTCAGTTCAACTACCTTTTCTTCATGCATTTCTAAGTGCTTTAGATTAATGATTAGCATGGCCTCTATATGCGCTACATTAGAAAAATCTTTCTTAGTTGGAGCCTTCTTGTCCTAAAGTTCTTGAAACCTTTTCTAAACCTCCTTGATTACCTCTTCAGACTGGGCAACAAAGTCATCTTCCTTACCTGTGAACTACTTGACAAACCACTTAAGGTCATTTTGAATTATTTGATGTATGATCTTAAGTTCTTGTAACTTTTCCTTGATCTTAGTCACACCCTGTATCAATGCTTCATTTTGCCGTTCGATGTAGTCTTTAATAACATACAGGGCCTTTTCATCCAAACTAGCCATAGGACATTCGACCTAGAATTTTTACAATCCAAATTCTTGAACATCTTCTAGCCACATTATTATCTTTGCCTAATTATTTCTCACCTTCTCATGGCCTTCATTGCTTGTTTCCACCTTTTTAGTAATGGTTGATATTTCCTTCAAAGCTTCATCCAGGTGACTTATGTGTTTTACAGTGTCATCCAGGATGTACTGTACCAATTCTCCTACTGTTTCCACCATTGCTTTACATTTGCATAGGTTCTCTAGTGATTGCTGATTAGTTGTAGAGGATACATTGATGATCACTAACATCTCACAGATTGGCTTTGCCTCTAGGTGAAGGATAACATTAGTATATTGCACTATGTTCTTGATAGTTTCCTTCATTTCCTATTTGTCCTATCCATCTTTCCATACTCTATGCATAATCTTTTTACTGGAGGCTTCAAAGAATTCCATATCAACCTCATGGTTCCATTTTCCCATATCAACTTTTGTTACCTAGTAGTCTTGAGGTGCCAGGGACTCATGTGAGCTTCCATCTAGTGGTGTAGCTATCTCTACTAACCAAAACCTAGAATTCTTATCAAAATTAATCCTTGCTTCAGTCCTCACCTTCTTCACTTTAGGTGTCTTTCCTAGGCACTTACTGAATGAATCATTGATCAACATGGATAGAGGAACCATACTCCTCTTCTTTTCCACTGAAGTCTCTAACCATTTAGGCATGACCTGGTGCTTATCTATAGTAGGGGAGAATTTGGCTAAGGAAAGACTACTATCTTGGCCCTTGGTATTTACTAGCAAGCTCTGAGGTTCTGGTATATTGTCTACCATAGGTGTTTCTTCTACAACCTCAAGATCAATTGTTATGGTACTCCTACTCTTGTTGGTTGATGCCTTCCTCATGCTTGAATGGGTCACCCACTTTGCCTTAGGAGTACCTTCTTGAACTTGAAGTTGAGGTGGCTTTGGAATTACTTCAACTTCAACTTCAACCAGACCTGCAACAAGATCATGAATATTTTGATTAGTATTCTCTTTTCACCTTTTGGGAGTCTTTTTACCTTTTCTTTTTGAAAAATTCCTAGAAAGATTAGGAGTGGCAACAGTTTTCAATTTTATGCATTTTGCAGTTCTAGCTAGCACATCTTTAGTATGGTAGTAAACATCATCTTCTTCCCTTCTTCCCTAGTGAATTTTAGGAATGTGCATGCACTCAATCTAATCAGTTTAGAATGGGTCAAGCACCTCTTTAGAATCCTCCTCTTTTAGCCCACATGTATCTAGTTCCACATTAAACATATTGATTTGTTTAACAGTGAGGCATGACCATAGTCTCCTTCTTACTTCAAATTCATTAAGCTAGTTTGCCCAATAATCTTCTAATTGTGGGGTGTGAAAAAGGGATGCTACATTCCTTACATTATTTTTGACAAAACTTGTATAATCAAAATCTTCCCAAGAAGAGAAGGGTTTAAAGCACAAACAAGCCAATGATTCCTTTACTAACATAGCTTCTTTTAGACTGGGGCATCTATAATGTCCAATTTCAATAGGGAAAAATACTGAATAAGACCTCTTGGAAACTTGAAAAGACACTACTATAGAGACAAATTGCCTACATACTTTAGATAAAACCATAGAGTCTAAACAGTAATGAGGTAATTTCAATGGCTCACTAGAAAAGCCACCTATCCTGATATATGTGAATCTGGGAAATTGAATACAAAAGTAGCCATAGATTTGCACAACTTGCATGACTTCTTCAAACAATCTTTCATTCTCATGACCTTGAAGTTTGAAGACCAACCTTCCTAGAAAGAAATCATTTACCTTTCTAAACTCTTTAAACAAAGTAGTCTCTTGAAGATCATTGTAATACTGGTAAATGGGCATTTAATCAACGCAAGGTGTATGTGGGAGGTTTTCCTATTCCTTAGAAGCTACTAGGATATAAATTAGATAGGAGATAAGAAAAATGGACCAAAGTTGTTGACAACTATTAAACCTTTATTCAAATCCTCGGCAATCAGGTTGGACCAGTCAATAAACATACTTCCTTCAACAATCTTCTGTATAAAAAAGTACATCCAAGATTCCCAGTGAAAAGCATATTTATTCCCCTTAATCCTATTCAATAGAAGAATAATGTTTGTAATTTCCTTTATAAAATGCTTAATAGTTAAAGGCTTGGGGCAATTTGGAACCCCCTTTTGTAGGTTTTAGGAGCTAGGACTAAGCTATCCTCCTATCATAACTACTTTTTCCTTCAGCATATAGGTGCTCTGCTTCTTCAAATGTCCATGGTTCATAGGGCTCTTTGTGGGGAATTCTAAAAGTTTAATAGACACTAGTTCTATTGATTTTAACTATTACCTCCCCTAAAATTTTCTTAATGTACTTGGTGATAGGGTTGTAATGGTTTGCACACTCGATAACAAGTTCTAGGCATGTGATTATAGCAGGAAAGGCAATGGCTTCCAATAATCCACTATGAGCTAACTTTTGATAAATGGGGCCTGACTGGGTGTTTTTGGTTCTCTCAATAACATTAGACAAATTCTTATTTACCAAAAATGTATCACGAATTTCATGCAAAGAACTAAGCAAAAATGGCTTTTCAAACTTGGGCATTTTAGAAGAAAATAACATCATGATTGTTATGAAAGAAAAGTTTTAAAACATACACCCTGAATTATCGCAAAACAAAGCAAACACAAAATGAAATTATAGAGGGTTATGGAAACACACTTATAGTTTGACAGAGCTACAGCCTGCAGTTCATTCTCTCTACCCAACAACACCATAAATTCTTTACAAATGGTGGAATGATTGGGAAAAAGGTAAAATGAATTTATTTAAGGGATGGTTTACAAGGAAATCACAGGATAGATTTGGAAAGTTAATGCAATAATTAATTATTCGTGTGACATGGATTGGAAAAGACCCCCATGAGTGATTTTCTTTAAATGCCCCTCAAACTCGCATGCTTACTGACATTTTGTGTCATCATGAAATGAAAAATTTAGCCTTTCACCAACTCTTGTCTTATCTGCAGATGTACCACCTTAAAATCCTCTATTTATAATATTGCATGCCTTGGGAAACATTTTTTACTAGGGCCACCTTACTTTTAGCTTGAAGATTGAAAACCTGCATGAAATCAAGCATCAGCATGTAAAATCAACATCGAAGTTGAAGTTGAAGTTTTGGATGATTGAGCTTCAACTTCAACTTTTTCTTCACTATGAACAACTTGGGGAACAAAAAAGGCTATGACACATGGAAGACTAAGGTGGGCTTGAACTTGAAGGTGAAGTAAACCAAAATTTCAAGTTCAACTTCAAAGTTAAAAAAAGACTCATAACTAAACCATGGTTGAGGTGCGAGAAAAATATAAGTGGTAACAATTAGCTCTAGCTAGGGAAGGAAACTAAGAGGATCATGGATGAATCCAGGGCCTTTATCTTTGCAGATTGATTCAAAAAGACAAAATCAAAACCCAAAGAATAGAGCAACAAAAGAGCACAACCCAAAAAAAAGTGATATTTACAATGAGACACGAAATAGACTCAAAAATGGTATAGCTTGAGGTCTTGCTCGTTATAGGACAGGGGAAGTTCATCTCCGTTAAGGTATTGCAGCTTGTAGGCATTCGAACCTAGTTCCTCAGATATCACAAATGAGCCTTTCCATAAGCTCTCAAATTTGGTGTGAGCTCCTTTAGATTCCTTCCTCTTGTCCCACAAAAGTACTTGATCTCCTTTAATGAATTTTTGTGGCCTTGCCTTTCTATTGAAAATCCTTTTGACCCTTGCTTGATGGTTTGTGATATGATCCACTAACTCTCTTCTTTCTTCTCCTATTTTCTTGAGGTATAATATTCTCTTTTCAATGGAAGACTGAAACATTTCATCTTCAATTGCTTTTTGCAAATTCAATGTAGCTAGCTCCAAAGGTAGGGAAAATTGCACTCAAACTTCATACACCAATTCAAAAGGTGTCATGCCTATGGTTCTTTTGGGAGAAGTTCTGTAAGCCCAAACTGCTTCATATAACCTCTTGTGCCAATCTTTTCCTTTCTCATCTACTAGTTTTTTCATCCAGGTTTTTATTTGTGGACTCTGCTTTTCCATTACCTTGAGGGAAATAATCTAAAGCATGAGACAATTGGAAACCATGATCATAGCAATACAATTGAATTTCTTGGGATGAAAATTTTTGTGCATTATCAATCAGTATTTTGCTGGGAGTACCAAAATGGGTCAAAATATTTTTTGTCAAGAATTTACACACTACGTGTGATGTTGTTGCTTTAACAGGAACTACCTCCACCCATTTAGTAAAATAATCCATAGTAGTAAGGATGTGTGCATGTCCTACACTCAAATTTTGATTAATAGTCCATACAAAATCCAACCCCCACTGTTGAAAGGGTTCTTCTGTAATCATAAGCTTCAGAGGGAGAGCGGCCAATTGTGGTATCCCGATAAACAATTTACATTTCTCACAATTCCTTACCCAATGATAGGCAGCTTTAAACATACCTGGCCAATAGTATCCACTTCTTAGAATTTTAAAAGCTGCCACTATTGATGAAAAATGACCACCACATGCTCCATCATGGAAGGTTTTCAGTAATTTTTCCTGCTGGTTAGTATTGACACATCTCGAAAACATACCATCCAGACCTCTTTTGTATAAGATATCATCAATAATGACAAAGTTTGCTGCTCTAAGCCGAAGAGTTCTCTGATCTTTTCCTTTCAAATGATTAGGACACCTCCCATATGTGAAGAAATAAGCTATGTCTAAAAACCACTCATCTTTAAGGCCAATAAACAAACAATTGGGATAAGGTTTTTCTTTTTCACCTTCTATAATAAGCTTACACAATCCTTGTCCTTGAACTAGTTTAGTTAGTCAGATATCCAAATAAAATTCTTGAACTTTTGTAACCCATGTTGCTCGATTGTTGATTGTTACATCCTGTTGTGTGAGAATACTTTTGACTACAGTGGATGGCACATACACAATAGAATGTGAATGCAAAATATAGTATCAAAAGTATTTTACTACTTTCACAATAGCAAAGGCTTTTTTTTAGACAAAGAATAGTTAAGCTCATGTTTCTTCAGTGGGACACTCATGAAAGAGATAGGCATCTCTTCTCCTTTGTCGATCTTTTGGAGCAATATTCCTGATATGGTATGTTCTAATGCATAACAATACATTATGAAGTCCTTTTTAAAATCAAGATGAAAAAGTGTTGGAGCTTTGGCAATATCTTCTTTTACCTCCTTGAATGCTTTTGATGCTAGTTCATCCCATTTGAAAATTTTCTTTTCATTGAGCAACTTGACCATAGGTTTAACAGTTTCTGCAAAATCAGGTACAAATTTTCTCAGGAAGTTGATCTGTCCAAAGAAAGATTTAACACCATTTTGGCTGATAGGAAGGCATAACTGCTGAATGGCCTTTACTCTCTCTAGGTCAATTTTGATTCCTTCTTTTGAGACCATGTGCCCAAGTAACTTTCCCTCTACCACAACAAAAATTGATTTCTTAGGGTTTAATGAAATTTCATGCTCCCTACATTTTTGGAGCACTTTCCTCAGATCTTTCAAGTTTTTTTTCTGCCTTCTTGAGAACACTATCATATCATCAAGATACACCATGATGCACCTATCCAATAAGTTACCAAAGGTTGAATTCATAGTTCATTGAAAGGTGGCACCAACATTTATTAAGCCAAAAGGCATTCTTTTGTAGGAAAAGGTGCCCCATGGTGTTGTAAATGTTGTTTTGTGTTGATCTTCTTCAAAAGCTTCTATCTGACTATAACCTAAGAAACCATCTAGGAATGACATCATTTTTTAACTAGCAACCATTTGAAGAATTTGATCCATTATTGGAAAAGAAAAATTGTCCTTCATACTTGCTTGGTTAAGGTTTCTAAAATCAACACAAATCCATATAGATCTCCATTCTTCTTTCTGACTGACACTATGTTTGCCACCCATGTGGAATGATGAATTGGAAAGATAATGTGAGCTTTAAGCATCTTATCTATCTCTTTAAATATTGCATTAGAAACTTTTGGATTATATGTTCTCAATTTTTTCCTAAAAGGAGAGGTACTTGGTTTCAAAGTAATATGGTGTTTGAATTGACCATTTTTGAAAATCTTTAAGTCATCATAAGACTAGGAAAAGACTTCTATATATTTTATAAGAAGCTTGATGAATCTAGCTTTCTCACCTTCTTCACAATAGGTTCCCAAATTAATAATTTTGGGATCATGTTTATCTCCCAAGTTCACCTTTTCATAATCAGCATTTGGATCATCTTTAGGTGTTGAATCTTGAGCTAATAAAGTATCTCACTTGTCAAAGATTTTTTCAAGCTTGAAACCAAGCCTTTGGGTATTACATTCCCTTTTAATTTTAACACATCACTCTCATCAATGAGATTAGGACAAAATTCTTTACACCCAACATCCGAGCCTTCAAAATAGTTAGTAGAGAATTTTTCAATACTTTGCAAGAAAGCATTAATGTGAGCATCATCTTTAAATACTTTCCATGAATTGTTACTATCAGGGACACTTGGTTTGTGAATGATCTCCACTGAATACTTTCTATTTATGAAATAAGGATGGGAATTAACAAAGAAGTTGATACTGCCAAGGAGTTTGCCTTATCATTTTGTTCTTGAGGAATTGCTTCAATAGAAAAAGCATCAAAACCTTCAATCTCATCCCATACACAATTTCTATAGTTATTTAACCTTTGACTCTTCACTGAGAACATGTCTTTAACTTGCTTCACTATTAATTCAGCATCTCCTCTTGAATTTAGCAGTTTGATATTTCTCCTCTTAGCTTCTTCTATACCTAGAGGTAAAGCTTCATATTCTACTGTATTATTAGTATTTTCAAAGGAAAGTTTATAAGAAGAAGGGAATTTCTCACCATCAGGTGATATCAGTACTACACTAGCCCCAGACCTGTTTGAACAAAAAATTTCATTAAAGTTAAGAGTCCATAGTGAATCTTCTATTGCTGATTTCTCACCTATTTTCTCATTTTTAGACAAGATCAAATAGTTAGCAAAATCAGTTTCTTGATAAAGGATTTGAGATTTGGGGTCATCAGATGGAAAGACTATATATTTGGATTTGGCTTCAAGTAACAAGGTTACTTTCTTCTTCCCCACAAGTATAATAGCTTGGGACCAATCCATTTTAACATCCCCTCCTAGGTCACGATAGAAAGTCTGGGTAAGAAGCATACCATAACTTGTAGGAATGTTTGCTACTAGGATGGTGAGCTTAATTCTTTTTTGAGGGTAAGCAGCTAACAAATGACCCCTCTCGATGCATTTCATGACAAAATATTTCCCTAGGGGCCCTAGGGACACATTTGGTTGGTTCCAATGCATCGAGAGGGGTCATAGGTTAACCTATGACCCTTCTCAATGCATTTCATGATAGCATATGTCCCAAGGGGATCTAGGACCCCTAGGGACACATTTGGTTTGTTTGAATATGTCTAGAGGGGTCATAGGCTATCGACACATTTCATTACAACATATGTCCCTAGGGGCCCTAGGGTGCCTAGGGATGCATTTGGTTGGTTCTAATGCATCGAGAGAGGTCATAGGCTAACCTATAACCCCTCATGATGCATTTCATGTCAACATATGTCCCTAAGGGCCCTACGACCACTAGTGATGCATTTGGTTGGTTCTAATGTGTCGAGAGGGGTCCTAGGCTATTGATGCATTTCATGACAACATATGTCCCTAAGGGCCCCAGGGCCCCTAGGGACCCATTTAGTTGGTTCCAATGCATCCAGAGAGGTCATAGTTTAACCTATGACCCATCTCAAAACATTTCATTACAACATATGTCCCTCAGGGCCCTAGGGACCCATTTGGCGTGTTCCAATGCTTTGAGAGGTGTCATAGGTTAAGCTATGATCCCTCTCAATGAATTTCATGATTTGGTTGGTTCCAATGTGTCGAAAGGGGTCATAGGTTAACCTATGACACCTCTCAATGCATTTCATGACAACATATGTCCTTAGGAGCCGTAGGACCCCTAGGGACCCATTTGGTTGGTTCCAATGCATTAAGAGTTGTCATAGGTTAAGCTATGACCTTTTCAATGCATTTGATGACAACATATGTCCCAAGGGGCCCTAGGACCCCTAGGGACACATTTGGTTGGTTCCAATGCATTGAGAGGGGACATAGGTCAAACTATGACCCAACTCAACATATTTCACAACAGAATATGTCCCGAGGGGCCCTAGGACCCCTGGGAGCCATTTGGTTGGTTCCAATGCATCGAGATGGCTCATAGGTTAACCTATGATCCCTCTCGATGCATTTCATAACAACATATGCCTAGGGACATATTTGGTTGATTCTATTGCGTCAATAGGTGTCATTGGTTAACCTATGACTCCTCTTGATGCATTTCATGAAAACATATGTCTCTAGGTGCCCTAGGGCCCTTAGAGATGCATTTGGTTGGTTCAAATGCATCAAGAGGTGTCATAGGTTAACCTATGATCCCTCTCAACACATTTCATGGCATGCATTTTAGGGCCCTAAAGCCCCTAAGGATGCATTTGGTTGGTTCCAATGCATCAACAGGGGTCATTTGTTAACCTATGACCCCTCTCGATGCATTTCATGACAACATATGTCCCTAGGGGCCATAGTAATGCTAGGGACACATTTGGTTGGTTCTAATGCTTTGAGAAGGGTCATTGGTTAACCTAGGACCCCTCTTGATGCATTTCATGACAATATATGTCCCTAGGGGCCCTAAGAGCCCCAGGGACCCATTTTGTTAGTTTGAATGTGTCAAGAGAGATCTAGGTTAACCTATGACCCCTCTCATCATATTTCATGACAACATATGTCACTAGGGGCCCTAGGACCCCTCGGAACATATTTGGTTGGTTTCAATGCATTGAGAGGGGTCATAAGTGGACACATTTCATGACAATATATGTCCATAGGGGCCCTAGGGCCCATACAAATGAATTTGGTTGGTTAGAATGTGTCAAGAGATGTCATAAGTTAGCTTATGACCCCTCTTGACACATTTCACGATAATGAATGTCCCTAGGGGCCCTAGGGACACATTTGGTTGGTTCTAATGCATAGAAATGGTTCATAGGTTAACCTATGACCCCTCTCAATGCATTTCATGACAATGTATATCCTTAAGGGCCCTAGGGCTCCTAGGGACACATTTGGTTGGTTTGAATGCATTGAGAGGGGTCCCTCTCGATGCATTTCATGACAATACATGTCCCTAGGGTTCCTAGGACCAGATTTGGTAGGTTTCAATGTGTTGAGAGGGATCATAGGTCAACCTATGACCCCTATCAATGCATTTCATGATAATGTATGTTCCTAAGGCCCATAGGAATGCATTTGGTTGGTTCTAATGCATCGAGAGGGGTCATAGGTTAACCTAAGACCCTCTCTATGCATTTCATGACAACATATATCCCTAGGGGGGTCCCTAAGGACACATTTGGCTAGTTTCAATGACAAAATATGTCTCTAGGGGCCTTAGGGTCCCTAAGGACACATTTTTCTTGTTTCAATGCATGAAGAGGGGTCATAGGTTAACTTATGACCTCTCTTGACACATTTTTTTGGTTCCAATACGTCAAGAGGGGTCATAGGTCAACTTATGACCCCTCTTGATGCATTTCATGACAACATATGTCCTTAAGGGCCCTAAGACCCTTAGGGTCCCATTTGGTTGGTTCTAATGCGTCGAGAGGGGTCATAGGTTAACTTGGGATCCCTATCGACACATTTCATTATAACATATGTCTATAGGGGCCTTAGGGCCCCTAGGGACACATTTGGTTGGTTCCAATGTGTCGAGAGGGGTCATCGATTAACCTATGATCCCTCTCGATGCATTTCATGACAACATATGTCCTGAGGGACACATTTGGTTGATTCCAATGCATCCAAAGGGGTCATAAGTGACACATTTCATGACAACATATGTCCCTAAGGGCCCTAGGACCCCTAGGGACCCATTTGGTTGGTTCTAGTGCATCCACAGGGGTCATAGGTTAACCTATGACCCCTCTTGATGCATTTTATGACAACATATATCCCTAGGGGCCCTAGGACCCCAAGGGACCCATTTGGTTGGTTCCAATGTGTCAAGAGGGGTAATAAGTTAATCTATGACCCCTATCAATTCATCTCATGACAACATATGTCTCTAGGGGTCCTAAGGTCTATAAAGATGCATTTAGTTTGTTTGAATGCATCGAGAGGGGTCATAGGTTAAACTGTGACCCCTCTTGATATATTTCATGATAACATATGTCCCATTTGGTTGGTTCTAATACATTGAGAGGTGTCATAGGTTAATCTATGAACCCTATTGATACATTTCATGACAACATATGTCCCTAGGGGCCCTATGACCTCGAGGGACCCATTGGAAATATGTTGAAAGGGGTCAGTAGGGGCTTTCGGGACATATGTTGTCATGAAATGCGTCGATAGGGTCATAGGTTAATCTATGACTCCTATTGATGCATTTCATAGCAACATATATCCCTATGGGCCCTAGGGCCCCTAGCAATGCATTTGGTTGGTTTGAATGCATTGAGAGGGGTCATAGCTTAACCTATGACCCCTCTTGATGCATTTCATGACAACATATGTCGCTAGGGTTCCTAGGACCCTTAGGGATCCATTTTGTTGGTTCTAATGTGTTGAGAGGGGTCATAGGTTAATCTATGACCCCTCTCAATGCATTTCATGAAAGCATATGTCCCAAGGGGCCCTATGATCCATAGCGACCCATTGGGAATGCATTGAAATGGGTGACTAGGGGCCCTAGGGACATATGTTGTCATAAATTTTTTTGAGATGGTTCTTAGGTTAATCTATGACCCCTATTGATGCATTTCATGACAACATATGTCCGGATGCATTTCGTTGGTTCAAATGTATTGAGAGGGGTCATAGGTTCTTGATGCATTTCATGACAACATATGTCTCTAGGGGCCCTAGGACTGCTAAGGACCTATTTGGTTAGTTCTAATGCATTTAGAGGGATCATAGGTTAATCTATGACCCCTCTTGACACATTTCATGACACCATATGTCCCTAGGGGCCCTATGATCCCTAGGGACCCATTGGGAATGTGTCGAAAGGTGTCATAGGTTAACTTATGACCCCTCTATATGCATTTCATGATAATATTATATTTAATAATAATAATATAATATTGTATATTTTTATATAATAATAATAATAATCATGTATATTACTAGATTATATATTTAATAATAATAATAACCATATATATTATTATAAATAATAGTAATCATATAATATCACTATATATATTTAATAATAATAATCATAATCATATTTAATAATAATAATAATAACGCCCATATTTCCCTCTAAAATTTCTCTCTAAAAATTCGCTCTAAAATTTTCCTCTAAAATTTCCCTCCAAAATTTCCAATGTTGGTGGTTTCACTGCAATTGGAAAATTCAGACTAATCAGATACCCAATTTCATATTGGGTATCTAATTTGAAATCTAGTATCTGATTAGGCTTGGTATTTACCAAACCTATTTGACGAACCCAAAAAATGTGTTTGAGAAGGGTTTCACTAACACTCAGACTTTGAGCAGCCATCCGACAATGTTATTTTCATTGAACTTGTTCAATGAAAGGAAAAAGGGATTTTTTATAACACTCTCAAGATTCCATTGATATAATATCTATCAAATTTTGAGTACGATAAGTATTTATTAGTTAATTTTCAATGAAGATGATTGTAAAGTATTGATTGACATACTGATTGAAAAATAGCTATAACTTTCAAATGGTATAACATTTTTTGAATCCAAAAGTTGTGTCACATTCTAGGCTTCACCTAGTATAAGGGAAAACAATTTTTTTTGGTAAAGTTTCCAATTAGTTAAGGTGGTCAAAAACAGGAGGCTTTTTATATCTAGAAATTATTTTAGTAGAAAATTCATATTTAATTAATTATTTGGAATAAAAATACCCAAAAATATGCGTCACATTCGGGCATTACTCTACTTTTTATATCTATAATTATATTAAAAAATATTATCATTTGATTTTGATTAAGGTGGTCAGACATACACCTACTTTTTATTTTTGCTCTTAAATTTTCGTAGTACTGTATTAAAATCCAAACTTTTGACCAATCAAATATTTTTTTCTCCAGATAAGGCCTAGTAGTTTAGAAACTACATGCAATTTCCTATAGATATTTTATTACAACTTTTTGATATAAAGTCTAGAACCACTTTAAAATTATGTGTCAAGTTGACATAACCCTAATTTACTAGTTTTTCGTTGCCACTTAAGGCCATAGTTTGGTTGACTATGATCTTGCACATACTCATCTAATTAAGTGGAATAATAGACCTATGGAAGTTGCTTCATAGATTTCTCAATTTGATTTGGATTCAACTTGGGTTGTGACATCTCAATGATTTAGGAGAATCATTTCTTCCAACCTTGGTTGTTTGATGCAGGAGCATCCTGGGTTACACTACTATCCTATATGTTTTTAGTTTTTACCTTGCTACTCAAACTATGTTTTCTAGTTTTTGGATGCCTATTGCAAAACATGTAACTAATTATTATTAGAGAATGAGAGGATGCACTTTTAAGGGATTGAAGAGGGCCTAGATTACTTCCTTTTAGCAAAGGTACAAGTTAGATGTGCACTTATCCTTGGTGAATGAACCTTTGTGCACTTAAGGGGTTGTAGAGGACCTAAATTACTACCCATAGTTTGAAGCACAAGTTCTAATTCAATTGGACTGAGGAGATATCATGACTTTTCTTAGACATTGATTTTTGGATATTTAATTATTGATGCAGACTAACTTGTGGCTCTTCGAGTATTTTATGTTAGGTTAATTTTTATGATGGGTATTCAATATTTGCTGAGAGCCAAATTGTGTCTTCCCTATGTTCTAGAATGATCTATAAGCCATTTTGGCTAGTATAAATAGAGTGTTTAGGCTTAGAGATAGAGCAGTTTTAAAGAGAGGATTGGAGAGCAAAACCAAAAAGTGCAAATTTTAAGTTGGATCTTAGATCATGAATGTATTTGTATCTGGCTATAACCTAGAAGGCCTTACAATTGGGCATGTATGATGATATTTTCATGAATTATCAAAGCATATTGTTCTCTCTCTCTATGGTGTTGTTCTATTTTGTGTTTTCTTCCATTGTGTTAAATCTTGCATGGTGGTTTGGGTAGCTGAGTGTGCCATTGGCCTTAGTTACCGTTGACCTACCTTATGTCACAATGGCAAAACTGGTGCATTGTGTAGATCTTGACTAATAAGTGATTACGATTCTCTCTCTCAACCATATCAAAAAATCATACGTAAAGTAAAACATACCGGTAAACCATACACATGAAAGCATGGGGTAAGTATTCATAGAAAAATGCATACAAATAATCCATCTATCTATAATCATGAAAATAACTCAAATCAATGTATACAAGTATCATCATCAAAGAAAAATCATGCATACATGAAATAACTAGTACCAAAGTCACTCATCATATAATCAATTGAGTATGAAATAATATCCAATCAATCTGGAAAACAATTTCACTAGTCATCAAGCATAAACATAAAGCCGGCCTAAAAGAGTTCGGCAATATAATATGAAAAGTCAACTAGTGTCAAACATTATAGTATCTCTAGGAAGTAATTCAAGGTCAAATTTGACTTTTCCTAAGTAGCATAGGAGTCTTGATGACCTTTTAGAGTGTTTTGTGGACAATTTTCAATGAGTCATAGGGATGTCTTTGATTTAGTCTAGTTATTTTTTTTATAGGAAAGGACTTTATTTTGAAGGTTTCTAGGCCTTCTTCTTCAAGCTATTTTCTGGCATCTGACCCAAGAGGTTATGGAGTGCATTTAGAGATTTTTTGCTCATTATTGTATTTAGTTCTGAGTAGTGATTTGGAGAGACTTACTAATTATAATCTATCCTTGGTCTTTTTGGTATCATTTTTTCTATAACTCACTTTCATTGGAAGATTGAATATATTTTGTAGGTCTTATCTTATTTGAAAAGTTTTCTATCCTACTTCTTATTTTAGTTCAATGTGTCATGTGATTGATTGGGCGAATATGAAATGTTGTTAGAATATTTTGTTTTATAGTTTCTATCTCACACCTCCTCATCTTTCTACAAGTGGCTTTGTTATGTAGGTTTTTAGGTGTTTCATATAGAGATGTTCAAGTACTAGTTTGTCGAAGTTAGCTTTCCTTGTTATTGTTTATATCATTCTAATTAGTTATGAAAATATGTGTACATTAGGGTCCATAATAGGTTGTGATATTCTTTTCACTTTGCATCTGAGGTTAAGTATCATTCATAAGTGTTCATCTTTGTTATGGTTAATATCTCTCTAGTTTAGGTGTAGTTCAAGCTTTAAGGTTTCAATGTCATTTCTAGTTATTTGTCATCCTAGTTAAGTTTCTTTCTCTCTCCCTTTTCCTAGAAATTTTAGTAGTTTAAAGTGTGAGCAAGTTAGGAGTTGGCCTTATCTATAGATTCACTCTATTTTAATTCACCCACAACTTAGGATTGATTCCATTGTTAGTTATTGTTGAATTTTTTAATTGTGTAATTTTGGGTTATAACAATTATTATTATCCATCTAATTATGTTGAGGTCATTTTTGTTCCTGTTTTATGTTGGTCACCTTAGTATCATAGCTTGTTGGAACCAAGTTGATTTTTTTTAAAATTATGGATATAAGAAATAGTGGCCTTGTGTATTATAATATTATGTTATGATGGAAAAGGTCATTTTTGAGAGCCAAAAGTAATTAATAAATTATATTATAATAGTACTTTACTAAATTTTAATGTTGTGATGAGGAAGCTTCTTAAGTGGAGTTCATTTGAGAAACTTGTGTCATTCAAGGAGACAATAATTATGAGCTCATTTGATGGGAAAAGAATCCAATTATTTGATTATCTTATTTTTCTTTGTTTTCTTTTTGAAATTTTTGAGTTAAATGAATTTTGTGCCCTTGCTGAAGTATAAGGGTTTGTTCCTAAGAAGTTCATAGTAATTTGTTTGCTAAAAAAATTGTACATCACTAACTACAACTTACAAAATTGTGATTCTAGGCAACATTTTTTGAGATTTCTATCTCGTATCAGCAATAGGGGATTCTCCCTTCTTACGTTAGGTGGTTTCAATAGGAACTTAACTGAGATTAAAAAAAAGACGATTCTCTTGATCAATTCCTCTTTCTTTAGGAATTATTTACATATAAATCTAACTTTCCAACTTAGCAAAAGTCTCTTATTGCTACAATAATACCGGTGACTCTAGAATTGACATAAGAACAACACCAAGGGAAGAAATCCAATTTAAATATTTTGTGAAACAAAAATAGGAATCCAAAGTCTCTCCTGTACTTATCTTGAATGAAGATTCAAGCAAAATAACCAATAAGGCACAAAGTGTCTTACTGGATACCCTCAAATTCCATAACAACACTTGCAATTGAAGTCCAAAGTCTTCAACTCTATGTGATACCAACCACTAATATCTATTACAATTTTTCCTTGTGCAACACAGAGTCTTCAAAAATTCAAATTGGTTCTAAATGGAATATGTAGCTCAAAATTTGCACAATTAAATTCAAATCCCTCTTGATCAAAGCTCTAAAATTTACAATCAATATCCAGAAAATGTTATCACATAACACCTTGAATCAACACAAAGTTTGAAAAAAAGTTTACTTTTTTATTGATAGCAATTTAAATTTACAACCAAACACAATCTCTTTGAGTGCACATATAAAATGACAAAAATTTCTTGCCTTGCCAAAAGATGATTATTTACAATGACCTCCCTCATTTATATAGAAAAATAGTAGAGAGAGAAAGGTGGAGGAAAATGTGTAACAACATCAACCACCTTGACTTATCTCTAACCAACTAGTTTGACTTTATTTAAAATTACATGCCTAATGTGATTGCAACTTAACTATATGAGCTGGTTGTATAGGTGCATGCTATACTGTACTTACAACATAGATGCTCTTTACATGTAGCTTTCCTATAGTTATTCTAGCAAATGAAAATCTAATTTGAATTATTCACATAGTATCAACCAACTCTCCAAACTTCCACAAGGACTTGTGTACAATTACTAGTGTGTTGCAAGATCATTGTAACCTTCTTAAGTATGCTTATTTCTCCAAATATCTCTTTGTGACAAATTTCCATTTGATTTGGGGGATTCTTCAATGAATACTTCCAACTTTCAAATGCATCCATTATATTGATGTTGAAGTCATCTACCTCAAGTTGTATGTAGATAAGCCTCTAAATGCCTCATTGATCATGCTTTCTTAGTTAGTTTCTTAGCTATTCTTGCCTTTACATCTTTTACAAGACCTTGTAGAACTTTCTCTTTGATGGTCATCACATGTGCATAATATAGATGTGATGACTTCATACTTACACAAGATGTCCAAATCAATCTCTATCACATTGTTCTAAGCACCAAGATTTTGTCTAGCAACTTGAGTTGATGATTGAGTGACTTGATAATGTCATTCAATCCAACATTACTCTCTTTCCCTCTTGCTGGTGTAACTTCTCTTGACATTACCAAATGGTGTGCCTATGAAACTGTCACATCAAAGTTCCAGAGTGTATGAAAATCATTATAGGAAGGGTCCATAGCAAACTTGGGTGTGTAAAAATAGAGATTCAAGAAATGTATGTGTAGGTAAAGGACATGAAATGATTAGTGATACCAAAGGAGCAAGTGGTTAAAGCTCATAATGACTCAAAAATGACTAGAATAGCCAAAAACAAGTTTTTTTTAGAGTGGATTGCATATGTGGATAGTGAGCTTTAAAATGTGCTATATTGTAATGAAATAAAAACATATCATACTTTAATAAGTGTAATTCATACTATGTATCTAGCAAGCATGTGTGGAATTCTTCTTCATCCATAGGACAACCATATGAAGGTTCATAGAGCGTGTATTAATAAAACTTGCACTTGCATTCTCATGAGGGGAAAAGAGTGACTTGCTTCTATATTAGAACATGATTTTACACCCAATTGCATATGTAAGTAAAATTAGACCTTGCATATGCAACTTTGGAGAAAATGATGTAAGATAAAAAAACAACTTCATATACAAAAAATAAATGTAAATCTAAAAATGGAAATTACAAAGATTTAAAAGAAATTTCAAGAAAAATATATACAAATGCCTTCGAAAAATAACCAAGACAATCTTACCTCAACTTCACAAAAAATGAGAAAGACAAAAACCTTGTCAAAATCTTGAGCAAATATGGAGAAATCCAAGAGATGTTCAAATTTTAGATTTTTCTGAAACCAAAAATTAAATAGATTTTGAATCCTCATAACATGGTTCAAATTTGGACATGTGGACATGGTAAGAGAAGAGCAATGCACAAAAAGTGGAAAAAAATTTGACTTAGCAACTCCAAATGCCTAGACATATAAACATGATGTCTAGGGCAAGAAAATAGCTTGCAAAGTGATGAAGAACAAGATAGAAATTGAAATACTTACTTAGAATGCTTCTTGAAGTGATTGGAAAACATCATCCATGAATAAATGCAAAGTTTTGACAAAAAATGTGGCCTATATGGGTTATTTTCTATCAAATACATATATGGAAACACATGCATTTCCTTCAAAAATTACCACTTTTCAAAAAAGCCTCCAAAAATGCCTTCACTTGGATTGAAAAAGGGTCTTTATTGGGAAAATGCATATGCCAATATGTTGATACTAAAACACACTTTTGTAGACCCAATACATACCACAATATGCCCAAAAAATTTCTCAAAGGATGCTGAAAGTTAAAATGCATTTTTTGAGTGCAAACACATATGCCAAAAACATACAATAGCATCAAAAAATCAACTCCATATGTATACTTATTCAAACACTACCTTTGAATGCATTTTTAGGGAACAAAAACATGCATGTAATATCATTAAAAATTGTCACTTTTTCCCTTCTAGTTAATGACACACTTTTGGAGTTCATTAACATGTCATAACATGTATGCAAACCCTTTGGAAATTGCCACTTTTTCTCTTTGAGAAGGAAAATACATTTTAAAATTAAAGCATATGTATTTGGGATCAAATTCATCACTTTAAATTAAAATGAATAAATAATTCATTTTAATTTAAGATTTATATGTAAATGGGTTTCAAAAAACCACTTTAAATGATGATTAAAAAATCACATGCATTAAATTATTTATAATGGACTTTAAACACAATCACATATGCAAATGCATATAAGAAGCACACTTTTGATGATGTTGAGACTTAGAATTTATTGAAAGTAGATTTTCATGGAGCATTTTACATGCACAGATATATGCAATATGAAATAAAAATCCCATTTATGCACTTAAGACATCTCATGCAATAATATTTAATATTTAACTATACATTTTTTTATTTATGAATAGTCCTTTTCTATTAAAAATTAATACTATGATTTTAATTCACAAAAAAGGGCTAGGGGATATAAGATCACCCCATGAAAGTTCACATGGTCATAGTCAGAATCAAACACTATTCATTAAAATAAATGTAAATAGCAACCTTAGGCAGCCAAAGTAGTACTTGCTGAGGGTGGTGGTTCATCACAATCATAAAAACTCCAATCATATTTGGGGTTGCAGGGCATGCTAGGGATAGTACAACCATCATCAACAACAATAGTAGCAGGATTAGTGGTAGCTTCTCCATCTTTTATCTCTAGCCACGAAGGAGAAATTTACAGATCCAAGTGAGGCCATTTCCTAGAAAGTACTCGCTAAGCACCAAGAGGAGGAGCCAAGGAGTAGCCAGAGCCACCACAGGGTGGGGAAGTTGAATTGTGCCTCCATTGACCATTGCCACTGCTAGGAGAGTGATGGTAGGAAGCCTTGGAGTGCAGGGTGTATGAGTGGTGACCTAAAAAATGGCACCACAGATGGAAACCTCAAGGCATCAAGGCATCAGCCAAAGAATATGGAGGAGCTTTTTCAATAGTGCAAAGGGCATTGCCCCAATGGTTCAATAGCTCTTGTAGGTGAGCCACCTCCAAGGCCACTTTGTTAGTTTGAACTTGAATCTACATAGTCACATTATTACAAATGCACACCTTAGTGTAGATAGTAATATTAATATCAAGAAAACTGTGAGTGAAAAGAACAACATTCCTATCTTTCCAAAGAGTGAATAAAATATCCATCCTAAAGGTATGCCAAATCTAGGTGAATTTCTGAGGGATTCTAGGGGAATCACCCAATATAACCAGGTGCCAAAAAAAGGGTTCAGGCCTGAATGGCTTGAAGAAGTCATGAATCCAATGCCAATAATTTTGAGCATGCCTATAAAAATATAAATTATGCATGAAAGACTCTAGTTATCCACAAAAAGGGCATCTAGGATTTGGAACCCCAATATGCTTTAGCTGAGGCCCAATGGGAAGACCTTGAAAGGCCAAACACCAAGAAAAATGGAAAATCTTGGGCTCTAGTGCCAAAGCATTTTCTCCATTGAGAAAGAGAAGACTGCAAATTCCATCTCTAATTGAGCATATCCACCATAGGCAGATGGGGAGAAAGCCACCTATAACCTAGACTTGGCTTGTAATTGAAAAAAGGAGTGGTAGGATACCACTTCCAATCATGCCACCAATGTCTAATAGACTTAATACCCACTTTATGAATTAAGTAAACTAGAATTGAAGAGAGCAATAAGTCAAAAGTCTACCAATCTAAATAGATAAGATGATACCAAACTTGCATATCTTCCCAGGATCTGAAACTCATGGAAACGCTAGAGAAAAGATCTTTGGGAGTTCTAGTGCCTCATTTGAAAAAGCACTTGTAGCACCTTGAGTCTTGGAAAGGGGAGTATTTGAATGGCAAACAGGGGAGACCACCAAATGTTCTACTGATTCAAGGAGAGGCCATTGTAGAACTCATCACCAAACTAGTGAAGCCAAGGTTTGATAGCTTCCCAAGCCTTCCATATGCTCTTGATAACAAGAGAGCCCTACATGATCACTAGCTCATGCATGATGAGAAGGGTATGGAAACTAATGCCTTTCCAAGGAGGCCTATTGACAGGAAAGCTAGAAGATATGCAATGCCAAACCAAAATCTTCCAAGCTTCATCTCTAGTGATGGCATAAATAATCCATTTGGCACAAAGAGAAAGGCCTTGTTTATGAGTGGAAAGTAGGCCAAGGCCATCAGATTCTTTTGGGAAACAACAAAAATCCCAAGAAACTCTATGAAAGCCATGATGATCAGAACCAGAAGGCTAGAGAAAATCCTTGAGTAGTCTTTCCAATTTTTGGTAGGAGGCTTTAGAGGGAACCAAACAAAAAGAACAGTATACATGAGTGGCTACAAGAAATTTTGAACAAATCTAGAATTTTCCTACAAGGGAGAGTAGTTTTGTAAGCCAATAAACAATCTTCTTAATGATCTTGGCAAGCATAGCATTCCATAGTTCAACAGGCAAAGCCTGAAAAGAAAAAGGAATACCAAGAAAGCAGAAAATCTCCCCATGAGTGACCCATTTCCAATCAAACTAGCTAAGCCAAGGTGGAGTTGGCAAGAATGACTATCAGTAGCAGAGCATTTTATGCCATTGAATAGCAGATCTAGAGGCTTGATGTTTTGATGTTTTTGATATTTTGTTCATCCTCCAAAAGAATGAGGAAGGAATCATAAAAAAAATAACCATTGACTAATTGGGAGGATGATTCTGGCAAAGAAATACCATGAACTAGTCCATAGGACACAGAGTGGGCTAGAAATTAGCTAAATTCTTTAGTAGCAAGGACATAAAGTGCTGGTCCCAAAGGGAAACCTTGCCTAATGGAATGAAAAATACCAAAAGCCTCAGATTGAGAATTATTGTTGGTAATGAAAGCATTAGCATTGCCAAAGAGCATCTCCACAGACAAAAGGAAATTGGGACCAAAACCAAGAGCCTAGAGCATAGCCAAGATAAAATTCCTTTCAATGTGATTATAAGATTTAGAAAAATCAAACTTCAAAAAAAAGTTGTTTGTTTGGACTTGAGAGACCACTCCATCCCTTCCTAGACAATAATAATGTTTTCAAGAATACATCTGGACTTAATAAAGCCAGTTTACTCAGGGCACACAATTAAAGGCAACAAGTGCCATATTTTGAGAGAAATTGCCTTGGCAATAATCTTATAAGATAGTTTAGAAGGGTAATGGGCCTCCAATTGCAAATATTTTTAGGATCTTTAGCTTTAGGTATGAATTTAATATTTCCTTTATTTTTAATGGCTCCTAAGCTTTTAGTATGATAGGCTTCAAGATAAACTTTGTGTAGATTAGGACCTATATTCTCCTAGAGGTGTTTGTAAAATTTGCAGCGAAACCCATCACACCCAGGGTATTTATCATCAGCCATGGAGTAAACAACCTCCTTAAGGTCTCATAGGGTAAGAAGTTTCTCATAGAAAGCAGGTTTCTTAATTTCTAGGTGGTTTGGAGTAAGAAAGATACACTTTCATAGAGCTTCCTCCCGAGCAACCAAATTTCCCTATGAAGCAAAAATGTTCTCATAGTGATGAACAAATGCTTGTAGGATGTCAAGGAGATTAGAGAGAATAGAAGTGCCTTGATTAATTTTTTAAATCTCAATATTGGTATGATAGGCTCAAAGAGCTTGGAGGAACTCCTTTGAAGCCTTATCACCAACCTCCAACTAGTGGAGTCAAGGTTTGATTTGGGTTCTTTGTACAATATAGTTATCAGAAACTTGTTTATCATGGCAAAGTTTAGCAAGCTAGATTTGCAAATCTACATCAAAGGGATTAAGGGTGAGAGCCTTAGAGGCTTTTTTGAGCACAAAAGTAGTGGCTTCATAAGATCACTTTTTGAAAACTACCAACTACCGCCCATGGATGTAGAAAAAGTGAGTAGTTCTAGTAATGGCATCATTCCACCATTGAATCCACCCTGTTTGAGAATGTGAACATGGCTCTAGAGTCTAGACATGTAGGATATGCATAATGGTGGAAGCATACGTCAACATAGATGTGTTGAGGAAAAATTGTGACTTGACAACTTTCTGGACAACTGTTTCCTATAAAATGACAAAATAAATGAGATAGTGGTTAGATAACATTACATCTAGTAGGGGACTAACATGTAAATCATGATCCTTAGAAAAGGAGAAAAAATATTATGTAGTAATCATGGCATGATTGAGGTGCTTTAAAATACGATCAGAGCTAACTTGAAAGTTGGACCAAGTTTGCCAAACCCCACTATGTTGGTGACAGTTAATATTGGGATAAAAAAGGCCCAATTTATTATGCATGTAGTACTAGGCTTCCCTTTCTCCAACTATCTAGTGGAAGGGAAAAATGCCATCCTTGTTAGAGGCCACTTCAACCATATTGAAGTCACCACACATAATCCAAGTAGCTAGAGGCAAGTTTTCAGCTAGCTAGCCCCACATCTAAGATCTTTCCACAACATCATTGGAAGCATAAAAATTAATGACTCCAAAGGAATGATTGTTAATAGAAAGCAAAAGGAAAATAATTCTATGCATGGGGTTAGAACTATGCAAAATAATAGTAGAATAAAGATGAGGTGACAAGAGAGTAACTAAACCACCTCTACCAGCTTCATGTTGAGAGGAAAACATAATGCCATCTTACCATATACTATGGCATGCAGAGGAAAGCATGAAACCAAAAATCTTAACTTCTTGTATACCAAGTCTATGGCGGGTGTCCTAGACATAATACTTTCTCAAGAGGTCTATAACACCTCATACATTCCATGATAAAAAATTCATGAAAATTATTTCATATCTTCCTTGTTCTGAAGAGAGGAGTAGCTATTCTGTAAGAAGGTAGAAACATGGTTAAAATCAAAAGGAAAATCTTCTAGACTTATAGCTTTCCATTTCACCTCTAGTTTCTTAGCACATCTAGGAGGACTGTGAGAATGTCATGCTACCTATGGCACTATGGAAGAAGCAACAATAAGTGTACAAACCACATAAAAAGTGGTATCTTTGGTGGCCACCTTAATCCCCTGTGAACTAGTAAGGTTTGAAACCTGCAAGACACTCGAAGTAGGTTTTGAGGAGACCACTTGTGTCCCTAAGTTGGTTGGGATTTGTGCTCCTATTGGAATAGGAGAAACCATGATGACCACCACATATAACTATTTAGGAGCCAAAGGAGTCAAGGAAGCCTTTCCCTTGTGCCCAATAGTAACTCATTCTTCTTTTTTCCCTTCGGTTGGCTTGGTGGGAGCTTCTTTAGGTGGAGGTTTAACCCTAGGTGTAGCCAAAGGGCAATCCCTAATCTTGTGTTATGCTGACCGGCACCTATAGTAGGTGTTTAGAAGGTTCAAATAGAGCACCTTTTGAGAGAAGGTTTGAGCCCCAATCTAGATTTCCATAAAATCCTTAAGATCTTTGGAAAGATCAACCTTGATGTAAATGCATCTCTGTGGATGACCGTTAAAAAATTTCTCATGCTCCTTTGTGATAACTTTGCTAACGATATTGGCAATGGACTCAATAAAAGGCCAACATGGCAAGGGTAAACCTGAGAACTCGACCCACATAGGAACCCTAATATTTTTATCATTAGAGACTATGAAGTCTTGCAACCATTTTTGAAAAAAAAAGTATAGACGAACTTATAAAATAGAGGCCATTGTTAGGAACTGCATCTACTTGCGATGGGTTAGCAAAAAAAAATTAAAAAAAACCTTTGGTAAGATTTTGCATAGTGTCAAGGTAGACTCCATGCAAAGTCTAGCTCTTGTTAACCCATTCTTGGAGCATAGCTTCAGGAGGAGTCCTACCCACAAAATACCCTATCAAGGTATGTTGTTCTAACAAATCACATGCAACATCAAATTCTTTTAAAGGAAGGATGATATCATGATTACCTCATGAAAAAGCTTCAGGACAAATTTTTGAGGGCATTTGTTCTGAGGAGGCACCATGGCTATCTGAAGCAGTAGCATGAACATTAGTAACAACTAGGTCACCACTGGCTAGGGCCATTATAACCTAGCCTAGAAGCTCCTGTAGTAAATGTGGTGTGACAAGTGAAAGCAACTGAAGGAGAGCTCAAAAAGAGATCCATACACAAGAAAACTGAAAGTTCAGATGAAACCCTAGCATAGCAAACAAAATTTGAGTCGCTCGAGCCATGTAAATATAATTTTAAAAAAGTAATATGAAAAATAACCTTAAAATAAGCTATTTTTAGAAAACATAAAAAACTATGGTCAAATCAACTCATAATGAGTTGCGATTTTAAAATAGACCACAAAATCCACTGAAAATATCAAATATAACTTTATATCAAGCAATTAATAAAATGCCCACTTTAATGATATTTTAATATAAATATATTGTTGACTTGAAAAACCCAACTTTTTCCCTTATAACTTGAACTAGAAAACTTCATTTTGGACCTAAGTGTTGAGCTATTATTTTACATGATGCTTAATGATAGGAATCCATTTTAACTCCTCTCTTGAAAAGCTAATCTAAGATCAAATCCAAGGTTCTAGGTGATCTTGTGACCTACCAAAATCTGTTCAATTGAAGATAAATGTGTATGTTCATGAGGATGCCTTTATTGGTTCCAACCAATTTTGGATAAAATGTTTGATCTACTTGGTGCTATTTTAAAAAAAAATCACAAAATGGATATATTTTTGATATTTTATGTTTTATGATGAATGCAATTTATCAATGCAACTATATGAATTCCTAATTTGGGCAAGAGTTAGAAAAGAAAATGAAAAATATAGGGTGATGAGAGATTTAAAATAAATAACTTGAAAGGGAAATTCCTAATAGACATAAACTATGGTAACAACATGTCTAAAAGTTAAATCATCAAAAAGATTGGGTAGGAAACCAATGAAAATAGGAGGAATGCTTCCTCAATTCCATTGATGGAAATGTTGATGGGAATTTAGTAATAATTTAAAGATGTTTCACTTCTCATCAAAACACAAGGCCATAGAAAGTGTGCTCATGCGAGACAAGAAGCTATGCAAGAACAATAGGTGATCTTTTCTCCAACTTGGTACATCAGTAGAATTCATTAACATGAGGCAAACACCAAAGCTAAAATGTTGTACAATCATAACAACACAATAAAACCATTGGCTCCATTATTATTCATGAACATGCATTCAAAAAAATAATGCATTCTGGAAAGAATAACTACACTCAAAATGAGAGCACTAAAGACATATATTATTGCACCAAAATAAAAACGTAGAGTACATATTGCATTCATGTATTTATAAGAAGTCATCCCCTATTTTTGTGTTGAGAGTGAGAACTCTTAGAATGCAAACATATGCTTAAAACTAATAAAACAAATCTAATGATATACAAACTGACTCTCTAAATGGTGCTAAGTAGGTCTCCACACTTGTTTATATCAATTAATGGATTAATGAGCCTTTACATGAATTAAAACAAAGAAAGAAGAAGTAGATAAGAAGAAGGAAGATGCAAGAGGATCTGATAATCAATGGAAGCTCTAAAAATGGAAGCTTGACCTTCTCCAGGTGTTTGTAGGAGTTGAATTGCCATCAAAATGCATTCTCGATGCATGAAAGTCTCTAAATTAGGAACTGATAGTTAACTATCGACATACTATTACTTCTTCAAAATTGTTAGCGTACCTCTGTGAGTAGTGAATCCATGCACCTTGCTAATAGGTTCAAAAATGTAGAGTTTTCCCAAGTGTCAAAAATGAGTTTCTAGCTTCTGGGTTTTTTTACCCCTTTATACCAGAGCAATGTCTAGATGTTTGCTCTTGAATTTCTCTATAATCTCTACTACTTGGGAAGCTTCCAGAAAATCCAACACTTTATACTTATCTTTAACTATCTATTGATAGTTGCTAACCTCCATATGAGCATTGTCCAATTCCAACAATACCTCTTTAGTCTTTAATTTTTTCCTAATATCTTTATTAGATGAAGCATCCTCAAAATTTATTTATAATTGTTGGACAAATTATTTTACTAACTTGAGCTTTATTTTTGACTCATCTTCAAAAATCTCAAGGGCAACAACATTGTAGTACTTCTCTTCTTCCAAAATTTGCTCTTGAGCCTAGTCCCTTAACCTTTGAATATCTTAATGAAGTCCTTTCATGAACTTATTGCTGGTAGCTATCTTCTCCATTCAATCCTTGAGCTTATCAAGATCTTCTACTATATACACCTCCATGAGTGTATGATACCTTTGATCTTTTATTAATGTCAAAATCTGGAGGTCTTTAGCCCAGGTATGTACCTCATCCATTAACCCAAAATCTTGGTTCACTATGGACACCAGTTTTTTTCACTTGACTGAATGTAATGCAATAGGTTCAAATTACCCTGCATTATTTGTATGCCCTTTTGTTCAAAATTTTCATGTCATTTCTGACATGCTCCCAAAAATGGGTCCATCTGAATTGTCCCCTTTTTCTTCCTCTCTAATTTTGCAACAAGAGTGATTTCCAGATGGTCTGGGTCTATTGAGCCCACTATTCCATGTAGATAGCCTCTCATAATCTCATTTTGTTTCCACAGCATTACCAATTTTGACTCACTTCTATCCATGTGCTTGAAAACCTCTTTCATGCCCATAGTAATTACTACTTTCACAGTGTCTACCATGAGCTTTCCTAACAAGAGCTTCTTGCTTTGGTAATCACTAGGAGTCAAATCCTCGGTGTCAGCATGTGAAGGATGGATGGCTATATGTGCAAGAAATTCTTAATTTTTCTCTTCATTATAAAGGCCAATGGCCACGTATCACCCATAGGTAGCTCATGCTTCTTGATGGATTTTAGTAGCTCATCCATTCCCTCGTCAAAAATTACATTTAACTACCTCTTTTTTTGAACTAGGATCTCCCTTTTTAGCCAAGTGGGTGTAGTTCCCACTAGAGACATATATTTGACTAGAGAGGGGGTTTGCACTATAGATCCATTTCCCTTATCAGTCCTCTCTGGTGTCCTTTCTTGTTGAGTGAGATCACTAGTTTGAGTCTCTATTTTTGCTTGGTATCATGAGGATTTTGTTGAGGTTCCTCATGTATTTCCCCCTCCTCTAATACTTAATTGGCTTTCATTTGTTGGGGCTCTTCATCTTCCTTTGATACTTGTTCTTCTACTTCAGTAGACAAAGGAAGTGGTGTTGTAGATCCTTTATCCATAAATAATAGATCTTGAGATGGTGGTGAGGGTAAGCCTAAAGGACCTTGAGGCAAAGACAATATTTGATTCCAGTCCTCACCTAGGGGTTGACTCCTTGGAGTATCCCTTATTTTCTTCCCCACCATCTTGGTGTCTACTAGCATGAAATCAAAATCTGATAGATTAAAGACATTAGTCTCTTGAAACTCCATATTCATGATTCACTATTGTTGCTCATCCTTGGAAGTGGTTACCTAAATAAGTTCTTTTGGTGCTGATGGAGGCATTAGAGTGGAACTCCTTCTTTCCTCTTCTAAAGCCTTGGCTAATCGAGTCCTTTGACTCAAGGAGAAATTATCAAGTTATTCCTCCTCCTCTTCTTCTTCTTCAAATTTAGGAATGGTTTTGAGCACATGTGGAGGAGGAGTATCCTTTTTCTTCAATTTTATCCTATGTGATCCTACCACACTGGACTCAATCCTGGCCTTCTTAGATACCGAGGGGGCTTCTTGTTGTTGACCTGCTGGTGTCACCCTCTATTCTTCCTCTTGTTCTAGCTCTTGTTCCTATTTGGGTGGAGGAACTTTCTCAATCTCTTGGACTTGGGCTAGCTACTCATCTTGAGGCTCTACCTATTTAGGACCTTGTTGTGGTTGTGAGGTGGCTAGGCCTAATCTATATGTTCACTATCCTTTTTCACTCTCTTCCTTTTGTTCATCCCTTTATCTTCCCTAAACTACTCAACCTTCCTCTCATGTTGATATACTATTTCCACCCTTACTGGGAATTGAGTAGGGAAGGTTGGTATTGTGACTTTTTCCCATTTACCCCTAGCTAGGTGTAATGTGGTTTGAAGAGGAATAGCCTAAGGAACTAGATCAAGTTTGAATGGTTTCTTGATCCATTTGCTTATCAAGTGGATGATATGTCAGGCTCTATTATTGATGTTCACATTCTCATCCCTCATAATTTCTGCATTCATTATGAGCCTATCATATATCTTATCCCTATTGTACAATGGGTCTAAGAAATCTTTTATGTCTTTCTAGACAACCTTCAATGGGATCTTCATCTTAAGTGCCTTTTCCACTAAATATAGAGTCATCCTATAATAGTCTCTAATTTGGACATCATAGTCATCTATGGCATTCATCTAGTGATCCTCTAGTGCATCATCATGTATGAACTACTTCCCTACTAGATGTTGCACCATTCTAATATTATCAAAGTATGGGTGAGGGGAATTTTACTCTTCCAAGGGATACTGATCACATTCTAAAGAAAAGGTCATTATATCCTGCTTCTGCTTGACTTCAGAGGCACCTATAGTAATCATCCATACCCATGTCTTCTTGTGTTGTTTCCTCACTCTGTCATATGCTGATGTGAGTTTCTTGGTGATCTCCAAAAAATGAGCCTATCAAAAGGATATCTCATGAGCTTCATTGGGTTCACCTATGTGCCCACTACCCTTAGGTATGTGAATGTTTTGAATTGGATGTAGTAGGTGCCGATCTCTATGATTCTAGTTGTTGTCTCTACTGACATCTCTTTAGCATAATCATCGTCTATGAATCAGATGATTGCAAATATAAAACTATCATTCACTATCATGTATTCTTTGCTCTGATATAAAAGTTTCTTCTTTACTAGCTAAGGGTACACTGCATAGGGCCATGCATTTTCATCTTGCATGCTACCCATTTTGTAAAGTCCTAAGTAGTCGGTTATCCTAGCTGTCGGTAAGTACACCATGTATGATGTTATGTAAAATCTAAGATCAAATTTTACATCTACTATTTGCTCATGAAGATTATCACTAAGGATAGTAGCCTAATCCATTGGCATTTTTTTTGTATTGATGGTCTCTATGAAGTGCACCATCCAAATGTTAAGGTGTCCCACTATAGGGAATCTCATGACTCTTCTCAAAAGTACTATGGCATATCTAATGCCATCCTTCATATAACCTTGACTCATGACTACCTTTCCGAATCTATAACCCACCAGTGTTTTGTCTATTAGGATGGAAGATTTAATTATTTCTTTATCTTTCTTTTCATCCTCCTTATACCATCTTTCTACCTGGTCATAGGTCATAATTACATATTGGTCATCCCTTAGGAGATGAAACACCTTCTCAATATTCCTTGGTCTAAAATTCAAAGCTATCTCCCTTGTGATAAACTTGGCAACCTTTTCCTTAGGCACATAATGTTCCAGGCCAATGATACAATTAACTCAAAGGATTGTACATAAGTTGGATGTGATGCTTCATTTACCACCCCTAATTTGATCATAGCTAATACCATCACAAACCTTTCTTTAGGCTTGTTGCATATGGTGAGGAATGCATTCTAGTCAATATATTTGAGCTCGGTGTCTCTGATTTCTATATGTTTGTCTTAGCAGTGGGATTTATTTGGTGTTCCTTGGTATTTGAAGACAACAAGCTTAAGATCAATCTTTTCTACCATTGAGGATGATGATGAAGTCATTATCTGCACACAAAAAAGAAATTAGTTCAGAGAGATAAAAATATCACCCAAAATAAATCCTAATTGTCAAAAAACCTAACCCAAACCACAAAAATAGTTGAAAACCAGTTCAATTCCCCCAATAGCTCTAGAATGAAAAATAGAGCACCTTTCACACCTTCATAGGTGTGCTAGGTGCACTTAATGACCCCTAGTTGGCCAATTCATAGTTGTGTACATGTACATCTTGATGGGGTGTACACATGAGCATGTGCACTACTGTGCATCTACATGTGGAAATGCAAAAAAGGGGGAACTAAGTCTTTCATGCTTTGTTTAAAGGGTGCACACATGTGCACCTTAGTGGGGTGTGCACTTATGTTTTGCATTAAGTTGTTTATGAATGGTGCACATGTGCACACCTTGGGGAGGTGCACACATGCACACTTTTCCTTGGACATTTTATATAGTCTTAGCTTATGTTACAAAAGAAATGGTGCACACATGCACACCTTTTCTTAGTTTTTGATGCCCTAGGTTTTTTTTAGGTGTCTTTGTTAGGATTGTGTTTTATGTGAATGAAGGTGTGCACATGTACACCTTGAATAGGTGTGCATGTGCACACCTTGGTGTTGTCTAACTTGTGTTTTGTTACCTTGTAGGGTGAAATGCACCTTGAAGACTATAGAGGTGAGGGATTAGGTGAGTGCATGAGAATAATGAAGTGAGGGGAGGGGGTCTCGAGCTTATATAGGCCCAGACCTAGTACACACCCTTTAGAGGTACACAACTATGCATGTGTGTAGGTGTATATATCCAAAGGGAGATAAGTGTGCAGTTGTGTATTTAGTGCAGTTGTGCACCTTGGATAGGTGCACATGTGTGCTAATATGCAAGTGTGCATTTATGCACTAAAACCACTTAAAATCTCCCAATTTCTCTCAGTTCTAACACCTAATTTTTCTCAATTAGAGCAAGCTTGGACCTAGAGTCCAGGTAGTGTTCCAAAATGATCTAGGCCCTAGAGTAGGGGTCTGGGAGACAAAAATTTACTATGGTGTCCCCATTTCTAGGAGAAATGGGGTGTGCATTGTGAAACGACAACACTAAGTTAGCTTGAATCGAGTATAATTCCAAAGAATGTTCACCTAAGGCCAAAAAAAGAAATATCTATTTATAATATAAACTAAAACAAAGAAAATATGAGAAAAATAGCTAAAAATCAAGAATCTATGGTGTGAGAAGGAAAACTCTTACCTACAAACAATCAGAGATAATCTCAATGAAAAAGCTTCAAAAGAACACATAGGCAAGACTACACAAAGAACAATTCAGAGATAATGAATTATTTTCATGATGCCTCATCAATTTGTAAAACAAAGAGGATGCACCTATGAATCAATGAGAAAATTTTGTATGGTTGCCTCAATTTTGTGATTTAAAATTGAGGACAACAATTTCACAACTAACATATTGTGAATATTTCTTTTTGAGAATTTTTATTTATCTCCATTGTTGTATACACTATGTTGTTGGGAATTTGGATTTTGGTGTCTTCTCATACTATTATTACTATTATTGAGAAGAAATTGTGTCCTAGTTAATTTGGAGTTGGTTGAGCACACATTTATATCCTCTATTGGGCATTAGTTTCTATGTACACTTTGGGAGCAATGTTTCCATATCTATTGTTGCATTTGTTTGTCAAAAAATTCTTTTGTTGCTACTAGTCTTCATTTAATAGTGTTTCGAGGTATGTATTACCTATAAGTTCATGGATTTTAACTTCTAATTTTTTTTGGACATTTTTGATTTAGATAATATGGGCTATTTAATCAACTGGGTTGTTGATATTTCGTGACAAATAGTCATTATCTAAGTTCATATTAAAATCTAGGATTTTCAATTATATATTCCCTATGTAACATTCAAATATTTGAGCTGAAATTATTATTGCAATATATTCTATTTTACTTCTATATTCTTGTATTGAAAATTGTAAAACCTCAAAAAGATTAAAAAAAAAAAAATTCTTCAACACAAATTGTTTGACAACTAGTAGGGCTCATAATAGTGGTATCAAAGTAGCTTCCTGCCATCTTGTGTGGTAGAATTATTATTATTATTTCAGATTTTTTATTATTTTGGGAGTAAGCACACTCTAGATTTTTCCATCTATGGATGAATACAAGAGGCCTAATAGTTTTGGGAGTTGGGGGAGTAGTGAAGAAGATAATAGGAAAATAAAGGCCTTGAGATAGAGTATGGAGAAGCTTAAGATTCATCAACAAAGGTTGGCAAAGAGGATGTCAGATCCAATAGTGGTAGATAGGGAAACAAGGTATATGGTGTTTTTCTTTAGGAGACCAGTATTGAGGATATAGGGAAGAAGACTTGAGTTCTCACTAGTTGGCATTTAGGAAGAAAAAGTACTTGTGTTCAGTATGACATCCACTAATCCTATCAGTAGTTTTGATGATGAACTTTCCACATTGAAACATATTGATGTGTCAATGCCATTGGTGGAAAAAAAAATTGAGCTTCAATAGGTTGAGTATTCCAAAGTTGTTGGGGATAGTACAGATGTTATTGGGGAAATAATTACTATTGATTATTTTGATGCTCTCAAATAGGGGATTGTTATTGGAGATTTGTATGTCAGTTACAACAATATTTCTCCTTTGTAGGAGGAAATTTCTCCCTTAGGTGGGATTGATGCATGTATAGATTCACCCAATTTTGTTATTGACAATCTGGGTGTTATAGAGAAGTTAGAAGATCTTAGTTTGGGCTCTAGCATTGTTGATTCACAACATGACGTAGAGTCATGTGTGCTGATCTAGGTGTCAACACTTGAGGCTTTATTGGGAGATATGGATGCAAAGAGTATTGACATGTGTAATGATGCTCTGAGTTGTACTGGGTATGATACCCCCTGCTAGTTGTTGGGTGATAACTCTGACAAGGTTTTGGATGGGTTCCATGATCATGATTTATAGGGACATTCTATTGAGGGGGAAATAGAGTCATATAAGGAGTAGGATTCAGTGAGGGCTTCTACTTCTTTAGATGAGGACTTGGAAGAGGTATTGAGTAGTTGTATCTCATTTGATAATGTATGCAAGGACAAGAGAAAACACGAGGTGAGTAGTTTTGATTCAGTTTCCTATCACAGTGCAATTAGTGAGGCAAAGAGCTTGCATAGGGGGTAGGGATTACATAGGCATCATGTGGCTAGTCAACTGAGGGTTATTAATGGTGACATCTCTTCAACTCTTGAGTATTATGATGATATTTATTAGATAATGGCCACATTTGATTGGGGTGGGGTTTTCCTATGTTAGATGAGAATGGTAATAGTAGACTTTCCCTAGCAGAGGTTCATGTGCTTTAAGAGGTTATCACAATTTTGAGGCATAATTATTCATAGTTAGGTGCTAGGAGGGATTATCTTATGGGGTGGGGTAGCACCTATTATGAGGTATTTTTAGGGAAAGAGGAGGAGGTGACTGAGCTCACCCAAGTGTTTGAGGTGATTTTGGACTCTCTACAAAGTACCTAGTTGGATCTATATGAGTCATAGTCACATCTAGATGATGTGATCATGGAGTTAGAGCATGTTTTATCCATACCAACTATGTATCTAGTCTAGTCACATATTATGGTGGTTTGTGGTGAGTTTTTTTCTACAATTAGGGATGTGGGGGATGATGATGTGACAAACATATATTTTTAGGATATAGGTGTAGTAGGTACAAAGGAGTTGAGAGAATTACTGGAGACAATATTTCATGGTAATTTTATTCTTTCTATTGGAAGTGAATCTATTTCTTCTTTTCATACAACTAGTAGCACTAGATAGTTGGTAGTGGCATGTTTCTAGTCATTCATGGAGTATTTTCTTAAGGACTCGCATTTCCAAGATGATTCATATAGAGTATCCAAAGGTATTCTCATTCAGAGCTCTCATGTTATATGGTGATTGGTGGGGAAGGTTGTAGAGACCTTGGCTACAATGCATCCTAATAGGGATTTTATGGTTGGGTTCGCTAAGAGGGTTTATAAGGACCCTACCTAACTAATAGTTCAAAGTTAGAGATGGGAGCAGTCTCTTGATTCCCAATTTGATAGTCACATTGATTATGCGTGGACAATGGATTGGGTTAAAAATCTTGCCCTTTTTGGGAAAGGGGTTGATGAAGGTAAATCTTCAATGAAAGAATGTGTATGGAAAATTCTAAAAAAGGGATGGAAGTTAAATTTTGATGGAGCATCAAGAGGCAACCTAGATAAAGATGGCATAGGATGTTGCATTCACAATGACAAAGGAGAGGAAAATTTAAATATAGCAAGGTACATTGGAGAAGCTACTAATAACTAGGTAAAGATTTCTGCTTTAGTAGAAGGACTCTTATACAAACATTTGGCCATAAATAAGTTATAAATAGGAGGAGACTTGGCCATAATTATAAATGCTCTTAGGAAAGGAGCTCTTTCTAACACGAAGCTAGATGCAAAGCTCTTGACAATTTTAGAACTATGCACAACCTTTAACAAAATAATAATCAACCACATTTATTGGCAAGGGAATAAGAGAGCAGATGAGCTAGCTAATATGGGGACTGATAAATAAATTAAGGAAAGAATTAATCTTCACTTAAGTTTATCTAAAATAGATTTAATGATAACTTGGCAAACTTTTGATATCCTTAGAAGTGTTTAAATTAGTTTTCTTATTTTCAGTAATTGATTCCCTTTGAAAGCTTTTAAATCACTTTCTTATTTTTATTTTGTGTTTCTTTATATTTTAAATTTAATATCTTTTGTTTCCTTGATGTTTATCTTTTTAGGATCTCAATGTCTTTAGTAAATTTTTCTTTCATATTATTCTCTTACCTCCTAACAAGTAGTATATAGTTTTGTTGGATGTTTATCTGTGCTATTTCAAGTCACACAAACATAAGGGATAACTAAGGAATTAAGGAATCTTGAATGGTTTTGATGGAAAAAGGCCAATATTAATGAACTAATGCCCACCTTTGTCCTCTTGGTTTCTCTCAAGTGGGATTGTTTAACTATGGCTTCAACCTCTTACTTATAAAAAAAGGTCAAGATATAAATAAATAAATAAATAAATTTAGATATATTTTATTAAATAAAAATCTTAAGGAAAAGATCATCAATTTCAAAATATATTTTTCTTATATTTATTTCATTAAAAACCTGAAAGATTTATTATAAGAAAAAAATTGTATTCTATTAAATTTAAAAGATAAATTATACTTTTATCTATCTGAAATTTTAAATATAATTAAAAAATAATATATTATTAATTTTAAAATAAATAATGAAATTAAAACATTCATATTATCACATTATAATTAGCAAATTGAACAACATAACATAAAAATAATGATTTAATTTTATCTCTTGTTATTCCAATTCTAAATAATCTAAATATTTAATTAAGATTAAATATTTTCAAAAAAACTAAGTAAAAAATATTAAAAAAAGCAATCTGACTCACATGGCCTCACTATTTCTACGCAATAGTCTCTCACTAGTTTAGAATCAAGTAGTGTAATTTACTAGTTATATCCAACATTATATTTACTCACAAATCAACTTTAGCTCTTGTTATTCTCACTTGTATTATGCTTGAAAAAAAAGAGTTGCATGTTTGACACTTGCTATAATGAATCATTTCTTAAGATTTGAAAAGAGCTTATTGCCAATATGTTTTACAAAAGTAAACTTGCAATATTAATTAAATATACCATATTTTCATACTAAGAAAATAATATTTTGTATTGGTGGACAATGGAACATTTAAGACAAGTTAGTTAATTGGAATTATTGATAAAATGGTTCACACCATTTTAAACACTTATTTTATTTTTACTCTTGCTCACATCTCCAACACATATGAATATAATTTCAACTGCATGAAGATCTAGAGTATGAATTACTAAAAAGCTACTTGATTTGACTTGTTGTAAGCCCCAAATTATTTATATTGGAAAATGTGCCTAGTATGGAATAGGAGATTTCCTAAATAATACATGATGCTCAGCTATTTGATGTATATAAAATATATATAGTTGAGGTGTAGAAAATGTAGGTCAACTCTTTCTGTGTTTGTCTCAAGCCATAACATACTCCCAAAATCAATGACACCTAGATAAAGGCTCAATGACAAAATGGGTTTGGGTAGCTACCTGAGCTCTCTAATTTATCCAAATCAATAATCATGAGGTAATATTCATAGACAATATAAAGCCCAACATTTAGACTAGAGTCAAATGAGAAGTACTTCCTAGAAAAGGAAAACTAACTCACCTAAAATATATTTGAATTTTTTACAATAAAATGAGTTGTCATAACATGATTTTAAATTTATTTTGATTAGTCTAAAGAAGGTCATTAAGGATAAATAATTTTCATCTTAAAGTAGCTTGCCAGTTTAGGACATATGCCATAGCAGAGGAAAAATGAATACAAAGTTAAGAGAGAAGACTTTAATCTTAGATTAACAATTATAGAAAAGAAATATTTAATGAAATATTATAATAATTAGTTTAAATAATGTAAAGATATTATGTCAATATTAGCATCCCAAAATAGTGTGCATGTCTTCCAAATTTTTTCAAACATTCTCTATATGATACGTGATATAGGTGTACAATCCATTTCATAGCTAGCAACATCAATGGGCTATGAATACCATGTAGAGAAAACTACATGTAAGAATCTTGGATATTAAGTCAGGATATGCTTTTGTAACAATGTTTTTGTGACCTTATTTTGTAGTTTAACTTTTATTCCACTAATATTTATACATAAAATATGTCAAAATAGACACCATTTAGAGAAAAGAAGTGAGCTTTTGAATTAATCTCTCTACACCATATTTCAAAGTTTTTATATGCATATTGCCAACTTGATAAAATGAAAGGTAGGAGAGTTCACAAAGGAGATGTCCTAGCCCCCAACAAATAATCAGACAATGGAAAATAAAAAATAACACAAAGATTTAGATCCACACAATTTCAATTCTCATAGTAAGATTTCATACAACATGCCCAACTATAAGGACTTCTGGGTTATAGCCAAATACATCAACAATTACAATAAAAGTTTAGCAAGATCTTGCAAGATCCAAACCACTAGCTAGCCCAAATCCCCAACCTAGTAGAGAACTCTAAGAAGGATCTAAACCTATGCATATAAGCCACCAAGTAACCTTCTTGTTTCCCAAGCCACACTTACCTACTAGATCTTCTCAGACTACACTCCTCTGTGGTCCATGTTGAATGACCATAAGGACTCTAGACTCAACAAGACCCTCTACTTATACTAAACCAAGCCACTAATTGGCCTAGCAACCATTACATTAAATAGATACTCACATTAAATATACCCTTATGCCACAAATTGGCTTGACTACAAACATTAAATACATAACATAAACTAAATACTTAGGATAGCCCCAAGTTTACAAAGCATAACTAACTCATATGACAACATAAGAGTATGGACACTTAGACATAGGTCTACATGCCAACCAAATATCCAAATCCAAGAGCACATACACCAACTCCCTTGGATTGAATCTCTCAAATACAATCTCCAAAGCTCAACCAATAAATAGGAACACATTACCAACAACCACTAAAATGGCTCTAACTCCAAGACAATGGCTCCACAAATCATGCATACTTAAGGAAAGGTTCCATAATATGCCTCAAATAGATCCCCAACCACACAAATAATCACTCCCCAACCACACAAATAATCACTCCAAAAAATCTAGCTTGAAGCCCTTACATATAGGATTTCTCACTTCCCTAGGATGCTCCTACATTAGATACCCCAAGTGAGAAGAAAAATGTTCTTACCAGCTGGAAAACCATCTTTCAAGCTTGAACACATAAATCTCAAACTAGTTCTCCACATACATGTCCTCCACCACACCAACTTGTACACTCTTTCCTTTGTTCTACTTCTGCAACTTCAATTCTACATCTATTTTTGGTGTACAATAGATCTTCCTTCTACACTAATCTCTAATGTTTTTAGAAACCCTCAATTCAACTCGACTACCAAAAATCAAGTTCCTTCTACCAATTTCTACATTCTACAAAGGAATTAGGGAATGCTTCTTGCAAACCTTTTCAATAGTAAACACATTCTTGACACAATCATGCACAACCCTACAATCATACTATTAAGGTCTACCATGTAATATGTGACAACTACTCATGTCCACAATATCACACAACACTTGATCAACATACTGTCCAATCTGGAAATCAACAAGATATTGCTCCCTCACTTCCAAATAATGTTCATCTTGTAACCAATTGATCCTATAAGGAAAAGGATGCCTTATTCTCTTCAAACCAAGTTTCGAACCCATCTCCTCAACAATTAAGTTATTAGTACTACCACCATCCATAATCAAATTATAGATTTTACCACCAAAATTACAATGAGTCCTGAACAAATTCCTCTTTTGACAAGATTCCAATGTCCTCCTACCAAGAAATACTCTTTAATTCAAAAAATTCTCCCCATCCTACTTGGGTTCATTCATCAAGTCTTCAACATCTTGCACCACAACAATTCTTCTATCACTAGCTTTGGGACATTCAAAAGACCTGTGACCTTCTTCACCACATCTATAGAAATTACCTTTAAATGCACCTCTATCTACTCTCTTCCTCTATTCAACAAGTTTTAGTTAATCTTCAACAATATATTTGTTCTTCCCCAAGTGATCATGCTTCTACTTCCCTCAAGGATTACTTTGTTGTCTCCTCTTTACCTTCTCTTTGATCTCGAAGAATATTGATAAGAATCCTCAATCGAAGCAATATTTAGCATACCAATATCATCTTGAATAGTGAATCTCAAACCATTAATATATCTAGCCACCTTCTCCTTAGACAATTCTCTATGTCTAAACCAAATAATCAACTTGTGAAGTTCCTCTGTATAATCTTTCATATTCATATCTTTGTGTTTTATATTCTACAATCTCTTAAACAACTCAAGTTCATAATAAACAGGAATGAACTTAGCCTTTCATTTAGTCACCATCAATCTCCATCCAGTGATCTTTATTTCACCTTCCTCTTCTCAATCTTGCTACAATTCTTTCCACCATAAAGAAGCATGTCCTTTCAACTTAGTTTGTGCCAACCTCACTCTAAGAAGATCTTCAATATCCTCTAACTCAAAGTAGTCTTCCAATCTACCAATCCAATCAATCAATTATTTAGGATTCAAAGTACCTAAAAAATTAGAAACCTCCATCTTATGCTTCAACTTTAACTAAGATCTAGATCTATCAATCTAACCATTCCTATTTCCCATAGGTCTCTCAACTTGATCAGTTCTACCCTCACCAATTAATCCAGCAACCTCAAAGTCTTCAACAAATTCCTCTTAACCATCTTTGGTATCCATATGTTGAGATATACCACCTATAACACTTATGATCTCAACAATCATATCACTCTTCATCAATGCCATATTAGATCTAAATTTTTATTTAATCTTCTCTAAGATCTTTGCTTCTATAGCATCACAAAGATCTTCAATCATCCTAAGGCTGAATTTTTGTAAACACTCTAAAAAAATATGCAAATCAACCAAATCCAACCTTCTCTCTAATACCACTTGATGCAGTGTAATAGAGAAGAGTCTCCAAAGGAGATGTTCTATCCCCCAGGGTAAAAGCACAAACCTATGTCACCTTTTATAAAGGAGAAGTGATATCAGAATTTAAAGTCTTCAACTTTAACGAAATAAAAGTGGCATTTGTGATTAGAATTTGAAGATGATGTAAACTAATGAAATGCGTAAAATTGGATGAAGTTTATGTCTATAATTTTTTTTTTTAAAAATTGAGTTAAAATTTTATTTATTTTTGAATGTTTAAAGTGTATTTTTTAATTTTTTAAAAATACTAAAAATATAGAGTTTTTTTCCCATCAAACAAATATATGCAAATGTTCATATTTTGGTTTGATTTTGGAATATGTTAGAGTTAACATGTATACCTGGTGCACCAAAAAAGAACAAATTGAAATTCGGCTAATATTTTTGAAGTTATAACTGGTCAAAGTCAAAGTTATCAAAAATAGATAGTTTTTTTCTCCCGTCAAACTTTTTCCATCAAATTTACATATTTAAAAAAAAAAATTACATATTCTTGAAGAAGACTCTTTCCTCTAGAGCACCATAAAAAAAATTAATTTTTAAACAAGATTTACTATTTTTTTCTTATTTTTGAATAGACATCTTCCTGAATCTTAAGATACCTACTTGTAATATTTTCAAATTATAACATATTATTCATAATCAAAACTTTAAAAAAATTATACAATCATAATCATGACTCTGAGAACTACAAAAGTATATTTTTAGTTTTAAAAAATACTTCAATTTAGTAGGTCAAATTGGCCTTCAAAGTGAGATGTTTACAAAAGTTCTAATTTTTGCTTGTTTGGCTGCCACATAGACTGTTTCGGCCGGAACTATTTCGGCCGTAACGGTTTCGACCGAAATTGTTTCGGCTGAAATGCCTATTGGCATGAGAAACTGCTAGCAGTTAATGTGACTATTTGATATAAAAAATATTGTTTTCCCTTTTTAAAAAATTAAATATACAAGGACAGTGAAAATTGGAAGAAGATTTGCAAAAAACAATTAATTTTGAAGCAATTTTCAACAACTGTTTTGCGGATTTAATCAATATTGCAAAGGATCAAATATTTTGAAGGTGCTTTTTTTCTCTTCTAATTATTTTTATTTTTATGTATTATATATTGAACCATTAGCTGATATTTAGTGAAATCTATTTTTTTTTTCTATAGATTGAAATATTCAATGGGTAGTAAAAGGAAAAGATCAAGGAAATATGATAGAAAAAGAGATGACAAAATGAAAAGCCATACAAAATATGCTCAAAACCAACGTACTGAAATTCCTGAACATGATGAGATTCGTGAAGAAAATGAAAGTAATGAAGAGGAAGAAATTGGCAGTTCTATTGATAGAGACAAATTAGAAAGCATAAAAAATTTGGTGGATTTGGAGGAAGAACTACTTTTTAACCAAATTCCATCTAAAGATATGATAAATGATAACACTATCAAAAAGCATTGTCAAAACATGTGGGATGAATATTTCAAGGATAAAAGTATATTTGGACAGGCACAATTATTTGTCAAGTTATTTAGGAGAAGAGATATGAGACCTGTTTTAGAGTTGTTGGGTGTTGATAACAGGAAAAGCCATGCCCATAATATTAATAAAACAATAGTTGAAAATTTGCAAAATGCTTATAACAAAATTGACAACACAACTCGAGGAGGTGATTTGAGTAATGCACATAGAGCATTGATGACTACTATATCTAGTAGAAAATTGACACATAGAAAATAGGTACGTACAATTTTTGATGTACTACATATATCTAGAAGAACTGTCTAGAGATACATCAAGAGGAGAAATGTGCTAGATGATAACATTGAGAATAATCGGATGAATATTTGTAGAGTTCCTCGAAAAGACAGGATTTTTGAAGAAGTAAAAAGACAAGTTATTGAATTTTGGACCACACATTCTCATGTTTCTTCCAACAGGCGTGATACTATACAAATTAAAGATCAAGAAACATGGGCCAAAATTGAACATCTAAAACATTTCATAGATATAACTCAAAGTGAACTTTTTGAAGCATTTGAACAAGAATTTTCAAATGTCAAAATATGTCAGAGAATGTTTGAGAGTTGACATCCTTCCTTTGTATGCATAAATAAGATGCGAGAAACTTGTTGTTGTAGAAATCATGCTGAATTTGGTCTACACTTGCAATCATTTAAAAAAGTTATGGCAATACTTGATCCTAATTTGGTCATCCCTAGCAGTACAACACAATTTGTGAGGTCCATATTATGTGATAAATTAGAAGATTCAGATGAATTCAAAGTGTAATGCATAAAAAATCAGTGTGTAGATTTACACAAATTTTCTGAAATTATGCAAGTTGAGAATATTAATGAATCCACACCAGTTTCATGGATGAGATATGAATATGAGACATACCAAAATAATAGAGGGGATGAACCCAGAAAATTTTTATTGAAGGAGAGTGAATTGCATTATGATGAGTTCATGGCCAAGTTCCATCCATTGATATATCCACATATCCAACATTGTCATGGTGCACGATGGCAAGCTAAATAGTTTCGTGATTCCAAAAATTGTTTTCCACCTGGTTGTATACTTTCAATTGTAGATTTTTTTGAGAATTATACATTTGCACCTCATACAGAGCTCCAAAGCCAATATTATCATTCTGAACAAGTTGCAATATTTGTGCAAGTGACCTATAGACATGCACAATTTGAGGTGGATCAAATAGAAAGATTGGATGAAAATGAACGCATCATCATCAAACAGGTTCATTTCTATATTAGTGATGATAAAGTTCATGACAGGAGTTATGTGGCTCATTGTTTTGCAATGTTCTCTAAAGATCTCAAAAATTGTGGAATAAATGTTTCAGAGCACCGGATTTGGTTTGATGGATGTGCAGGTTAGTATACACAAAATAGTTACACATTTATTTAACTTTATTTTAACTTGTATTTATTTGGACATGTCTATTTCTATTTGATATATGTACTTGGATAATTGTAGATACTTATCATGTTTCACGCTCATAGGACAATTCAAATCTGCAAAATCATTTAATTGGTTAGCAATGCAACATGCTAGAACCAATGTTAAGTTTTTATGGAATTTCTTTGAAAGTGGACACAAAAAAGGGGAGAATGATGGAGCAGGAGCATGTATAAAACGTTCACTTCGACAACATGAACTTGCAAGTAAATATATGCATTTTTTAAATGTACATGTTTAATACTCTAATAGCATATATTTTAAATTTTATATATACATGCATATTTTATGTACATACAGGGAATAGGATATAGAGCGCAAATCAAATTGTTGAATGGTGCAAAGTTCATTTTGCTACTCAAGATACTAAATACAATAAGTGTTACTTTTGGGAGGTGTAAGGTGAACTAAGTTAAATATTTATTTTTAATGTCTTTTTCAAATCAAGTTGAGTTTTTAATTAAATATTTATTTTGAAATATGACAATTAGTTTTTGTATTTGTAACAGATATAGATCGATCTAATCCTTACAATTGTCAAATGATTCCTGGAATTAGAAGTTTACATCAAGTGATGACTATAGGAAACCATAAACCTCCAGTACTTAAAGTAAGAGAGAAAACATGTTTTTGTGATGACTACATTAAGGACAATGTAGTGAGTGCATGTGAAAATATTGGGAATGGATATGTTTCACATTGGGATTTGAAGGAGATAGTTAGAAAGCCTCCTTTTGAAGATGTTGACATTGACATTGACATTCATGATCATGTATATTCAGCTGATTATGAGCGCATTTCTGATTTAGTTGTGGCTGGTTTGTGTGCATATATACATATATATAAATTAATATACACGTATATTTTTTTTAAAATTAAGTTATATTTATCTTTTTATATACATGCAGGAGATATTTTTGCAGTTCAAGCCTTACCAGATAATGTAGAAAATGTGGACTATTATCTTTTAAGATGCACAAAAGCAAAACACAAGTTGCTAGAAGGAACTATAGATGCTGATGAACAATCATATCCAATTGGATCAGTTGTTATTGAAGGAACATATTATCAACAAACAAGGGTAATTGGTAGTGGTATTGAATTTATTGAATACAAGCCTGGAGAAAAGGTTTTACACTACAATAACCATGTTATAGCAACCAAATTACAATTTGAAGCAGTATAAAGAAAAGGACGTCGTGGAAATCAAAAGTGAAAATTTCCTATTGAAGAACATGAAAAACTTCTAGAGATAATAAAAAGTACAGAGCATCCTAACAATACATTGTTTGTGGAGCTCTAGTTTACCTATGTACTTATTGTGGAGCTCTAGTTGAGTTATGCTTGTATAGCTCTTATAATTTCATATTTAATATTGATAGGATATTTGTTTTATAAATTTTTGTACATTGGATCATTTATCTTGCATATGCAAAATTAGACATGTATTGTTATTTTTATTTAAATTCAACATAGATATCTCATTTAAGACCAGGTCTCTTAGGACCTCCCCTTAAGACAACCTTTTTAGTATTTGTATGTATTTGTATGTACATATAATCTTTATATGTTCTTATATGATACATTCTTTATGTTTGTATATAATCGTTATGTTCTTACATGTATATGTTATATGAACTATGTTACATATTACATGTACATTATATTTTATTAATTAAATGCTGTTAATTATAGTTAATTAAGAATGTATGTCATTAAATAGAGTTAATTATTAAGACATTAAATATAATTAGATTAAATATAGTTAATTAGATTAAATATAGTTATTTATAGTTAATTAGGTTAAATATAGTTAATTATAGTTAATTAAGGCATGTCATTAAATAGAGTTAATTAGTAAGACATTAAATATAATTAGATTAAATATAGTTAATAGGATTAAATATAGTTAGCTATAGTTAATTAGGTTAACTATAGTTAATTATAGTTAATTAAGGCATGTCACTAAATACAGTTAATTAAGTCATTAAATAGAGTTAATTATTAAGACATTAAATATAATTAGATTTAATATAGTTAATTATAGTTAATTAAGGCATGTCATTAAATATAGTTAATACATGATCTACATTAAATATAATTAGACTAAATATAGTTAATTATACAATTAATTAAGACATGTCATTAAATATATGTTATATTGTTATGTACATCGGTCATTAAAATTATATAGTTAATTACACTTAGATTAAGGCATTAAGATGAATAACTATACATATACATGTAAACCTGAATATTGAAAATATGAATAACATATAGAAACATGTGCATAACACATACATAAGTTACATAAAAGATGAAGACATCAAAAGATCAATAAAATAGACATCTACATTAAAAGATCAATAACATACATGTGCATATATCTGGAGAATATAATGTACCCATATCAAATGTATAAAAATAGATCATGTAGATCAAATGTCTGGAAATAACATATATAAAACATCAAAATATCCATATAAACATGTATCTGGAAATAACATATAAAACATCATTTAGTGTCCATGATATAAACACGTATCTAGAAATGACATATAAAACATCAAAGTGTCCATATAAACCATGTATCTGAAAATAACATATAAGACATCAGAGTGTCTGGATATAAAATGTATGCATATGGAAATAACATATAAAAAATCAAAATGTCCATATAAATATGTATCTAGACATAACATGTGTGTAATAAAACAAAAGGCCACATATGATCTAATCAGCTACATCCCCTCTCCTGATCCTCGGCCTTGTCCCCAAAAGGGTCTATCAGCTGCATCTGAACCCTGTGTCAAATGATAACAAGTGAACCATTTAATTATGTGTATAGATAAATTATATCAAGATCTACATGTATATAAATCAAATGTATATATATATATATATATATATTGTAACATACCTAGGACTCACGACATGTAGGATCTGTCGGTGTCTGCAGATCAGCAAAACGTAACATACTATCACTCAAACCCTATAACACATACACAAACACACACACATACATTAATTTAAAAATATAGACATATTATTTACTATAATAAAAATAAATCTAAACATATAGAGATATTTACCATAGCATTATGTAATGCTCTGCCGATCTAACTAATATCTGAATCATGTAATGAAAAAATAGGATCAGCATCCAAGTCAATAGTGCGGCCCTAATCTGAAAGCATGGAAGTAAATAGACTAGGCTGTATGGTGCCACTGAGATCCTAAGTAGGGGGGGTGCTGTAGGGTCCTGAGTAGCTGGGGCTAGTGCTGTAGCCTGGGCCTGTGTAGTAGTAGGAGTAGTAGAAGGTTCAAGAATGTCCTCCTGCCTCTGTGAATCCTCTTGGACTGCTGTATGTGACAAAATATGTCTAATCTGAGAGCTCATGTCATGAAGTGGAATCCCTAAGAGTGTAGATAATGCTTGATATGCATCTAAAAGATCAGATGCTAAATATGATGCCAAACGATGCAATGCATCCACCTCTAAGACTGCAAAAATGTCTACAGGAGAAGGTATGTCTGCAACTCCATAATCATCATCAATAGGTGTGCTAGATGATGCAGCTATGGGAGCAGTACCTCAAGACTGTAGCATATATCGACTACATCAATCAGAAGAAATCTAGTGTAACTGTGTGGCGATGGTGGCGATGCTCGAAAAAATATGTGTCCTAATTATGTCATCAGGAACACTCTCACCTATAGTAGCCATTTGTGGACCTCTCGGCATAACCAAAAGGTTTGGACCCACCATTGCCTGTTTGTTGATGGGCGCAGGAGTGTCTGTGGGTCTAAATCTGTCAGAAAGTCTCCCCTGACCCTGCCCAACATGCCCTAGATAACCTGTATAGTCAACATCATAGTGTAAATGAAATTCTGCAAACAATTGTTTGCAGAAATATAGCGGGAACTCATCCTTCTGTGGCCATCTATGATGAGTAGCCAACCAACGAGGATACATCAATGGTGCGACCAGTGGATCAGTACACTTCGTCGTAGAGTAGCCTCTGACTCTACGATGATCTGCATAAGATAGAAACATGGTTTTCACCATTCTGGTGGAAACCTAAGTGTCAATCTATGTGTACTTCATAGTGCCAGTGACACTGTGAGATAAAGAAGAATAAAATGTCTTAATGCTCATATCATCAAAAGGGTTGTATGAATCAACTATCTAAATCATACAAAATAACTCCTCTCGCATCGCTATGACCTTCTCCCTATTAGGGAGGGTGGTAGAAGAGGAAAGAAAGGTATCCAAAACCTGCATAGCATGAGATAATCTCGCCACTATATCTCTAAATAACTGCTGTCTATCATGGGTGGAGGAGGTCAATCTACGTGCTGTACCAGACTCAGCACTCTGACCCCCACCATGAACACTAGCATCCCCTGAGGATGCACGAGCACGATCCCCAAAACTAGATGCCATAATGTATATATGAAAATAAATATGAGAATATGAATGTGAAGCTACAATATGAGTGATAAATATCTAGAGATCTGCACATGCATATATATACAAATATAAACATACAAGTCTATTTAAATTAAAATAATTAAAAGTTAAATTTAATTTGAAACACATGTACACATAAATACACAACATTAAATGTATGGTGCTAAATGAACAATCATGTAACATACATATGTATTTTAAAATAAATTATCTTAGAGACCATATCTAATGTACATTGTAACGTGCTCATGCAAATGTGAAAAATAAATATTCGTACATGTACATGTATATGCAATAAAAATAAAATAAAATTTCTTGATTAAATGATAACTAAGTGTACACATGTACATACATGCAATAAAAAAATATAATTCTTGACTAAAATCTAAATTTTAATGTAAATGCTTTGATGATTATGGGGAGTGTAGATGAGAGTTAGGACATAGGGATAGAAAAATATGTTACTAGATAAGTAAATGAGTTTAGTTAGCAAATGTTAGTTTACAATTTAGAACTCATGACTTAATTTAGTAGTTTGAATTAGAGTTAAGAATGTTAATAAAGTAAATGGGATATAGTTTTATTAAGGTTGATAGTAAGGTCAGTCTATTATGTGCTAGTAAACATATGAATACCTATTACAACCTATAACAAACGTAATGACCTAGTAGGAGTCCCTAGGTCCCCTTAACATATATATGGATAAAAATACCTAGAAATGTATCATGAGGTCGTTATGTGTCATTTGATAATGTAAGAATTATCATTACCTAATAAGACCTATTATATCCTAATAATACATATTAAGACTTATTAGAACCTAAAAAAAATAGTATGACCTATTACGACTCCTATGTCCCCTTAAGACACACATGTATGGATAATGTATTGAAAAACACAGTTGACATAAGTGATCTTAATGTGTTGTTTGGTAGTGTAAGACTCATTATTACCTGAAAATACCTATTATGTGCTAGTAAACATATGAATACCTATTACAACCTATAACAGACGTAATGACCTAGTAGGAGTCCCTAGGTCCCCTTAAAATATATATGGATAAAAATACCTAGAAATGTATCATGAGGTCGTTATGTGTCATTTGGTAATGTAAGAATCATCATTACCTAATAAGACCTATTATATCCTAATAATACATATTAAGACTTATTAGAACCTATAAAAAATAGTATGACCTATTACGACTCCTATGTCCCATTAAGACACACATGTATGGATAACGTATTGAAAAATGGAGTTGACATAAGTGATCAATTAATGTGTTGTTTGGTAATGTAAAACTCATTATTACCTGACAATACCTATTATGTGCTAGTAAACATATGAATACCTATTACAACCTATAACAGACGTAATGACCTAGTAGGGGTCCCTAGGTCCCCTTAACATATATATGGATAAAAATACCTAGAAATGTATCATGAGGTTGTTATGTGTCATTTGGTAATGTAAGAATCAGTATTACCTAACAATAACTAGTTGTTAAAATGAACATCATCAATATCTAAGTGTGGTTCATTTGGTTAGTAGAGGGCCTATGTTATGGTTAGAATGTGGTATGGGTTATGATTGTAGTTAATATAAGGTTATGTTAGAAGGTGTATTTAATGTCAAAATTAATTTCACCATAAGATATTATTGTTTCACCTCTAGATCCATCAGGTTATGTTAGAAACTGAATAATGTCCCCTAAAGGTTTGCCACATTTTTTACTAATATTTTTCTACATGTTTACCTCATAACCTAATATTTTTCTATATTTTAACCTAATGTTTTTCTAAATTTTAACCTAATTTTTTTCTATATTTTAACCTAATGTTTCTCCTAATGTTTTTCTATATTTTAACCTAATGTTTTTCCTAACATTTTTCTATATTTTAACTTAATGTTTTTCCACACTTTTAATTAATGTTTTCCTACGTTTTGATCTCATTTTAAACTATATTTTTGCTAAAAAATTAATTTAAATACCATTCTAAAATAATCTAAAATAATTTAAATAATTTAAACATATTAAAAAATAAATAATTTTAAGCATTTGACTCACAAAATACGTCAAAAACAACTATTTTAAGTACGATTAACATCTATTAATCAAAAAATATGTTTAAAAACTATTAAGAAAGGGGGAGAAAAAAACCACTAACCAGTTATAGCTGAAACCCTTAACCCGCTCTCCAAACATCCAGGAACCGCAACAGTAACAATGATAGCCGCTAGAGGTTTGCGGCAATTTTTATACCAGCTTGAGGTTTCGGTCGGAACCCTTTCAGCTGAACGGGTTTTAGCCAAAATGGTACGCACCATGCAGGCACATGAAACTACCATGTGTGTATAGCCGGAGGCGTTACAGTCAAAATCGTTATGGTCAAAAGCGTTTCGGTCGAAACGATACAAGATATCACAAACAGTGACAGAGCTTTGTGCTTTTACCCGCCAACAAATAACCATACATCATAAAATAAACAATAACACAAATATTTAGATCCACACAATTCCAATTCTCATAATAAGATTTTATCCAACATGTCTAGCTATAAGGCCTTCTAGGTTATAGCCAAATACATCAACAATTATAATAAAATTTTAGTAAAGATCTTATAAGATCTAAACCACTAGTTGGCCCAAATCTACAACTTGGTAGAGAACTCCAAGAATAATCTAAACTTGTTCTCACAAGCCACTAAACAATCTTCTTGTTTCCCAAGCCACACTTAGTTACTAGCTCTACTTAGACTTTGCTCCTCTTAACTACTCATCTTCTCCATGGATGTTGAATGACCATAATGACTCTAGACTCAACAGTACCCTCTACTTATAGCAAACCAAACTAGAAGTTAGCCTTGCAACCCTTATGTTGAATAAACACTCACATTAAACATACCCTTGAGCCACAAGTTAGCTTGAATGCAAATATTAAATACATAACATAAATTAAATACTTAGGATAAGCTGCATGTTTACAAAGGAGAATTAACTCATATGACAAAATAAGAGTACACACACTTAGAAATAGGTCCATGTGCCAACCAACTATCCAAATCCAAGAGCTCACACACCAAATCCCTTGGATCAAAGCTTGCGAATAGAATCTCCAAAGATTAGCTAGTAAATAGAAATACATTAACAATAACCACTAAAAAGTCTCTAATTCCAAGATGATGACCCCAAACATTAGGCACACTTAAGAAAATATTCCCCAATATGCCTTGAACAAATCACCAACCATGCAAATCATAACTCCACAAACACAAGCACAAAGTCCCTACATATAGGATTGTTGACTTTCCTAGAATGCTCCTACATCATAATTCCTCAATTTAAAAAGGATTTAAAGGGATGGTAGGTGTCTTAGAGTAATCCACAATAGCTTTAACAGAGTGCTCTATTTGTGCTTGCTTGAATGGTTGTTGACAACAAAATATTTTATTCCTTCCTCCATTTTTCCATTCATCAACATGAGGTTCATGATGAAACAAGATTGACACACAACCAGTGTCTTGTAAATCATCAAAAAGAAGTTCACATACTAAATAAATAATTTTGTGTAGGAAACTACACATGGTAGGCACAAAGAATGGAGCATTCATCAGGTATTGTCTATATCTAAGAATTGTAGCTCATGACATTTTTACAGAGCTTTCATATTATATAGTAATCCATTAGTACATTTCCCCTTAATTTTTTACCTAAATTTTCAACCAAAGGCCATATTGGCCTATGAATGCTTTTTTATTTTCATTGTTTGCCTGATTTGGTCAAAACTTTGACCAAATCGGGTCAATAGAGGAAAAGAACAAAAGTACAACAATCTTGTTCTTGGCAAAGGAGTTTGCATTTTGAGTGGGCAATGTTCCCAAGATGAGAAATGACTACATTTTGAGTTTTAAACATAGTTTTTTCATAGGTAAAAGTGTGGCAATCTTGAATTCGGTGGAGGAGTTTCAATTTTGCGTGGGAAATATTCCCAGGATGAGAAATGACTACATTTCTACTTGCACTGATTTAGCTATCACTTCTTTTGGAGCTATTCCAAATGTTTTCTGATACTCATGAAGAGGGTAAAATGAACATACCAAAGTCCAAACATTTTCTTTCATTGTTTAAGAATTTATATGCATCCTTAACTTGTCAGTTGGATCAGCTTGTGTTTTGTTGAATTAATTTCTTTTATCTTATAGAACCGTTGCTTGTATTAGAGAACTGTTGTTATTATTGTTTTTTTTTTTAAATAAAAAAAAGATATTTTTTTGTTGATTATGAATTTATGATAAAATGGAAAGAATCAATACCATAGGGAGTAGATTTTTGACCAAAATAATAAGTCATTCCAAGCTGAAGGAGAACCATAAGGCACAAGCATAAATGTCATACTAACCATTATGTTAATACGATAAGTTTTTGTGCACACTAATAGGCTATGAAAGGATGCCTTAGTTGATTGTATTATCTTTAAGATGTATTGTTCTATTTTCTTATTATTGTTTCAAGCATGTACTACTTGGTTGGGTTTTCTATCTTTGATATTAAATGTGTATGTAGAAAGGAACAATATTTATGTTTTTTTTGTTTATGTGAGCTTGAGGTTTTCTAATAATACCAAATGTTTTTTATATTATATATCAATTCTCGGTATTAGATAACTATTTCTATGATTCTATTTCCTTTGGCAAGAATTCTTTCTAACTCTTAGTTAAAAGTGAAGTTGGTAAATGAGTGATTCAACTATTTCTTTTATTGATCTTGTCTATTCCTTATAGCTCTTAGTGGCTAGAGTGAATCACAATTTGTGTGTGTGTGTGTATGTACACACACACACACACACACACACACACACACACACATATCTATGTATGTATATATACATATATATACATACATATATGTATATCTATACATATGTATGTATATATATACAGATATATATATGTGTGTGTATGTATATATATATACATACACACACACATATATATGTGTGTGTGTGTGTGTGTACGTATATATATATATATATATATAATTCAACTTGATTTTGGCCAACCTAATTTCTATTTAGTCATTGATTGTGCTTTACATATTAGTAGCATTTTTAAAATATAACTGATTATTGTTAATTTATTTTAGTGTTTACCACTTTGTTCAGGTAGGGATTTTCAATAGCTAATATTATTTTGGAAGGGCTCTTACTTAGTGATTCCTTTTTGTTCTTGAAGATAATAAATAGTTGATTGTTGGGAGGGATCAATCAATGAACTATGTCTGGCAAGGAATGATTACATCAAGCACAGGTGCCATTTTAGGCAAGAAACAACCATTTTCCATCGAGTTGCCTTTCATGCTTTTGCTATTTATTGTATTTTGAGTTGCCTTAGGTACCTTTGCTATTTATTTTTTCATTTCTCATATGGTTTGTAGGTTGATCAAGTTGCCATTATAGATGTTTGACAAGTTTTAATTTCCATTACAAATGTTTGATAGGTTTTGAGTTGTCATTGCAGATGATTGAAAGGTTTCAAGTTGCCATTGCTAAGTGGTAGAAATATACAGCTTTTCTTATCACATAATGTATTTGGAAAGGGTTTCATCAAATTGATAAATAATTTTTTTCAAAGCGTGTATTTGATAAGGGTTTAATCAAAATGATATTATGCCATTTATAACTAGTTGTCTTGTTAATAATTGCACAATAATCTTTCTAGTTTATTGTCCTCCCATTTCTAGAAATATGCCTACAAAATCTAACTAAGTGTAATGTATGAAGCCTTTGTCATATCACTTTCCACTCACTTCAAAGATATTCAAGTTACGCATAGTTGAATGTATGCATTGTTGGATTTTCTTTCATTGGTAGTAATATAGTTAGATAAAATAATTTAGATGATAAGTGAACCTCATCAAAACAACCTAAATTCCATGATATTTTACTAAAGCTACCCTTTTGATAATGTGGGTTTCCTTGTTGAATATGGTAGCTTTCTCCCAACCTTCAATATCTTAGCCACTATATTGTAAATGGGCTTTCTTTAGTCAAGCCCCTTGTGGATATTTTGCCAAGAAAAGTTATGATGAATATCTAATAAATGTCTTTTATTAACTAGTAGAGGAAAAAATGAATGACATAAATGATGATGATTACCTATGATGTCAAGCCAATGTCTGGGCTCTATATATAGCTTTTGTGAAGTCCAAAAAATGTTAGTGCAAAACATGATAAAACCAAAATAATATTACTAGATTATAAACCATCAAGGCACTTGATAAATCCTTGCCCTTCTAATCACAATGAAATTGATGCATTCCTAGATTGATTCATTTGAAGATTAAATAAGTTGTCTGATCAAGATATTCAAATAAAGAAGCAATGTATTCATATGCAAATTAGAGCTTTATTTGAGCAATAATTCAATAGAAAAACATGTACACAGTCATTTCAACATAGAGCACAAACACAATTTTTCAAGATTAAAATTTGGAGCTAAATTGGTTGGATGTTGTTACTACATGTTATTTTCTACCATATTTGGCATCTTTAATGGTCAAGATATATATATATATATATATATATATATATATATATATATATATATATATATATATATATATATATATAAAACTCTTAATGCATCCTCTGGTGCTCACCACACAAGTATGCAAAGATGCATAATTCAAAGCACTCCAAAACCAAGTTAAAGATGCAACAATTCTCTCTTCAACTTGATGGCTTTAGAACGTCTATGAATTATAGAGTAGTCATCACTAGTTTCTTCTTTTATATCTGAAAGGATCAAATGCCTATTTTAGTTGCATAGTTATTGGTAGTGCTAAAGATGATATGCTTAATAGCCATAGGTCTTCATCCCTTGGAATAATATAGATAGCCTGGAAAGAAGTCCCATCCCTACTTTATTGGTAATTTTAATATCCATGTAGTGATTGGGTTATTTCTTACAAGAAAGATTTTTCCAAGGAATGGATTATTTTGTTGCTACGATAAGCATAATTAGGAACTTCAATGACAATATATTTAACATGATGTAAATAGGGCTCGAGTCTTAACTACAACTAATAAAATTGATAATAGAAAACTCTACAAAATCATTTCTCAAAACTCCCTTTATATATTAACTACACATCATGTCTTTATTAGAGTGCTTTGGCAGTTAAACAATATAAAAAGTATTTGTGTATGTCACAAAAGCTTTCGATAGTCAAATCAGGAATACAATAGCGTTTCACCTATCTTAATAAGTGGTGGATATTGGAATACTAAATCTTACCATAGTAAATGTAAATTATATAGTTAATATAATAAATAATTATGAGTATGAAAAAAAAACTATTATAATGTCAATTTGGTGTAAAAGTTTTGTACAAGAAAACAAGGCTTTTATAAGCAAATATAGTGTAATTATAAAATGAAGCACTTTCAGCAAGTTCAACCAAACATTAGAAAAAATTTCTCCAACTTTGACCACTCAATCTTCTTTGAGTAGAGCTTGTGGTGCCTATACAACACCATGTACAATGTCAATTTAAATTCATTTACTGTAGAGAGAATGAAATCCATATATATCATCTCATAAAACAGTAGTTTGAACTTGTATATTTGTTTTCTTTTTTTGTTGCTGATTCAAAGAAGTCTTTACAACCTACATTGAAGTCTGGAATGGTTGTATTGAATAGTGGAGGCTATGAGTTTCTTGGTCATTAAGTGTTGTAGATTGTCTAGCATAACTTACATGTGTATGGATGTGAGTTAAGTAGATTGTTGAAACCTAATTGAAAAGATCATTGATAAGAGAGATTGCTAAGAGGGAGATTGTTGAAGAAGACTATATGTTTCAATAATTGATTTTTCATTGATGTCAAACCTACTATTTGTTGGTAAGAAAAATACTTATAAGATTCAAGTACTATCACTTAGTTGATTGATGAAGAGGTTTTGATCAATAAGAGATAACAATAGCACCTAGAGGAAAGGTTGAGTTATGATTATGTAATGAAGTACAAGGATCAATTAAGATAGTGATGACATGATGTATTGATGATCTACTTAAGGTTACAAAATGGTTGGATACAATTAGAAATTTTAGAAGAAAAAGTTAAACAAAGTTTGTCTACCAAGCTTAACCGAGTGGATAGTGGATGCCGAGAAAAGTCAGTGCAATCAAAGCAAAAAATTAGTTGGAGCCAAGTTAAATCAAATTCTAGTCAATGCTGAGAAAAATAGTTGATGCAAAGTAAAGTTTAGTTGATGCCAAGCATCAATAAAATTTAGTTGATGCCAAGGAACACAATATGTGCCAAGCATCAGAAGATTGATAATGCCAAGCTGTTGCATTATGTTAAAGATCAAAGATTCACCAAATCTAATCCAACAAGTTTGTTTTCTTGAAACTTGTGAATCAAGAGGAGGATAAGATTGATGAGCTAGTGGCACCGAATTTGATGTAAACTATTTTTAGGTGAATTCTAATGGATTCTAGGAGAAGTTTCCAAAAAAGACAAGATATGGGGTAGATACATTTTATCCTACCTAATCCATCCAAAAACCTTAATTTGGACGATGGAAAATGAGCGACAAAATATCCTAATTTCCTATTTATAAGAATGTATGGTCATGAATCAAAGGACTTTGGTGTCATATGTAAGAACTTAAGGAGGAGAAGGAATTAAGGGTTTTGCTTCATCAAGTGACCCAAGAGAAGAGTATGAAATGGTATATTAAGCAAGAAGGCTTAAGAAGATGAATTTCTAAAGGGTGAACAAGCTATCATAGTTGCAAAGTATGAAGACCAAGCATAATTGAGGACTAAATAGATATCTATAATCTGCAAGAGAAGTTGTAAGTTGTATCAGATCAAAGCTCTACTATTACTCTCTAACAATTGTATCAGTCTAGGGTAAATCTTTTGGATTAAGGTTGACCTAATAGTCATTTAAAAATCCTTTAATTGGGTGGTAGTCCAAGTGAATGGCCTAATATCCTCTAATAAGGATCACTTCTAATAGGGTGATTAAAATTCCTTAACCAGGTCACATTTAATAGTGTGTATTATAACCTTTAACAGGGTTGGCCTTTCATAGGGCATCACTTCAGAAGAGTGAAAAGGAGTAGCATGTTACTAGTGTTTTTTCCAAAATTAGGCTTTTACATAAATCATTGTGTCAATTGTGCTAATGAATATGTTGTGCTTCATGCTTTACATTTATGCAAGTTGATTTGACAGTAACATACAAGTTTTAGTAAATACATAATGGATGCATGCATGGGTATGAATGTTTTATGGGCTCATTGAGTTGTGAAAAGTTTTATTTATCTATTTGGACCTTGGATAACTGATTCACTCCCCCCCTACCCCCCCCCCCCCCCTCTCAGTTGTTCTAAAGTAATTCTAACAATTGGTATCAGAGCCATCTGCTTAAGAGGACTAGTTTTAAGGGACTAGAAGCACAAAGATTGAGATGTCTAAAAGAGAAGTACCCAAGCTCAATAGAGATAACTTTTATAGATGGAAAATTTTTATGAGGCTACACCTTGGAGGACTTTGAGATCATGTACAATCTACCATTATAGTGGAACATGTTGATCTAGTTGGAGCCCTAATTACTAAAGATATGAAGAAGAAGAAATAGCACAATCAAGCGATGTTGGAGATTGCCTCAACCTTGAGCTATGTCAAATTTGATGATATCAAAGGTTGTGACACTGCAAAGAAAATGTGGGATGCCCTACACACCATCTATGGAGAAGAGAAAAATGTTCAAAGAGCCAAATTTGAGAGCCTCAAAGGTAAGTTTGATGATATTAGAATTGAAGAAGGTGAAAATATTGCTCAAAATGTTGCTAGGATAAAATAAGTTGTTAGTGTAATAAGAGGAGCTACTGGTCATATTGATGATGATACTGTGTTAAGTAAAGTCTTGAGAACATTAGTACTTATTTATGTTATTAGAGTTTCTACAATTCAAGAATTGAGATGTATTCTAGGGAATGATCTAATCCTTGAAGGATTGATAGGTAGACTCACTACTTTGGAGCTATCTAATTTTGATAATTACAAACGTAAGAGTCTTGAATCTACATTCAAAGCCAAGCTATTATTGAAGGACTCTAATAAAGTGAAGAAGAAGATGAAGAAAAGAAAGATAAGATATGTATCCAGTGATAGTGATATATATGAGGAAGATGTTGAACAATTTGAAGCACTATTGGTGAGAAGATTTCACAGAGGTAAAGGCAAGTTCAAAGGTAAGTTACCCATCATTTGTTTCAATTGTAATGAGGTTGGTCATATTGCTACAAGATGCACATAGAAGAAGAACTGTAAAGATGGAAACAAATACAAAAAAAAAGACAAGATGACAGTAGAGATTACAAATACAAAGGCAAGATGTCATGCTACATTGCTAGAGAAGGAAGCAAGGATGATTTTGACGACCATGATGATGAAGTGGTATATGTTGCAATGAAAGATGAATCTGATGAAGGTGAGGTAAATGCACTTGTGACTTGTGTGAACAAAAATGATGGATGGATCATTGATAGTGGATTCTCACATCACATGACTAGAGATAGAAGCAAGTTCATTACCTTAATCTGTTATGATGGAAATAGTGTAATATTTGATAATGATGCACCATGCTTGATAAAAGGAAATGGTTCTATCAAACTCACAGATAAGATTTTATTTGACAATGCTTACTATGTTGAAGGACTAAATTATAACTTGTTATGTGTGTCACAATTGAATAATCTGGGATGCAAGGTTGAATTTGGAAACAAAATTGCCAAGATATATGACATAAATGGGAAATTGATTGGAAAAGGTGATCAAACTAGAAGCAATCTATTCTATCTTGACATAGAGGATGCTGCTTTTTTTTTTTTGTAAAATTTGATGATGTATGGCTTTGGCACAAGAGATTATCTCATGTTAATTTTGATAACTTGATCAGTATCAGTAACATGAAGAAAGTTAGAGGTTTTCCAAAGTTGAAGAAACCTGATAATGTAATGTGTAAACAATGTTAGCTAGGGAAAATGACAAAGTCAAGCTTTAAGAGTAAAGCTTATACCTCTAAAGAAATATTAGAGATTGTTCATACTGACTTGTGTGGACCAATTGAATTAAAAAGGTATAGAGGAGATAAGTACATAATGCTATTTCTTGATGATTACTCTAGGATGATGATAGTTATGTTTTTGAAATAGAAATCTGATGCTTTTCAAATATTTAAGTGGTACTTGGAAAGAGTTGAGAAAGAAATATGTAAAAGTTTAAAATGCTTGAGATCAGATAAAGGAGGAGAATTTACTTCAAATGAGTTTGAGATGTTCTGTAATGATAAAGGAATCAAAAGATAGACATTTGCTCCTAGGACCCCTCCACAAAATGGGATTGCTATAAGTAGAAACAAGTCTATAACAGACTGTGCTAGAACACTTATAATGGAGAAGAATGTTGCTTTGAAATACTAGAGAGAAGTTGTAAGTATTTCTGTATTTATCTTGAATCGTGTACAAATCAAGAAAGGTACTCATTCAGCACCTTTTGAACTATGGTATGGATATCCACCAAATGTAAAATACTTTAAGGTATTTGAAAGTAAGTGCTATATTCTTAAAGATGTTAGGAATGGAAAGCTTGATGCAAAAAGTGAAGAAGGTATATTCCTTGGATATTCCACAAAAAGTAAAGCTTATAAGTGTTTAAATACTAACACTAACAAAATTGTGGAAAGTGAAAATGTGAATTTTGATGAATTTATGGAGATACATGAGGCTAAACCTATGAAAGAACCAAAAGAATACAAATCATTTGTATACTTTTATGAAGGAATGCCCGCTAAAGAAGATGTTGCAAATCAAGTTACAAATCAACAACAAGTATTAGTAACTGCTGAGTGACATTTTGTAAATGCCGAGTTACATTTAGGAAACAAGCTGGATTTAGATGCGGAGTTATAGAATGAAGAAGATTCACTTTCTAACTCTAAGATTAGTACACATGAAAGAGATGTTGAGATACCTGACAAAGATGTACACAATGATTCTAAAGCTATAAGATAAAATGTAGAAATAAGAGCTAAGCCAAGATTGCCTAAATATGTCAAAAGACATCATCTTGCTGATCAAATCATTGGAGATGAAAATGCTAGGCCAATGAAAATAAATAGATTGAGAAATGAATCATATTTGCTAAGTATGAAGGAGTCCAAAATAGTAAAAGATGCATTAGAAAATGAAGATTGGTACAAAACCACGGAAGAAGAGATTGAACAAATAGAGAAAATAAATGGAGTCTAGTTCCTAGACTAGAAGACAAAGATGTGATTAGCACCAACTGGGTATTCAAAAACAAGCTAGATGAAAATGGAAAAGTCACAAAAAATAAAGCAAGATTAGTTTGTAAGGGATATGCATAAGAAGAAGGAATCGACTATGGGGAGAAATTTGCTCCTATTGCTATATTGGAAGGAGTACGAAATCTACTTGCTTATGCTACATACATAGGTTTCAAAGTTTATCAAATGGATGTTAAATCTATATTTCTAAATGACATACTAGAAGAGGAAGTCTACACAGAATAGCTAGAAGGATTTATTAATGATAACAATAAGAACATGGTATATAGATTGGACAAAGCCCTATATGGATTGAAGCAAGCACCAAAAGAATGGTATGAGAGACTTCATACTTATCTTATGAAGATTGGATTTGAAAGGATTGATGATAAAAACAATTTGTACATAAAGAAAAAAAAAGAAAAAGGTATTTTGCTATCTGAAATATTTTTTGATGATATCATATTCGAAGAACAAGATGCTTTATGTAAGGATTTTGTAAATCAGATGAAGCAAGAATTTGGAATATCTATATTTTGAGAAATCAAAATTTTTGTGGGACTACAAGTATATTAGATAAAGTATGGTATATACATCACTTAGTCAAGTTATGTCAAAGAGATATTGAAAACATTTGGATTAGAAGATTCAAAACTTGTAAGTACAGCTATGGTGACAGGACACAAGTTGTCAAAGAATGATAATTCAGCTAAGGTGAATCAAACATTGTACATGTCTATGATTGGCAAATTACAATATGTAGTACATAGTAGACCTAATATTACATTATCTATAGGGATAGTTGCAAGATTCTTCGCTAATCCTAGGGAGAATCACTTAATGGCTATGAAGGGGATAATTAGATATCTGAAAGGAATAGAAGAGTTTGGTTTATACTATAAGAAGAATGAAAAAAATGAATTGAGAGCCTACACTAATGCTGATTGGGCTAGAAACATTGATGATAGAAAGAGCACCAGTGGAGGAGCATTTTTCTTAGGCAAGATACTAGTTACATGTACAAGCAAGAAATAGAGTTGTACCTCACAATCTACTGCTAAAGCATAATATGTTGCTACTATTGTAAACTGCACAAACATTGTATGGATCAAACAACTACTCAAAGGAATGACGGAAGAAATCATAGAACTAGTGATACTCTATTGTAATAATACAAGTGCTATCAATATATCAAAGAATCCAGTGATGTACACAAAGACAAAGCACATTGCAATCAAGTATCATTACTTAAGAGAGTTAGTTCAAGACAAAGAGGTGAAGATGGGATATGTTAACTCAAAGGAGAAAATTGCCAATATCTTCACAAAACCATTACCTAAAGATGCTTAAGATTATCTAAGAGATAAACTAGGGGTGATACCACTATCAAAGGCTATTTAAGAAACATAAGGAGTGACCTACATCAAACAAGCTAATGTTCATATAATACACATTGATGCAGATGATCTTACTTTAGGAGCTACCTAAAGTAATTATAGAGCTAAAACATCAAATCAGTCACAAGCAAGTTGACAGAGGGAGAAACTAGAGAAATTGCAAAATCTTATATTTGCATTCTTTAAGATGAAAAAGTTTTGGTATATATCTTTGGCATTATTGTCAAAGAGGGAGTGATTTACTGATCAAGAACTACCAAAAAAAAACAAGGAAGGAGAAAGCATATTAAAATTATCATTATCAAAAGGAAAGATTTGTTGAGAGAGTGTTGTTAAAGAAGCTGAACAAGACTAATATTAGAGGGAGAAATCCTAATCTACCTAGTAAGAGGGAGTTTTAAGAAAGAGTTTTGTAACCTAATTACAAGATGGAAGTTGGTGATAAAGGAAGAAAGTTAAATACAAGTTTTCTTTTTGGTATTGCCTTACTATTTTAACTCAGCCATAATGGTTTTTGGTTGAACAAGGTGTTTATCACTTGATTAACTTTGTTGATGAGTTTGGTTTTCCATCAATACCAAAGAGGGAGATGTTGAAATATGATTGAAAAGATCATTGATAAGAGAGATTGCTAAGAGAGAGATTATTGAAGAAGACTATGTGTTTCAATCATTGTTTTGTCACTAATGTTAAACCTGTTCTTTGCTAGTAAGACAACTACTTATAAGATTCAAGTACTATCACTTAGTTGATTGATGAAGAGGATTTGATCTATAAGAAGTAACAATAACACCTAGAGGAAAGGTTGAGTTATGATTATGTAATGAAGTACAAGGATCAATTAAGAAAATGATGACATGATGTATCAATGACCTACTTAAGGTTACAAAATGGCTAGCTACACTTATAAAGTTTAGAAGAACAAGTTAAACAAAGTTTGTCTACCAAGTTTGACCGAGTGGATAGTAGGTGTTGAGCAAAGTCAGTGTAATTTTAGTAGAAAATCAATTAGAGCTAAGTGAAAAAAAATTCTAGTGGATGCTACGTAAAGTTTAGTTGATATCAAGCATCAATAAACTTTAGTTGATGCTGAATGATTTTATAGTTGATGTCGAGCAATGTAGTATGTGCTGAACATCAGAAGATTGATAATTCCAAGCTACTACATTATGTTAAAGATCAAAGATTCACTAAATCTAAGCTAACAAGCTTTTTTTCTTGAAACTTGTGAATCAAGAGGAAGATGAGATTAATGAGTTGGTGACATAGAATTTGATGTAAACTTTTTTTAGGAAAATTCTAATGGATTCTAGGAGAAGTTTCTAGAAAAGAAAAGATATGGGGTAGATACATTGTATCCTACCTAATCCATCCAAAAACCCTATTTTGGATGATGGAAAATGAGAAGAAAAATATCCTAATTTCCTATTTATAGGAATTTCTAGTTATGGAGTGAAGGAGGTTGGTGTCATGTGCGAGAACTTAAGGAGGAGAAGGAATTAAGTGTTTTTCTTCACAAAGTTACCCAAGAGAAGAGTTTGCAATGGCATATTAAGCAAGAAGGCTTAAGAAGATGAATGCTTGAAGGGTGAACAAGTTGTCAAAGCTACAAAGTATGAAGGCTAAGTAGAATTGAGGACTAGATAGAGATCTATAATCTCCAAGAGAAGTTATAAGTTGTATCAGATCAAAGCTCTACTGTTATTCTCTAGCAATTTTATTAGTCTAGGGTAAATCCTTTAGATTAAGGTTGACCTAATAGTCATTGGAAATCCTTTAATTGGGTGGCATTCCAAGTGAATGACCTAAAGTCCTTTAATAAGGCTCATTTCTAACAAGGTGATTGAAATCCCTTAATTGGGTCACATTTAATAGTGTGTATTGTAACTTTCAACAGGATTAGCCTTTCATAGGGCATCACTTCAGAAGAGTGAAAAAGAGTAGCATATTACTAGTAGTTTTTTCCAAATTGGGTTTCCATGTAAATCATTATGTTAAGTGTGCTAATTAATGTGTTGTGTTTCATGCTTTACATTTCCATAAATTGATTTGATAGTAACATACAAGTTTTAGTAAATACATAATGGATGCATGCATGGGTATGAATGCTTTATGGGTTCACTAAGTTGTGAAAAGTGTTATTTATACATCTGAACCTTGGATAACTGATTCACCCCCCCTTAGTTATTCTAAAGTAATTCCAACATAGATTCTATTTATTTTCTATTTAAACTACTTTTAATAATTTGTGGTGGCCTAGATATTTTGCAAATATAACTAGAGTGTTGCTGACAAACATTTATAGGAAAATGAAGTCATTTTTTCATGTAGTAGTATAAAATTAATTTGAAAAAGCTTTTAGGATTCTAGTACAATATTTAATGAGTAGAGTGTAACAGAGATAGAAGAGGTTGGTGACACTAGATATTGGAGGAATTTTCCATCTCATGATAGCTTCTTGCTCAGAGATCATACTTATACAAAGCACTAGTTCCTCATTTGTGTCCCTTCATGGAACAAGAGTGGACTAGGAAGTTTTGTAATTATAAATATAACTCCACTCTTTCAAGATAGGCAAAGATCTAATATACCTGAAGCTCAATTTGGATGGTTTCTTAGATAGTTCAAGAGTTTTTGAATCTTGAGAATTATACGCTTGCAATGATCTTGAGACAACTTGATGGAACAATGAATATAGCTCAACGTGAATGGTTGTTTAATAATTTGAAAGATTTTCAATTTGGAAGTTTGGAGATGTGAAACCCAAGAACTTAGAATTCAACGTAGACGCTATCACCTTTGTGATGGTCATGATGTAGCTTGATGGAAATCTATTTGGTCCAAGAATTGTTTCAAAATAGAAGTTTTTAATCAACATATAGTTCTTATTGGTTCTAGTAAAATAATGAGGAGAATATTGCATTGCTACATTTTAGTATGGCATAGATTAGGTAATTAAATATAATAAGTTAAAACAAATTTTAGTATAGAAATATTAAAAATATTAACCATGTGTTGGTTAGTTGAGTAAGGAGTTCTAGTGATGCAAACAAAGCTTTACAAACCAATATAATATAATGTACAATCAAAACATATATTTTGATGAAAATAATATCATTATGTTTTGTTTATTGTTTGCAACATACTATGGAGGGTTTAGTGGAAAAGGCATTACCAACTTGTATGGTTCGCAAGGATATAGTTCAATAACACAGCTCTTTGTTTGTATGAATCATCAAGGAATAGTTGTGAGATTAGCCAAGGAGGACGTCATAGATCCTTCATGCATTTTATCGAGTGCTAAAAAGAAGTCAATTGTAGGTTTTGGAGACTGTCCACAACTCACTTGCCATGGGTTTTGCTTCAATATGAATTTTATTTTATCTTTGTTGCTCCTATGTCTTGGCAATGAGTATGTTGGGAGACTTTTGGATGATTAGCTACAAGGCTAAAAGTGCTTGGCATATTGTCCATTTGGCCCTTAGGAGATTCTTCATAACACATGCTCCTCTACCTTAAATAATTATTTCATAGTTAATTTGCATTGATCTTTCTTGTCTCATGTGAATGATTATATACATTCCAATTCTGTTATAAAGATTCTATACAGTAATATTTTTATCTTTATTTTTAGTATATCATTCTTCTTATATTATTGAGTTAAGATAGTTGCTAGATAAAATATTATAGAAACATAATTTCAATTAAGATCTTTTTTTTTGAAGATTTCATGAAACTTTGATAAGAAGGAGCACTTAATGAGAGTCTTGATAATTTCTAGAAAGTTCTCTTGTCTACAACTTATCATTCTCTCCTTCATGTTTAGCCACCTACTAAGGATAATTCTAAAGAATAATATGGTGCTACCCTTAGAGCTTGAGAAAATACAATGGTTAAAATCCACCTTCTATTGGTAATAGATAAATGATCTAACATTTTGTAAACTTTATTGCTTGTTTTTGTTCTTCTTAGACTTTGAAGATCTATCTTTCTACTATCTTGTGTATAAATAGTAAGTTGTAAAAATTATTATTATTATCAACATAATATTTCCTTGTGATATTGCTATCAGGATTTAATTGTGTGATTTTGAGTCAAACTCATTGACCCATGTTTGATGAGTAGTGATTCAACATGAATCCATCTCTCATGAGAATAAATGGAACACTTAGCACTCATTGGATCTAGGTTATGCTCATAGGGGTGAAGCATTGAGACTTCCCGGGAGGTCACCCATCCTAGTACTACTCCATCTTGAGCACACTTAGCTACAAAGTTTCCTCCATGGTTAAACCCAAAACTTACAACCCCATTTGCAAAACCTTCACCAAGTGTTGTGCCTTATGAACCATTGATTATAAAGCCCCTCAAGATCATCAATTGATATGTAGGAGATAATTTCCATAGCAAGTCAAATTGTGATATTGCTATCCAGATTTAACTGTGTGATTTTGAGTCAAAATCATTGACCCATGTTTCATGAGTAGCAATTCAACATGAATCCATCTCTCATGAGAATAAATGGAACACTTAGCACTCATTAAATCTAGGTGATGCTCATACGAGTGAAGTACTAAGACTTCCAGGAGGTCACCCATCCTAGTACTACTCTAGCCTGCGCATACTTAATGCGCATACTTAATTATGGAGTTTCCTCCATGGTTGAACCCAAAGCTTAAAACCCCATTTGCAAAACCTTCACCAAGTGTCAATGAGTTTGAATCAAAATCACATAGTTAAATCCTAGTAGCAATAAGACAATTTGACTTTCTATAGAAATGATCTCCTACTTACCAATTGATGAGCTTAAGGGGCTTTCTAATAAATGTTTCATAAGGCACAAAAATTGGTGAAAGTTTTGTAAATGGGGTTGCAAGCTTTGGGTTTAACCATGGAGGAAACTCCATAGTTAAGTACACTCAAGCTGGAGTAGTACTAGGATGGATGACCTCCTAGGAAGTCCTAGTGCTTCATCCCTATGAGCATCACCTAGAACCAATGAGTGCCAAGTGTTCCATTTATTCTCATCAGAGATGGATTCATGTTGAATCACTACTCATGAAACATTGGTCAATGAATTTGAGTCAAAATCATACAATTGAATCCAAATAGCAATATCACAAATTGACTTGCTATGGAAATTATCTCCTACTTATAATATTTCCTTACTGATATCAACTAAAGCCAGTGTCTATCCAGCCATCAAAAATTCTAAATCTTACCAAGGATAATTTGAAAACCAAAACAAACTCCCCTTTTGATAAGATAAAGGTTTCTAGACATAGGTCTACTTAAGAAGAGTTTAGAGATTTAAGTTTCTAGACATCCTCTAAATCTGCTCAAAGGGAGTTTGAAGAGGAAACTTGCTCCTCCGTAATATAGTAAGAATTAAGTTTCTAGAAGTCCTCTAAATCTGTTCAAAAAGAGTTGAAGAAAAAGTTTACTCCCTCGTTAATATAATAGGATTTAAATTTCTAAAATGTTCTCTAAATCTCAAAAAGAATTAGAAGAAAAAATAATTCCCTCATTGATAAGATATAAGTTTTTGATTAAACACACAAACTCTCTCAATTTGTGAAGACTGAATGCATTGATAATGGATGAATTGGGTAGTCTGCCAAGAACTTAGACATTATCATAGAGTGGGATCAAAATAGTTCCCTTCCAAGCCACACACAACACCTAGATTCTAGTCATTGATTGGAATGATTTGGGCTCTCCACATCTTCAACAAGAGATGATTGCAGCAATCTCTAGAGCCGCATAAAACTAGGGTCTCTTTCAGATCATCAATCATAGAATCCCACACTCTTTGTCTTCTGAAATACAAGAATTGGGCAAATACTTTTTCAATATTTTCATGAAGGAAAAGGAATTTTATAGAAATGAACAAGCTAGGAGCCCTATTGGCTATGGAAGAAAATTAGGATACACCCAAGATGCTAAATTGGACTGGGGAAATTATTATTAGAAAGGATTGAAATTGGGTTATGTTCAAAGTATCCCAAGTGCCTTCACTGTTAACAAAGCTTATATTAATTATTATCATTTGTTAAGTTTGAATAGATTCAAAATTAATACTTCTTAGATAAGAAGCTCACAACTTTCAACACAACTTATCATTGTTGAAAGTGTAGTTTATAAGCAATTCATAAGATGTTGGCTTATGTTGAAGATATTGAATCATACCAATATATAATGGTTATTTTGGTCAAACGAATAGGTAATAAGAAATGAGATATATATCAAGCCTTATACAGCTCTATAATCATTAATGACTGTTGTTTTCAATTCATAATAATCTCACCAAGATAAGTTTATCAATGTTGATTTGTTGTGACTTTAATGTTACTAAGATATAATTAGTTGAATGGTTTTATACTTTTTTTCCTTTGCACTTAAAATGATCTATGTACTTTTCTAAGTATTAGAATGACTTCAATAAATAAGGTAACATAGAGCCACATCTCACATAGAGACATGTATCTACATGAGACATGTCATTTATGAACTTATTAGTTGTTGTCGTTAACAACTATTTGATTACCCTTAGTGATATCATTATCACAATCATGATTGATTATATATGCTGCAATACACAATAATATTTTGATATTAATTATTGATGCACTTGAGCAATAATATGATTATTATTTATTTCAATATAATCTTTCATGTATATGTATTTAATAATATGACTCTTATTAAATACATATACAAAATTAGTGATTATTAATTCATCGATTATTAATCATATATATCATAGAGATTAATTATGAAAAGGTAAAGGATAGAGATCAGATGTTAAAGGCCAACATGCCACTTATACATTTGATTTCATCAATTAGAGTAATCCGAATAAAGCTACAAATCTCTAACAGATTTAATAACCCACCTCCTTCTTTAATACAATAAATACCGTGTAATTGAGTCACCTCTCTTCACCTGCATCCTGTAGGATATTAAGTCACCATACACCTTAACATCTCATTCTCTAACCTTCTACAGGGTTAATTGGCCAACTAACAGGTCTAGCTCTTCTGAATATTCCAAATTCAAAAGTTGTACTGAGGCCTAAAGGGGCTCATTCCTAGTAGCCTTTTTTTTGCCAAATTTACTCTATACTTCATAAACTTATACAAAAGCACAAAAAATATTTACATATTCTCTTAGTAGGTGTAAAACCATATCTAAATGTATAATATTGGTTTAAGATCACAAGTTTTCAGCTCTTTTCCACTAAGCCCTAGTTCCTAGGCCTTTTAGGCTTAAAAATGTTGTTTGGCCATATAGGCTCATTCCCATGAAACCCATGAAGAAAATTCTTCCACAAAAATCATTGGCATGGAATTTCCATCCTTTCCATTGAAGCTTTTTCCTTTACGTCCTAGAACACATTTTGTGTTATGATTCTTAGCAATCAACACGTTAAACTTGTAGTCACAGTCATGAAATTTAGTGTTGCATCTCCATCTAATGAAAAATCCCAATATCCTCATCCTACATACTATCTCCACCTTCCAATCAAACTATCCACTAGGTACCAAGAAGTTTGGATTGTGAGAATCAAAGAAAAAAAAAATTGCCTCTAAACCCTCAATCTAGACTTAGGGTAAACAACAAGTATGAACAAATCTTAAACTTAAAAAGAAACATTCCTTATTTGAACCAACATCATATTAAGTCTTCACAATATATATATTCAACTTTCTAAAACATGAAAATAATTACTTACTAACACAATACTCCAAGTTTAGAAATAATATTACTGACTGTGAACAATGTTGCTATAAAAAACATTCCATTTTCCATTCCCAAATCCATACAAGGTGTCATTAATGTTTTAAGATAGGAGATAAAGAAATATTTAAATTCTTCCCCTCTCTTTTCAACTTCAGCTACCAAAAATCTCATTAGATAATTCTCTAACTATTGAGCTTCCATATTTTGCAAGAAAAGCTGTAAAAAAGTTGCATGGCAACTTTTTTTTGCAATTTTTGGTAAATTTACATTTTTTTTCAAAAACATAACAGAAGAAATTTACCAAGGTCATCTAACTATACCCAAAATGTGAAAAAAGTTTATGAAACATAAAATTGATGATTTTTGGTCAACTCCCATGTTTGACCACCCATTGACCACCCCTTGACTTTGTTATAAAATTTAGAAATCATACAATATAGATGTAAAAAATCCACAAAAAGAAAATCAAAACTAACTTGTGTCAACTTGGACACTTAGTGACCTTCACACTCTTCTCCTTTGTATTTAACTATCTTAATTAGGACCTAGGACCCTTGCACCATACTCCTCTCATTTGAGAAACTCAAGTCCCTTGAGTTCCTATTTGCTGAAGGTTTGTGCCATGCTTGATGATGTCTTCTTTGGTCATCCATGTTGCTCCTACTTCAGGCAAACCTTGCTATTTCACCAAATACTCTTTGTATGTCTTGTTCCTAGTCTTCTTGACTGTCTTGGTATCTAAAATGCATTCCAACTTTAATGGTTTTTTTGGTGGAAGATCCTTTATCCAATCAACTTCAATATCTGCCTTGCTACTATCATAAGAATCTATGATGTTATTTTCCTCTTTGTATAATTTCAAATTAGCAACATTGAAAATGGGTGATTGCTAATCCCTTGTGGTGGATTATCAGATAAAGAATAGCATAGAAAAGCATGATGTTTTGTCTTTATTTGAATCACATGTTTTCTAAATACACATCACTTTATACAAACAACTGTTGTCTGAGGAACATAAGGTAAATCACTCTTCTAGGAATTGCAACAAGGAAAGGACCCTTTAGGGTAATTAGACCTAACTTCACATTTTGAACTATGTCTTGATAATATATAAAATTTTGAAAGATGTAGTGGATTACAAGGAGTTGGGGGAAGATCAAAAAAATTAAGATGCTTTAATCAATAAGGATATCAATATGGACAATTCATATTTGGAACTGGCTGCATTATCTTTTATGTTATTGTAAATCTAGTCTATTTGTTGTTATAAATTTTTTTATCTCTTCAATAACAGTGGGTAGATAGAGGAAGAATCATAATAATTTTCCATTGTAATTTCTTTCTGAAAAAATAGAAAAGGTTAACAATGCAGGCACAACCAATATAAATAGGTGGTGCAGGACCACCTAGGTAGGCTAATATGAAACCTAGGGCTTCCTTATTTTTTGGATTTTAGTGATGATTAGCCACATAAATAGTCTAATAAGAGGTCATATTTGGTCCTTAGTCATGTTTAGGAGAGTTGGGAAGACCCAAAATGGCCAAGTTGCTAGAAAGTGCAAAATATTGCCAACTAGATGACTTAGGTTCTAGAAAGGGTAAAATGGTATAATAAGATTTCCATGGCCTTGGATATGATATTTGAGGTCCTTTAATGCATATTATATGTCCACTTTGTCTTTGGAACAAGTTTGGAGGTCTAACTCCAATTTGGAAAAAAGTTGCTAAAATGTTGTCATGACAACATTTTCTTGTTGAGGGAAACTTTTTTGCAAGATTTTGTAAATTTGTGTTTGTAATGCTCTAACTATTTAGAAAAATTATTAAACCAATGGGGAACCTTTAAAAGAATGAGGAAAACCTTTTCAATGGGTTGGAAAATTGGAGAAAGTACTATATGGACTGTGCACAACATTTTGGTTGCTAGTCTTGGTTGCTCGACAAACTTCTTTACCTTTGGGGTGTTCAAAAAACTTCTTGGAGAGCATGTTAATTTTTTGTAAGCTTATGAGTTGGAAATTTTCATCATCCTTTTACTTTAGTTACATAATGGTGATTAATTTTTGATCTTGAAGCCTTTATGCTACTTTTTGCAACTCAAATAGAGTATTTAAATGATGCTTAAATTTTCATCTAAGTTGCCAATTTTGAATCCAGTTTTTGTACATGGATATGGTGGCTCATTGGAGGAGAATAGAAATAGAAATAATAAAAATAATGGTGCTAGCAATAATGGCCAAGGGAACCAATTCACTAAATAACAACACTGCAAATCAGCATGCTAATAGTAGACCTCTCATGTAGGTATATTTCTCCTAGAATCCAACCACAAGCTGAAAATGAACCTACATAAAATGGTTTGCAAGATCAATTCATGAAAGACTAAAACAAATTAGTCAAGTGTAGGTCCAACCTGAGATATCTTTAAGAGATTATAAGGACCACTGACTAATTTATAGAGTTGAAGACCTTATGAAAATTACTTGCAAAAAAAGGTTGGAAAATTGATCCTCTTCTACTATGATGTGTCTAGCAAGACAATGAAAAGAACAAGGTTCTACAATATATACCTATTTTTGGTTTATCCCCATGCTAGAAGATGAGGCCATTTAAATATGCACTGCTATTCACTTGGTTGTTATTGCTCATGATTGGTGGCACTGCAAAATGATCATAATGGGACATGATTAGAGTATGTCTTATGAAGAGTTCACTAAGAGGCATATTGAAAAATTTTACCCTAAACATCATTTTAAGAAGTTGGCTTAGTTTGAATAATGTTGTTCAGTGGAAACATACATTTCTGATTTTCAAAGTTATTAATATTGGCCACTGATATAACATAGAGGAGGTTGATGGTGCTATTTATAGATGGATAAAAGTTCTCAATCCAAGAATAAACTTTAGTCCAAAAGATCTATGTTACAAACTAAATCATGCAGAGGGAAATGGTTGAGTTTTAATGTAAGCACCAATCCATCAAAACATATAATAGAAAGTTTACAATTTTTGGACAAGTATGAATAAACTAGGACTTTCATAGAACAATTCAACTCTTGATGACACCAAATTTTTCTTTCAAAACCATATGTGCAGATACAAACATTAAGTACAAAATGCCCATTTTTTTGTAGATATACACATTAGTTACACCAATTTTTTCTTTCAAAACCATATGTGGAGGTATAAACATTAAGTATGACATGCCCAATTTTATTGCATATATACACATTAGTTACACCAAATCTTTCTTTCAAAATGATATGTGTAGATATAAACATTAAGTACAACATGTCCAATTTTTTTTACTGATATACACATTAGTTACACCAAAATTTTCTTTCAAAACCATATGTGTAGATATAAATATTAAGTACAACATGTCCAATTTTTTTGCAAATATTCACATTAGTTACACCAAATTTTTCTTTCAAAACCATATGTGTAGATATAAACATTCAGTTTCCTGGCTTCAATGGTATTATCAATTATGTTATATCTTAGATTCTATCTCATGTCTATACAGTAGTCCTTAATATTTATGCCTTGTAGTCCTTATTATTCTGAATTTGATTTTGTTGGGTTACTAGAAAGACAATGACATTCAGTTCACATTGTTCTAGATAGCACTTTACAAACTTCTTACAGTATTATTAGATTTTGTTATATATAATTTTTTGAGAAGGGTATTTTAATCTCAACTAGGACTCATTCTTTTGAAGAAGTTTTTCTTGGTAAAAAATCATTTGGACTATGGTAGTATGGGAAAATAATAGATGTTGATAGTATCATTATTTTTTTATTGCATTTTTTGGGTTTCATTGGTAGCATTAATCTGATATTAGCTGGGCATATCTGGTTTAGGAAAGTTTTATTTAGTCTCATTCCAATTTCTACTGATGTGATTCCTTATTAGTTGTTTCCATGCTTTTCCAGTAGGAAAGAGGTAAGGTTATATTAGGGTCATTTGTGATGCCTTAGGAAAGTTATTAGGAAGCATCTATGAATAGGAAGAAAATGCTTTATTGTAAATCATTTTAATGAACTTCTTAAATGTTAGCATGATAAATTATTACCATTGTAATGCACCTTAAATATCAACAAGATGAGCTCTTATCACAATCAAGTAAAAGCCTACAACCTATGAGCACAATAGTCCCATGAAGACACATGTCTTGCAAATACGTCAATCGAATGAAGACACTTGACTTATGGATGTAGTGATCCAATGAGAGTTTGAATTTTGGTGATTGTCACAACAATGATTCCATTTATGCTAAAACCTTATTTTCATGGAAGATCTTCATGTGCACCCTCATGGTGGTTGATTCTTTGAAGGGCCTCCTTGAGAATATCAAACTTGATGCCCCTAATGGCTCATGGATTTAGACTATGCTCTTGATGATTAATCTGTGGTTGGTGATGTTACCAATAGCTCTACTCTGTTTGACCAAGCTTGCAAAATATAAGCTCGCCTACTTGCTTGCACAAAAATCCCAAGTGCTAGATGCAAGCTTCACCCTTAGCAATTCTTTCCAAAACACCACAATGATACACTAGAACAACAATTACTATCGAATTAGACTCTCAAATTTGTGCCAATAGAGTGAGAAAGAAAAACATCTTCAAGGAGCCACACATTGAAAATGGGTTGCTACTTCATTATTCTCTTATAGATCAGATGTCATTGATTTCATTTGAAATCTAGTACTACATTTATCCTTTGCTCATTCTTGGAAATGGCTCCATTTGATAACCACAAGGAGCTTCCAATAAAAAAAGCTCCCTCGTGACTCATGATAAGTAGCCCAACTAGTAGACAATGACTTGCCCTTTAGATTGCTTTCCAGGCAACCACAATGACATGTTGGAATGATAACTCTTGCCAAACCATTTTGCAAATTGTGCCAATGAAGTTGCATAGAGACAACATTGGGGAGCCCTCGCATAGCAATTGGGATTTTTTGCGGCCCTAAAATAGAAAGGATGCTAATGCCAATATTTGAAATCTAAAAAATATGTCTTTCTTGAACACCAAAATTGATTCTAATTGAGGGTCATTGAGAGATTTCATTATCAAATCCCCCATTAGCCATGATAGGTTCATAACAAATAGCAATTGCTACTAAGCCTCTTTTGATATTGTGTTGGTCCAATGATTGAAGAAGATGATCTAAGAGAGAGTCCATGGGTACGCATTCATTAGGAGATTCATGCACATAGAAAATTTATATAGTAGCTACATAGCATATTGATGGTAATCAATATCATTGCAACCCAATGTATTTTTTTTAAAACAAACTAGTTTGGTCAAAATTTTGACCAACTCATCAAGATTTTCCACCAAGATTTGCTCATGGGATTGGCCAGAATTGGTCAAAAACTTGACCAATTTTTAAATTTTTTCCACCAAGAATTGGTCAAAATTTTGACCAATCCTTTGGTCATGACAATGGCATCCTAGACATGGGATGGGCCAAAATTGGTTAAAATTTTGACCAGTTCTTGAAAGTCTTCCACCAAGAATTGGTCAAAATTTCAACCAATCCTTTGGTCATGACCATGGCATGCTAGGCATGGGATGGGCTATAATTGGTCAAAATTTTAACCAATTCTTGGAAATTTTCCACCAAGATTTGGTCAAAATTTTGACCAATAATGACAAATTAGGCTCAGAAGAAATAACAAATTTTCAACCAAAGCATTGGTTGAAATTTTTACATCAACAATTGTGACATACTGCTTGGTTGCACTTTCAACCAACATGAGTCAAAATTTTGACCAAAATTCATCAAAAATTGGATCAAAATTTACTAGTGATGTATGATGAATTCCAATGACTTAATGCACATACATTAAAAAAAATAGGCTCTTAATAGAGCCCCATGATGACAAGTCTATTACATCTGATATATATACTTTTAAGTCATAAGAATCTCTATTACATATGGTATATACATAGTTGTAGGTGATAAGAATCTCTATTGCATCTAGCATATATATATATATATATATATATATATATATATATATATATATATATATATATATATATATATATATATATATATATATATATATATATATATATATATATATATATATATATATATATATATATATATATATATATATATACTTGTAAATCATAAGAATCTTTGGTCTAAATATAGGCAAAATGGTCTAGAGAACATTCAACTCTATTCATGGCCTCAACAATAAATAATTTAATGATGGAAATCCATGAAGAAGATATTGCACATGAGGTGAAATATTTTGGAAAACAAAAGGAGGATGAAAAAATCATTGAGGCTGATCCATATGACATAGTGGCCACTGCAAAGGTATTTTCTCATGATGATGAAGAAAGACTATTCCATTCACAAATATATGTAGGAGGAAAAAATTTACATTTTATTGTTGATAGTGGTAGTCAAAATAATTTGATATCTACTGAGACTATGAAAATATTGAATCTAAAGACAACATCACACTTGCAACCATATTCTATGTCACAGGTGAGTCAAGGGAGAGATATTCAAGTAAACAAGCAATGCCATTTGTCATATTCTATTAAACCATTCAAATATTATTTGATCTGTGATGTAGCACCTCTTGATGTGTATGATATTTTTTTAGGGAAGCCATACATATATCAATGTCATGGGGTGTATGATTCTAGGCCACAAAATGTCACGATCAATTTAGGTGGACAAAAGTATTGGATTCCAAAGGTGACTCCTACACACTCTACATCTTTGATTAGTGAAAAACAATGTAGACAATTAATAGCCCAAAATGGTACATTTGTGTTATCCATGATTCATCTAAGGAACAAAAGAAAAATGTGTGTAATTCCCATTCTATGGTGTCCATCACAAAAAAACAACAAAGATCAATAGGTCATATTTTAACAAAATATTAGAATGTGTTTGAGTTACCAATATGGGTACCCTCACATTGTCAAGTTAGACACTCTATTGATTTAATACTAGGAACCCCATTACCTAATGATCTAGTATATAGAAGGTTAATTCTAGTAACTGATGAGATAAAGATAGATACAAGAATTGATTAATAAAGGACATATCCACCCAAGTGCATCTCCTTGTGGTAGTACAATTGTTCTTGCAAAGGAAAAGGATGGTACATGGAGGCTCTATATTAATTATATATCACTATAAAAAATAGATATCCAATTCCTTAGATAGATGATCCCTTAGACTAGCTTAAAGGGGCAAAATTCTTCACTAAAATTGACTTGAACTTAGGGTACCATCAAGTACCAACTAATCCAACCAATGTATGGAAGATTGCTTTTAAATCTAAAGAGGGATTATTTGAATAGTTGGTGATTCTTTTTGGCCTCACAAATTCCCTAACCATAGTTATGAGGATGATAATTGATGCACTTAGGCTATTCATTAACTCTTTTGTTGTTGTATATCGAGATGATATTGTAATTTTCAATAAAACTTTGGAGGAACATCTACAACATGTGGAACATATATTTTCTACATTGTAGGACCATGGACTCTATAAAAATAAGGAAAAATGTTATTTTGATATGAAAAGTAATAAGTATTTGCTATATGTTATTGATAGTGAAGGTGTTCATGTTTATATTTTTTTCAATTTTTTTCTATCTTTTTAATTCACCCATTATCTTATTATTATTAATTTCTCCTTTTATTTTTTATATTTTGGGGTCTTTAGGTTGCTCACTAGGATCTTCTCTTTGGGTCTTGCACCTCTCAACTCTTTTTCCTCTTCAGGTTGGCTTGGTTATCTTTTGGGTTCCTTTATTTGGTAGTTGTCCTCGTTTTGTGTGCTTTCTTCCTCCTCTCCCCCCAACCCCCTACCTTTCATTTGAAGTCTAGTTTTCTAACTTTCTCTTTTATCCTTCTCTTCTATTGTATGCATCCTGATGATGGATCATGGAGTGTGATCCAAAATGTTGATGTAAAAAATTGGTCACACAATCAAATCCGGATAACAAATCTCAGCAAGATCCAAGTAATTAAAGATTGACCTGCTCAAGGAATCTCATAGAGTTATGTAGCTTCTTGGGGCAAGCTAATCTTTATCACAAATTTGCATTTGAATTTTCACATTTGTCATGGCCTTTGAATCAATCATTATGAGGAGGTATGAAAGAAAAATTCAAGTGGAAAAGTGCTCAACAACAAGCATTTGAGGAGTTAAAACAAAGGTTATGTTCTCCACTACTTTTATCTCTTCTTGATTTAAAAAAATGTTTTGAAATACAAATAGATGCATCAGAATATGCCCTAGGAGTAGTCCTCATGCAACATGGACATCCAATTTCCTAACATAGTGAGACTTTTTTCGATATAGTGCATAGATTTACCACCTATGATAAAGGATTATACGCTATTGTTCAAGATTGCAAGCAATGGAAATATTATATATTGGGAAAAGAGACTATCATCCAAATAGATCACAAACCCCTTCATTATTTGCAAACATAAGGAAATTTATAGAATGACAAGCACCAAAGATGGTAAGCTTATCTTCAATAATTTTATCTCAACATTCATCATAAGAAAGTAAGCACCAATAAGGTAGCATATTGTCTTAGTAGGTCACCAATTGCAAGAATAAGTATGCTATTAGAATCATGTGGTCACCAAATAGAAAATTGGGCCCACTTGTATCGATGGGATAATGAATTTTGTGTTGCTTATACTTAGCTTGTGGAAGGTAAACATGTGAATGATTATTACTTGCAACATGGAATACTTTGCCACTTTGGCTAGATTTATGTTTCTGAGGAAGAACATAAGAATTTAATATGGAAAGTTCACTATAGTAAGGTTGCTAGTCATTTTGGAATAGGTAAGGCTACCACTATAGTGCAAAAATATTTTTACTAGACAAAAATGAAAAATGAGGGGGTAGAATAAATTCAAGCATGTACAACATGTACCATTGCAAAGCCTACAAATCATAAGTTGGGTTTATATATTATCCACTTCCTATTCTAGATAGACATTGGGATTCAATTTCAATGAATTTTATGTCTGGTCTTCCTACCACTAAACATGGGCATGATTTTGTATATGTTGTAATAGATAGATTCTTAAATATGACAATCTTGGTGGCATGTAGAAAGGAAATCTTTGTAGAAGAAACTTTAAAATGCTCTTTTTAGCATGTTTGAGTTTATTTTGGGCTACCAAAAACTATTATTTCAGATAGCAATAGATAGTTTCACAGTATATTTTTGTCTTCATTATGGTCAATGATGGACACAAAACTAATAAAGTCTGCTACATTTCATCCTCAAATAGATGGTCAAACAAAGGTTGTTAATTGAATGGTTATTCAAATCTTGCATATGTATCACTCCAAACATCCTCATACATGGGATGAGAGCCTTTTATATGTACAACATAGCTACAACAAGGAAACTCGTAGTTAAATTGACCACAACCCATTTGAATTTTGTCTCAGATATCAACCCTTAACACCAATAAATGTTTATATCCCAATAATGCAATCTGACTTGGTACCATGGTTGGATAAGGAGAAGGACAAAGCTATGAAGTTCATTGATAAAATTCATCATTTGCAGTAGCAAGTTCATGAAATTTTGGAGCAGATCGCTAAGAAGTATAAAGAAAGTCATGATCAACATCAAACTCATAATTTTTAGGTTGGAGATAAGGTATGGTTGCATTTACAAAAGGAATGTTTACAAGGCCCTCATAGGAAGATTCATCCTCTTTTCTATGGTCCCTATAAGATCGTCAAGAAAGTTGGGGAAAATACATTTAAACCCAACTTGCCACCATTTAAACCCAACCTTCAATATAGAGCTATTGAAGCCATATTTCCCTCATTCACTAGACATTGTAGATGTTTCTAAAGAAACCAATCATATAGACTTTAATCTACAAGTTGTTAATCCACTCCAAAGTGACCAAATTATGGAGGTCCTTATGAAGAATTTGAGAAACCAGACAATCTATTTATACCATGTAGTAAAAGAAAGATAATTTGTTCAACATGGAAAGTGGCTTACATGTAAATAAATCCAACTTCATTATGATGTGTGTGGATGAAATGGGGCCCATTTCCTCTCAAGGATAAAGGAATGATCAAAACACAATCTTGGAAGATGCAGAGGATGTTGGCACAAGCAAAAATGAGAAATACCAAAATCTATTTTTTCAATATTTTCTATGTTCTAGTATTTTACATTTTTAGAGGCCTCGAGGGCATTTTTGGGCTTCAACAAGGAAAAGAAGATGTAGCTATGCATAATACTTCAAACACTAAATGGATAACTTTAGAATATCTTTCTATAAATTGTGATGATTCATGATTTCGAACTATGAGTAGAAAGTTATGACTTTTATAAGTAGACATAATTTTTAATATAGATTTTTATGGTTTTTATAGTTGTTAGAATTTATTTTGTAATTAATTACCTTGTGGACTCTTCAACTTCATTTCCAAGGGATAGTAATGATCCTTGGGATCTATCATACTTGTAGAAACTTTATTTTTTGAATGGAATTGATCACTTTTGGCTTGCAAAACATCTGTTGTGGCATTTTACTCGCTTTCAATTAAATCACAATACCACAGGTTCTACACCAAGTATTGTAATCTAAAATTTTAATTTACAACACATATGAGGCAAACTAATCAATCACATGATAAATCTAGAATTTATGAATATAGAATTAAGGTTGTATAGAAAACATCTTTATATTGAAATCCAATACAAACATTTACACTATTATACACTTGTAATTCATTGAGTAAATGTTAAACATTATGATCATAAACATAGAAGAAAATGATTACTTTTTATCATACTCAATGTTGAGTTAAGCAATGTAGTCTTTATGCTAGTTTTAAATAATGTAGCATTCAATGTTGGAGGTGGAACCTTTCTAAATATGTGCTTGGGTATCTCAACTTCTACATCAAGATAATTTTATGATACAACATGCATTATTTGATTTTATACCTTTGTTAAGTTCTATTTAATCTTTTCAGCCTCAATCTTGGGTGGATCTATTGTTAATTCACACATTAAATTTGAAACCTTTCTTAAGTTATTTTTAACCTTTTCAATATCTACCTATGGATGATTCAATGTAGATTCCACATTGAATATAATCCCCTTCACATGTTGTGCTTAACCCTATAGCTTCAACCATTGTCTAGTTTGAAATTGAACACTATTAAACAACACTATTGTACCATTATGAAACAATGATAAATAAGAAGTGTAAAAGACATAATATCATGGTAAAAATGATAGTGAATATCATAAAATAAACAACCAATTCTTGACGAAAGGGAGGGAAAAAATCACTTGCTTGAAGATTAAATCCAAGAAGTACGAGAGATGAATGAAATTCCTATAAATCCTTCTATTTTTCTACCACTTGAATTTATCCTTCTTGCCCCAACAAATGAAGAAAAATTCTACCATTATATTTTTTATTCACTTTTGCACAATTCCACTTCCTCTGCATGTAAAAGGCCAATTGCTGGTTCAGTTTTAGGAGTGGTGATATGCTTGCTTCTCAAGGGTGGTGATTAAAGAAAGAAGATAGCTCTTTCATTCGAGATAATCCTAGACTAGCGAAATAGTGAACTCAATTAGTTAATCCATTTCTTCATTCCTAGATTGGGTGAGAATAACCAATAAAATTTTGGTATCCTCACATACACAAGAAATGAAAATGTTATTTTTGCCATTACAAATGATGTAAAATGTGCCATTTGTGATTTTTGTTTAGTGACCATTATTTGTAGTTGGTTAAATTAATAGGATTCATTATATTATAACTATTGATTAATTACTTTTTTAATAATTAAATAATCTCAATTTTCAATTAATTAGTCATTATAATAATTTAAATAATATAATTTAGGTGATGCACATAATATAGACATTGGTATTATATTTATTTTATTCTTTTTAATTTAAAAAAAAAGATAATTCAAATAGTTTTAATCATAAGTTAGGTTCAACATGTAATTATTCCAAGTCTATTGATCCTTTTAATGTATTTCACTAGAGACAATTTTTGAATGATTCAAGTTCAAATTCTTATTTTATATTTTAGCTTTATTTTATAATTTAATGAAAGAGAGCTTTTACATTTGCATGTTTGTAAGACTTTGTTTGTCTCTAAAATTAAGATTATGTACTTGTAAATGAATCATTATTGCTTTTTAGAACTTGATCACTTCCAAGGTTGTAAAAAATATTTTAAATGTCTTCTATGGATTATATTTGCCTTTCATCAATCTAGATAATTGTACAATGTCTTATGTATTTTGTGCATATAAAACTCTATGACTAATTATTAGTGACTAACTTATATGAGTCATGATTTTAGTCATTTATTTGGTAGTATATTTAGTAACTATTTTTTGTGACTAATTATAGGTGACTACTTATCCAAATGCTTATATAGTCATTTATTTAGTAGTATATTTAGTAACTAATTTTTGTGACTGATTACAAGTGACTACTTATCCAAACACTTATATAGTCATTTATTTGGTAAATTATTTAATCATTTCTATTTGGTTAATCTTGTAATTTTACTCTGTGCTCAAATTAGTCACTAATTTATTCAACTATATCTATAAATTGTCAAAAAAATAGTGGAATGTGATAAGTTTTAGTCACATGACTAAATTTTTTAGTGTTGTGACTAAACATAGTCACATATTTGCAAAAATGTACTAGTGAATCACAAGTCTCTTACATAGCCTTTGCTTAATAAGTGCAAACCATATAAAAAATTGCAAGGTCTGGTATAGTGATTGCAAGTCCTCATTTTTTAAGAACTAGCCCTTGAAATGACCACACACACCTTCCTAATATTGACATGTCCCTGTTAGAGAAGAATCATTGCTTAATTTGCAGAGGCCAATTATTTATTTACGATGTTTTTCTTGGTAAATTGTTATTTATTTATTTATTTTATCTTATATATAAATAAAATTACTTTCAAATGTAAATTTTGTCAATAAAATAATTTTTCATAATAATATAAAATTCAACAACAATGATTTTAAATAAACATTTTGTGGCAATTGTTTTGGAGTGGGAGTTGACATTTTTTTAGTACCTATAAACATTAAATATATATCAACACACACTTACTTTCAATGAGGTGGGTAAAATAATTGTATCTAAATTGGGTATATTACTACATCCTCTATTTTAAATTATCTATGGCACAAATACATTTAACACGTTCCTTTTCGACTTGTGTATAACATAAATGATAACTTATCCTTTTATTTGTAATAATGCAATTGAGAAATCTAGGAAAATTTCTAAATTCTATATAGAGGAGGTGATAGATAGGCATTTTTGTATATATTGAAGTTCACATTGCTTAGAGTTAGTATATTATGAATCATTTGTTCAATTTTGAATTTGGTAGATTATTAGACCTTCTAATTGTTATTGTGTCTGAGATAAAAGAGATTTGACATGTTCCTTTTTCATTTATGCATAACATAATCAGAAATGAAATCTTGTAGTTATAAATATGCATACAATAAAGAGATTGATAAAAGTCATGCAAAGACAATGTAGAAATAGTTGTTCAAGTAGAACATTTGAATGCAAATTATTTAAATTGTAAACTTGATTCAACATGGTATACAAGAAAATTTACTTTCCATATTGAGCACTACAGAAAGAGTTGCATAAACTAAAAGCAATAGTTTTTTTTTTTTTTTGAAATAGAAAAACATAGAAAGGTCATAAAAAACTACCAACAGAGGAGGCGGTGAAAGATGTGTCTATCTCTATCTCAACTTACATCATTCCAAGATTAGCATATTAGGAATCATGTTTTTCATTTTGGAAAACATGATAGTACTCTCAGTAGTAAAGTGGGGAGGGGGGTGTTAACATATTAATCATTAAGGTTATAAATCCCTATTGCCTCAGTTTCTATGTCATCCATAAATTTTAAAATAGGTATGCTCTCCCTAGTGACCTCACGTAACTAGTTTGCAAGATCTATTTGAGTCAAAATAAGTTAAATCATATTAGACTTCGACACTAACTTGAGACTAATATTTCAAATTTTTTAAATGCCATGCTTGAGTCAAAACTTATGAAACTTCAAAAAAATCTTTAAAAAATTTTTTTACAATCAAATCATTAACCATAAAATCTAAACAAAAGGACTAAACTGACCAAAATTGTGTGTTTCCTTTCCATTCTTTAATTTTCAAAAAACCGTTAAGATAAGAATAAGTTGTTTTGTCAAAAATATTAATTTCCAAAAATAAAATTAGAAACAAAAAATGAAAAAGTATTTTGAAACAAAATCTTAACATGTATGCAAACTATTCAAACGCTTCATGGAATAATTTATAGTAAGGTTGTATCCCTTGAAGTGAGCTGTCCAAAAGCTATATCTTTAAAATCAGGGAGACAGAACAATGATGTAATGATCAAACTGTTTGCGTAAAATATGCCAACCAACCACTTCTATTCTCTTAACCCGTTGTGCCAAATTGGAATTTTAGTCTGCAATATTAGTGTGTAGATGTGGAGGTTTGTGAAGTATTTGACATATTTCCCAAAGCAAATGTGGAATCAAAAATATTGTACATGAGTTATTTGACAAAAATCCTCAATGAGATGGAGATGTTGTAATGCCCCGCCAAGGGATCCAAAGAATTAACCTAGAATTTCACTAAGTTTGGTAACATTTTTTTTTTTTTTTACAAGAAAGTAAATACCACATATAACTTGTACACAATAACGGAAGCAATAGCAATGTCCATGTAAAAGTAAACATAACATACATAACTGATTTCATTCTTTAAGAATCTCTTATCATTGAGTTACATCTAAACTAACTAACATACATGAATCCATCTAGTACAACATCCACATGAATAATAATGATTAGTACAATGTTCATACATTACATTTCCAAATGCTCAATCATCCACTATACATGTCACAGGGTATGAAGGCTTAAAAGAATATACATATGTGAAATAAGGTACATCATCCTATTCCAATCCATGATACATCAAAGACAATCACATGATACACATGATACATCATTATAGAATACATATACATCCATCATAAGATCAAACATAACTAAGTGCATGGTTCCTTCCAATTGTAAATAGCATCATTAGACCATCGTGGATCCTAGCCATCCCTCCGTGCGTAACATTCCAAAGCACCAAAAAGATCATCAGCTATTATCATAGTAGGAATGTCACTCCTAAAACATCCTACTAACATGCAAAGTAAAACATAAGATAACATCATCATATGAAAATCATCAATGTGAAAATATACCAATAAATACATCCATCATAGTGTATATCATCTATCATAATGCTCAAAGAATAGAATGAAGATAAATACCAACCAAGAATGCTCCAGCCACGGTGTCTCAGGTGGATCTCAAATGACAAGAGTGGAAAAACACTACCATCCAACTGCGTGGAACCTAAGTGATCCACTCCCAACGTGCTGAGGAGATAATCTCAAGTCCCAAACATGCTATCAAAACTACAAAGCACAAATCTCTATAGTTCAGGAATCCTAAAAGTATACTAACTCAAAGGTTCCAATCACACACAAAATCGACATCTAATTCTCAAAGGCACACAAAGACATGTAGGAAACCTACTCTGCAAGCAGGAAAGTGTCATCGCATTTATTACATACAAGTTACCCTGGTAGTTAGCTAAACTCCATGGGTTCATACTAATCTCATGCGGCCACTAGTATCCTCTCGTATTGACGAGGCATACTATGGAATGCACAGTCGCAACCATGCGTTCTCACTACTCCCATCCTAGCCTGTACAAGCACTCAAAGCATGGGCGAGAGCATCAAAACAATTATCTTTTTAGGTTCATTTAATCTCCATTTAGTGTGTAAATGTTATCACTTATTAACCAAACTTACAATGAGTTACCCTGGCAGCCACTTAGGGCCCTGGCCCCCATTGCAAGCCACTTCCCGACACTACAAGTAGATTACCTACCCTAAGCTTGTGGAATCATAAATTTCAAAATCACAAAAGATAATCTATAATAAAATCATCAAATATGCATAAAAGCATCAAATATCCATAATAAAAATCATCAAACCTCCAAGATAAGAATCATCAAATATCCATGAGCATCCGAAAAGCATCCATAGAAAATTATGACCACAACAGTTTTCTATTGGCAACTGAAGGCATCACTAATAATCATAAGTATCCATTGGTTCTCAATTACCAACAATATATCTCAAACACACTAGTCGAGGACTCCAAAAATGGTTTAGTCAAACATGTCACAATATGACATCATCAAGAAATAAATCCACATTTCAATCCCATCATGGCGACTAGAAAATAATCCAAAGATAACTGATCGATGACTCAAAAATATGGTTAGCTCAAGTGTCTCATACACATACATCTCAGCTTCACACATGAAGACTGATGAACAAATACAAACATTTCATAGAGCATACGATCACATAACCATGGTTGAGCTTATAAAGATTGAGACCAAATAAAATCAACATGTCATCACATCTCATAACCCCCGAGCCTCTGGTAACAACCTAGGACTGGTCAACACTAGTTAACCCAAAACTCAAAACAAGAAGCATATAGAATACACGATGCAGACACATGTTTTGATTTTTCTATCTTACATAGTTGAATCAAGTGTAGAGGTTTCCAGTTTTCTGTTTGCAAGTATATTTTCAAGTGTCTTAAGTTTCATCATTTGACCTACAAGTCAACCCAATTGTTCCCCAATAGCATTATCCTTCTATTATTTAAAATAATATTCTAAGAATAGCTTAAGGGTAAATATTAAATCATTTGACACTTAGTAAAATCATTCACTCACTGTTACAAATTGAATGACTCTTCTTAATGTTACTTCAACTTTTAACATAAATCAAGGATCATTAATCATCTAAATTATAAGAGAGCCAATTACTAATCTTCGAATAAGAAGATTATAACTTTATTAAAATGATCAATTTAAATCCACCAATTAACTTAGGTACACAATTCCATGACCTAATATTTAATTATATGTTACTAAGTCTTCACCATTAAAATATCTAAAATCATAATTCAAGTCATAAGACTTATCAACTTCAATATAGATACTCTACAATCTCGTTAAAAAAATTATATTAAATAAATCTCTATTACATAACTTAATTATTAATTAAATCTAATTAACTCTCATTAATTGATTTAGTTAATAATTGCATAACCATAGCAATGTTTCAATTAATATCAGTTGACTAACTAACTAACTAGAATTTTATAAGATTAAGGTCAACTACAATCTGGTACACAAATATTCATATTCATAGTTCAATAATAATAACTTGTTAATATTTAATAACAAGTTATATTGAAAATCTTATTAATAAATCTATAATGACCACATTTGTCACCCTGCAACAATGTTCCCATTTATATTCTAATAATGACAAGTTATAATAAATCTCCAATATCAAGTATTATTATCTCAAATAAGTTTTTGATTAATATCTTTTACAGCACTTCAATCATTAAATAATTTCCACTAGATTATCTCTAATCAAATTTGTTGATAACTATTTAAACCATTATTTATTAATAGTTTGTTAGACCCAAAAAACATTAATAAATAATAAACTCATCAAACTATATTTTCATAAGCTCCATTAGTTAATATTTAACTAACCTTTAAGGCATATCAATAATTTATAACTAATATAATAATTCAAATCGTAGCTATGTTATAACAATGTTATAATGTAACTATGACTCCTTGTCAATATAATAATTCTTATTTAAATCTAAATCCAATATCATTAAAATTTGAGTATCTTAATAATCATCATTAAACACTTTTATAAATTATCACCTCTTAACTATATATTAAATAGTATTTAATATAAATTAAATAATTAATATTAAAAGTCATCCATTCTCTATTGAATTCAATATCTCTATCCATTAGCTCTATCTACAAACTTTCCATTAAAAATCTTCATTAATTCATTTAGAACATTCGTATTAGTCTTTAGACTAATTAAATAATTATTAAATTCTAATTATATTACTTTGATATATTATTTTTGTGAAGTTTAAGCATAAAGAACTCTTGGTTATGGGAAATGAAGAAATATCTATCTTTGAATAAAAATAGTTCCAGTACGACTTTCATATCTCCCTAATGAACTGTTGGATCCGGCTGAAATTTAAATATGTTGGAGAGGGCCAAGTTGCACCGATTCTGAGCAGAGCGATCAAATAAATTTGATCATGATAAAAAGTTATGAATGATTGAATTTGGGTCTATCCAAGAGGTAGCGACAGGACAATCTGTGATGAATTAAGAATTTCCTCTTAAAATAATTATTCTCTAAATTTATCCAATAATTTCACTAATGGTTTTGGCCATAAGTCTTGAAACCATTTTCAAATCTATTTCAATTTGATTCTAATTCGAATCCAAACCCGTTTAAATCTAATTTTTTGGGTTTTCTATTATTTTCTTCTTAACCAAATAGCATATCTAGATTCCAATTCAAATTGCAAATTCATTTATGGAATATAATCAGACACATATAACAAACATGATGAAGACAGGAAGAGAAATAGTGCAAAGAGAATATGTGAATATCACGAGTGCACCTGGACACCGATGCTAATCCGTCATGCCTCAGAAGTCCATAGAAAATCCCTTCCTTCTTCCATCATCCGCGATTCTTCCAAGATCCAAGCCAATCGAATCCTCCAAGTGACTAGAAGTGCTAGAAGAAGCATGGAAGCATATAGAAGCATATGAGCATGTAAAAATATATGAGCATGTAGAAACATATGAGCATGGAGCATATGAGCATGAAGAAGAATATGAGCATGTAAGCTTGAAGCTTCCATTTTTAGCTTGAAGCTTGTAGCTTGTAGCTTCCATTAAGCTTTTTTTTTAAGCTTCTATGAATGCCTGAATATAAAAAGCTCTCAAGAAACTTTTGGAATGCTTCTTGAAATAGCTGAAAGGTGTCACCAACTAAGCATGGGTCTTTTCTAACTTTTTTGATGAGTCATAGAGTTGTAGACACCTTGTGCTTAATTGATGCACTAACTCTCGTGTTGATTGACACATGTTAATTCTCATGCAAGCTTATAACTGTAATTTACTTTACTCTTTCCAATTTAATTTATTTATTTATTAAGTCTCATGCACTAACTTTAATATCTCCACTTTTCAATATTAATATATTTATATTTTAATCATATGAGATTTAGAATCTTTTAATAATTTAAAATATATTTTTCACTTTTAAACTTTATTGCTAAAATATTTATCAGCTTTAATAATAATATTATTTAGTCATTTATTTAAAAATGAGCTCCAAATATATTATTATTAAAATAAATATCGTCACATTCTAAATTTAAACTTTTAACTTTTATTTTCAAATTTAATTATTTTATTTAATTAAATAAAATAAATATTAAAATACCATATTAATTTTGCATTTAATTAAACCATTAATTAAATCTTTTAATTAGGCTTAATTAATAGAAAATACATCAAAGACTCATAAGGTAAAAATACGAAAAACCCATCATACCAAAATACATACAAATCAAATCAAAGGGATTATATCACGAATTACATCATCTGATGCATTCAGAGGGTACTCAACTTAGATACTTGTTCTAATTTTTTAATTAGAACAAATGGCTTAAAGGGTTGAGATTTGGACTTGAGAATTTATCTCCCCTCTCTTATCATTGAGATAATGTGATAGGGTACGCTCATACTGGCAATTCAAGGAAGTCAATATCCGGTACCTGCAACCTGCATAAAAACTATGCATGTACAAGCACAATATATACTAAACTAAACAGGCAATGGCAGGAAGTGGTGCATCGTGTAGATCTCGACTAGCAGGTGACTACGACTCCCTTCCTTAACCACATCAAAGACACCATACAAAAGCAAACACACAAAGCAAACACGCATACCATACACATGCAAGTATGGGCTAAGTATCCATAAGAAAACATATATGATAATAAATCATCTTACTAATCATCATTAATAACTGCAAACACTAAAAATAATCATCATACATACATGAAATGTAGAGTCTAAGTAATCTCATCACATATCAACTGAATCCATCGCACAATATCTGATAATCTCATAATAATGTTACTAACCGTCAACATGAAACTAGCTCTAAAAGAGTTCAACAATGATAACAAAATGCGAACCAGAGGCAAGCACTACATATGTTTTGAAAAATAAACATGTCAAAGCTATTGAGTATGTGTGATGGTGAGACTTCAAAGCTTATTGAGATTTGATGGAAGTAAATATCGCAAGCCCGCTTGGCTGTTAATTGTTTGACAAAATGCCTGAAACGTGGTCATCTTACAAATGCCACCACGAGTAAATGGCCCACTTTGGTTTAAACCTCCTCAGGAGCGGATCTATCATATTTCTTCGCAAGCTGCCACCTTAGACCAGGCGTGTACATGTCTTCCAAATAATTGAACGCCAAGAGTGAATAGGAGGTGCACATTGTGTATATGTTTCCAGCTCGCCACCTTTCCCCATGTTCTCCACTCTCAACCATTTGTATGTGTTTCCTCTGCCTAGCTGCACTTATAAAATTCGGAACCTGAAGAGTATTACAGAATAAAGGAGCCTCCCAAAAAATCCATTCCGTGCAATGAAATAATTGCAAGTCATGTACGTGAGCTTTAGGAATTCTTTAGCAGAATTTCTCGGAGTAACCGCTACGTTGAAGATTGATTATATTATGAAATGTGATGATTGAAAATGGGTTCCAGCCTCCCCGTTACTTAAATGATGATTGGTGTCGCCGCTCTTCCTCAGGTACTCCTACTTTTGCTCCTGGTGCTGTTTTTGTTCCTGCTCCTGCTGTTGGTCGGTCCACTTCTGGTGGCGGTTCTGTCTGGTCTACTGCCACTTCTTCTAAATGGTCTTTCATGCGAATCACTAACATGCATCCATTTAGGATATGGTAGAAAGAGGGATGTATGTGTTTTGAAAAGAGGTGTATGATAATATCCAATGATCCTATTAAATAGAGAAAATGAAGCAATTGACTTGAAAATCATGAAATTGAAATACCAAAGGCTAGATTATGCTCGGGTACCATTTTGCGTAATGTGAACATGCAAGATTTTTGGTCAGCTACGCAAAGTGGCAATACGACTACAATGACAAACCAAAAAAATTGAACACCAACTTAGCTCATAGGTCATCTAGAATTAGTGTTAGAGTGCATCGAGGCTTATCAGAAAGACACTAGGGAAGTAGTTGCATCAAATGATAAACTAAATAGTGCAGTTTGACCCAATTTCCATTGCCATAGCGCTCCAACTTCCTATTAGAGATCAATATGCCTACACACAAATGAATGTTAAAAGAGTACTACACTGCAAATCAAGCTGAGTTTAAATACCATTTCTGAATCATGGTTATCATAGCCAAGGAGAGGTAAATATCAATTATCAAAGTCAATTCATAGGTCATCACTAAAGGAGAATGTGGCAAACATGGTGATGCTTCTTAGTAGAGTAATGTGACATAAGGAATCACATGAGTTTGAAGATTGGATATTTGTGTTCATCAATATGATCTACAAAGGGAAATAGTACATCATTTGGATAGAGTTAATCCATATAGTCTGCATAATCAACTCTTAGATATAGAAACTAATAATTATTTATTCTTGACTTCTTACCTCTTCTATACCATAGAAGGTATGAAAAGTCAGCCTCAACTTAACAAACATGGTTCTCATGAAGATGCAACTCTTATTTATAATTATGTCCCTCGGTTGTATAAGAATAGTTTGCATTAGTTTACCACAATGAATGAGTCATTCTCAATCAAGGTATCTCTTAGTCGTCAATTGGATAATTTTAGAAATTTTATGTTAGTAATTTAGCTAATAATTTAAGATTTAATGCAACATCCACATTTTTATTAAATTTAGTTTTAAAATATTTAGAATCGCTCAATAATTTATTTTATTAAAAAAATTAAACTCAAAGGTTTCCCACAATATCAATACATGATTAGATTTGATTCACCTAAATATAATATATTATCAAAGAATTAAAATTAATTCACCAATAATTATCATAATTATTAGTTACTTTAGGGATATATCACTAAAATTTAGTTTTCACTATTGATTTAAAATTCAATGTAATGATCCTCATAATTCCCATGAGGTAAAATATGTTCAATTTTGATTTGTAATTCTCCATGGTGATTAGCAAATTTTCTATTATTATTGAGATTTGCCAATATTTTCTATTGAAAATTTATGATTCTAAAATAATTGTCAATGTAAATAATATAAAAATTAAAAATTTGAGAGATTCTCCCATAAAAATAATTTGGTTTTCCAAAAAAATGAAAGATTTGCCAATATTTTATATCTTTTTCTAGAGGGAGTTTTCTTAAAGTTTACCTTGCTCCCAATACTTATATTGAGAGAACATTAGAGCTGTCCTTCTATTCCACCAAGTTTTGTTAGTCCCATCTTTAATCATTTTCCATCTCTATAAGACTTTTGGGGAGATTATGAAGATTATTTCAAGGTTGAGAGAAGAGATTGGATGGGGCTTACTTCAAAATAGGGGATAAACTTCAAAGTTGATATTGATGTGATAGGTATAGATGATGATGACTATTCATTGATTTATCTTTTCTATTATGAAAAGATTCAACTATTGGAGTTTTCAACTATAGACTAGTATATTCCATAATTTAAAATATTAAGGAGATTGCAACTTGTGTCATTAAAAGAATGGAGGAATGGGCAAAGAAAAAAATAAGGATTAAAAAAATGACAACCACACCTCCAGGTAAAAAAAGCAACTCTTCTAAAAGGAATAGAAATCAAGGAGAATTGTAGATATAGGAAGCTTTCTAAGAGGGTTGGGGTGAATCAATAATCATGAACTCAAACAATAAAGCTTAAAATAAAAATTTATTTTACATTTTACTGATAGTAACACCAATTTAACTATAATTATATAATTAGCAACCTAAGAATTAAAGATCCATCAAAAAAAATGTAGACAACCACACAAGAATAAAACCTATATTCATCTTGTGAAAACATTATTAGGTTCAAAAGTACGGTGTGAGATTAGTGCCCAAAAGTCATTGTACTTTTCTACAATACATTGTGTTAGGAGCTTTCCTTGTTAAGGGTTAAAAATCACTATTAGGTGCTACCTTATTAAGGGATTTCCCAAGAGACTCATTAGATCTTTACCCTCTTAGGAGTAACATGATTAGAGGATTTACACACTCTACTCTAATAATTTTACCCTATTAAATAATTTATAATAAGCTTGTTAGGGTTTCCCAATTGAGGATTGTAATAGAGAGTAATAATTAATAATAATATTTAGTTTCTACTAACTTGCTAAATCAGATCCATTATAGTTCCTTAACATAATAATACATCATTACATTTCTTTGATAAAATTTGTACCTTTTCTATGATTGCAAAGGTCTTTGTTTAATAAATTCTTGTTCTAAGTTGATAGACTCTTCCTCTTGCCACTATCCTTCACTTTATTGTCACAATACTAAACTTCTTATTTCTTTCTCCTCCACGTAGAAAAACCTTGATTACAAACCCTAAACATAAATCCAATGATCATAACTTTATCGTCAAATTGTTTTGGTGATTTTATTATATTCATAAGTCATCTCTCACCTTGTAGAAACTTCATAATGTATGTTTCTTTTTCTTCTGACCTTAGCCTTTGGATAATGACATTCTCATTGAATAATGCATGAGTAATTTTTCTTCCCCTATTCAATCAATATCTATTTTAACCTTACTTACCTATAAGTCTCCAATATTTTCTATAAGTCATCATTTGTTCCAATAGGATTATACTCCTTTATTTACTAGGAAGATACAATCTTTCTAAAATGGGTTGCCTATTACAATCTTTTCTCTAAAAAGCTTATTTTCATAATAATTTTTTAAATCCTTGATTTTTTTCCACTACTATTGTCATTTTCATATTCCTTACTATACTCCTTAATAAATAATAAAACCATTCAACTATCTATCACTTTCTTTTCTAACTATTACCCAATAATATCCTTATTGACATAATTGCATTCCTTTCTCAACATCTCTAATATATTTGTCCTAAAGATATGGCAACAAGTCAAAGAAACATGCCAAATAGTTTGACGTAAATGAAAAATAGTATAATTAATTATCAATGTTATCAATTATATTTTGGTCTTCCTGCAACATCAACAATTTGAATTATTCTACACCATCGTCAACTAAATCAAATGTTCTAGCAATCTCCCTCTCTTTCATTGATGACAAATGTTTAGTGATTAGAAATTTTATTTTCTTTCATTCCATACTATGTATACATTTCTTCCCTATTCATTATGATCTATATATCATATTTTCCTTAAAGAAAGTGAGTATTTATTGTGAAGTTGATTTCCCTAAAGAAAGTGTGGTTCAACAAGTTGGATCCTAAAAGTGCTTTGTCCATGGCATAAGAGATACATGTTTTACACAGACTTGATCATCCAAATATTGTCAAGCTAGAGGGTTTGATTACATCAAGGATTTCACACAATCTATATCTTGTGTTTGAATATATGGACCATTACTTTGTTGGACATGTTGCATGTCTGGGTATAAAGTTTAGTGTAGCCCAAGTTTGTGATTGCAACTTGAAGAATAACAAAGAACTATTTGTAGATCTAAATATTCAAGGTTTTTAATCTATCACTTTCATATATTTTCCTTTGATGGTTGTTCATTCTCCTCTTCTTGATTTTTGCATGCTTTTCCTTGGTAAATTAACTTTATGTAGTGCCTTTCATCTTAGGTAAATAACTTAAGTTTTTATCTTCTACCAAATTCAACGAGGACATGCATCTTTCCTCATTTGTTGAAGTATACCACACCTAGAATTCAACATTGTAGTTTAGTCAATTTGGCCACTCAAAATCTAGAGTTTGAAAATTTTGGGCAGTTAAGAACTTGGAAGAAAAAGAGTGAAAGGGATGTTAGTAGGAGAAAATTGGAAAGCCTACAAGGGGTCAAGAGAAAGTGCATAGGCACGAGAGATAATGGAAGGGATGTTGATGTGTACTAGATGGAAATCCAAATGGAGAAGATAAAGTGAGATATTGGGAATAAGAAAACATCATGACTAGGCGCTCAAAGAAAAAGTCCATTTCTTCAACAAGGTAGGATACTAGGCATTCATAACTTTCATTCATTTTGAGAAATTTAGGCATGTGGAAATAATATAAAGGTGGAAAAGAAAAAGAACAAGTATAAATCTAACCAAGGGGGCTCATAGAAGAAATTATTTATGGGCATAGGTAGGCCTACATACCATGTGAGGCATTGCAATTAGAAAATTATATAATTTTAGGGTTATTTTTTTAATTCCATGGATATCCTAATCCATAAAATTATTAAGAATAATTAAAAATGTTTCCTTCAAATCAAATCTTCTTTTGTATTTATTTCATCAATGTATACTTATGTATGTTATAAAAGTAGCATCTAATTGAGCTCTGATGTTCTTTTATAGTTGACTTATTAAAAGTTTATATAATAAAATATTTAAGACCCTAACATGTGCCTTAAAAGTGTTAGAAACAATAGCCCAACAAGATAATTTGGGGGGGTGGGTGAATTAGTTATCTAATAATTAAAACATTTATCAACCTTATGTTGGTCTCAAATTGGTTTTGACATTTGAGTGTTAACACACTTAACCAAATTCTCAAGATGATGCTGAGTATAATACAGAAGGTGAGCTATAGTGTGTGCCAAGCTAGAGAATTCAATAGGTGTTGAGTGAACTTTAGGTGTCGAGTGATCTTCAGGTGCCGAGCAAGGTTCAAGTGTTGAGTGATAAGTGATGCTAAGTTACTATAGGTGCTAAGAAGAGTATAGATCCTGAGCGAGATAGAATTTTTATAGGAGTTGAGTGAGACAAAATTCCTATATGTGTCGAGCATTAGCAATTAGTAAGTGCCGAGTGAAAAAGAATCAACATATGAGTTTGTATCTTCACAAAATTAGATGTAAACCATTTTTGGAGCCGACATAGGATGAATCTCGAAGGATCTTGAAGATAAGATCATTTTTTTTGCATTACCTATGTAATCAACATGTAGCCAATAAGAAAAATGGAGAAGGCATGAAACTAATATGAAAAGTGCAAGAATTAAGTGGGAAATGAAGATTGAATATGGATCATAGATTCATACCTAACCCTAAGTCTTCAAAATCTTTAAAAGGAGGATCAAACCTCATTGTGTATGTGCATGAGAGAAGTGTAAGGGTGAATTATAGTGAAGTGCAGAAGGGTTAAAATACTTAGTAAAGAACAGAGTAGCATTGGAAAATCTAGTTGATCAAGAAAAAAGTATTAGAACTTTGAAGAGTGACATATTAAATCAAGCAAGGAATAAAGTAGTCAAAGTAGAACAAGGATATGGAATCAGAAATTGAGGATTGCAAGTCATTAGGTCAAGACATTCTTCTATACTTTCTAACCATTGTATTGTGAGAATGAAAATCCTATGATGATAGGTTGGTCTAGCAGCCATACTGGTTTAATAGCCATATTGTAGATCCTTAACAGGATTGTAGATCCTTTATAAGGGTAGCATTCTAAGTGAATGTTTGTAAATCCTTTAACCAGGTCACTTTTAACAGGGTATAAAAGTCTTTAATAGGAAAAGCCTTTCATAGGGCAGACCATTAGAAGTGGTTAGACTTCGTAACCTTGAACAAGTTACATATTTCTATAGTGATACTTTGTGGGTGTCATCTCCACCCCAGTTTTAGCTTCTCATTTTGGAGGGTTTCTAGGTTACCAAATCTTGTGTTATCTATTTTTTTGCATGTCTTTATTTTTATGTTCATTAGATGAATTAGATGCATGTGAATGGTATCAGCTAAAATAATTTGAAGAGGTTAAAGTTAGTTACTTCTGATTCACCCTCCCTCTCAAAAGTAAATCTTCCCACTTTTAAATTCCAAAAATTGGTATCAGAGCCAAGTTCTCACAAGGAGAAGCCTTACAGCTTGGAGGAAAGATCTAGAAATGGAAGTCTAAAAACTTGGTTAGATCATAGAGAATTAGGCAATCGATATACAATTTTCTAAACATAGAGAAGAACTGAGAATATCTTTAAAGAGAAGAAGAGAAATTTCCATAGCTAAGAATGATAAACAATACAAGGAGATTGACACCTCAAATCCATTTACAAATGGAGATTCCAAAGAGTTTGATTCAACAATAGTAGACCTAATGGAGAAGAATAGAGCTCAAGCAAAAAAAAATAGAATACTCAAGCTTGAACAAGAATCACAAGCTATGATGTTTTGTGAGGTGACTAAATAGAAGAAAAGAGCCATTGAAGACAAGGCTATGCTAGAAAAAGACAAGAGAAACCTTGCCAATAGACTAGAAGAAAAGTCAATTGAGCTTGTAAAAATCTCAAACATGCAACTAGACACCCTGAGTCAGATGATGAATGCACATCATGAACTAAATATTAAGGATATTGAGATCTACACACCGAAGATGCAAAATGAACAACTGCAAAATGACTTGAAAGGAGAAAAAGATATTGTAGAGAGCTTCAACAAATCAAATGAGGCCATCAAGTACTTTGAGCAACAATTGAAATCACCAAAGACTAGGAATGATACTTTAGGACTAGGATACACTAGCACTGAATAAGGAAAGTCATCCAAGACTATAGAAGAAATGAGTAACAAAGGTAAGAACACTAAACCTACTTGTCATTTTTGTGGTAAAAAGGGGACATACCTCTAATGTGTGAAGGAGAAAGAAAGTCCATTAGCATGAAAAACCTAAGAACTCAAGTTATTGTCATAAGTGCAAAAAGAAAGGACATCAAGCACATGACTATAGGACTAGGACTATTAGAACACCACGATTTGAAGGTCATTGCTACAATTGTAAGAAGTATGGACATAGAGCTTTTGAGTGCAGATCAAAGCCTATGTGGACACCCAATTAGCTAGCAAGGGAAAATAACCATAGACATCACTAAAATTGGGACTAAAACACTAGGTATAGTTCTCATTACTATCAGCAATATGGACACATTCATAAAAATTGCATAAGGACACATTTTAGAGGAAACTACAGTAGATGGTTGAGCCAAACAACATGTTTCAGTTGCTTGAAGGTTGGTCATATTAGCAAGAATTTCCCAACAAGGTCAAAGACACCCAATTCAAAATATAATAAAGGAAAAGAGAACATAGATGTTGAACACATCAAAGGAGAAATAAATAAGACATGATAGAAGAAAGATGGGAGCAACTCATCAAATGAAGGGATCACTTCACCTAACAGGTCAACTGATTACACTTCATCAAACTAAGAAAAGAGAAAGGATAAGGGACTAATTTACAAAGCTTTATCATACATTAGTTCCTAAACAAGAAAGTACTAAAAAGAAGAGATCAGTATGAATAGAGATGCAAAGCTAAATTTCAAGTTTTCATCAGTGTTGCCAAGTTGCCCTCAGATGCTGAGGAAAATCCTAGTGCATGCTGAGTTGATTGACGAAAATAGTAGAAGCTGGATGAATAGTTGGAGTTGAGTTGGTAACAGAAGCTAAGTAAAGAGGAAAATTTAGTTGAGGCCAAGTAGGTAATACTCCTAAGGATGTTGAGTAGTGAAAAGCCAATGGAAGCCAAGTAATGTAGAAATCATTTAGAAGCCGAGTGGATAGTTGTAACTACACTAAGTATTAAATGCAATGACAATAGGGTATATTATCAAGTTTTGAATCATTTTTTCTCATTGTGAGAAAAGAGAAAAGATGGGAAAGAGTGAAGAGCAAGTCCAAAGTAGAGAATCCAGTGTCTACACAGATTTCAACAACATCTTAGCATGATTTCATTGATTTCAAGGTATTTACATCTGTGCTAAGCTACACAATTTCATATTTTTTTGTGTACAAACCATAAATTGCAAAAATGGCTTCTAGCTCTAGGAAACCTCAAGAGAAGGAACCTTTTGAGGTCTAGCTAGTGTCCAATGAAGTCAAACAACTTGATTTCCACCCAATACCAGAGGTAGCATATAAGAATGACCTAGCTAGAGCCCTATCCATCATACTTGGTAAAGTAGTTATGCTTCAAGACATTAGGAGATGCTACAATTGCAAGATTGGAGCCATAGGTGACATGGAAATGAGGGAAACCTATGAGAGCTTGTGTGAAAATAGAGTGTTGAAGGAGGAATATCAGATTGTTGAAAAGAAGGGTTTAACATGTGCCCTAGAATTCCCCACCATTTTCAAAACTAAATGGATCAGACTAGGGCTAAGCCAAATTCATGATGGAGGCTTATGGTTGGAGGATGGCCCAATAAAAATCACAAAGAGAATTGTACATAGAGTGACAATGTAGCCAACCATAGATCGGTCGAAAACACTTAGAAGTGATACAAATGAAGCAATTGAGAAAAATATTGGTGCTAAGTGAAACAAGAGAGAGATGACAATTGATACCATTCAAGACCCTCTTTTTGATTTTACTGTCAGAGTTATTGCACACAAATTCTACCAATCTAGTAGACTTAATAGTGTGCCATGCATTGCAGTGGATGTAGGCTACAAATTGGTGAAAAAGGATCATACCTATGATCTTGCAGAACTATAACTACAACATATTAATGAGAATTTAGTAGCTATTAGGAGAACCAAGGGAGCCTAATGCAAATTTGGTGCTATTTTGATTTGTATATTCTTTTATGTGTAGAATGAGTTTCCTTCTTTTGGAAAAGTTGAATGGAGAACCAATAGGTCAATAATAGCTCAAGTTAATGAATACATAGAGTAGATGGGAGCTAATTTTGAGATATTAATGCCTAGATATTTTGAAGACTTCAAGAAGTCAATGAAGAAAAGGCTAATAATTCCATTTTCCTTAGTAGAGAAACATGTAAATGATGTATGTTTTCTTGTAGATATTGACTATATATATATATATATATATATATATATATATATATATATATATATATATATATATATATATATATATATATATATATATATATATATATATATTCAAACTTCCATACCAAGAGTGAGATGGTTAAGACCTCTTGACAATGAAATTAACATAGATAAAGCATCAAAAACAATAACTGCATTATTAGTAGAGGAAATAGACAAGGATGCACCACATTTTGGAACCTATGACATGGTGAGATCAAAAGTGGATATGGAATTAAATGCTACCTCCACTCTAAAAAAGAAGGATAAACTTGATAAGAAGATAAAGGCCAAATTTGGTGAGGGCACTACAGAAGTAGAAGAAGAAGAAGGTGAAGAAGCTGAGGATGAGGAGGAGGAACAAGGTTAGGGGCCGCTTGCCTTAACCCAAGGAATGGGGGAGGATGCTAAAGAGGATGATGGAGCCAGGTAGGAAGCACCAAAGCCAGAACCCAAGAAAAGAAAAGCTCAAAAATAGCCAATAGCATAGCCAAAGGGAAGAAGAAGGAAACAAAGGCAAGATTAGCCAAGCCAACTACAAGGGTAGATACTAGGGCTACAACTCAGTTGGTTAAGGAACAAGAGAAGAAGAAGGCAATAGAACAAGGAAGGCTTGTACAGTAGAAGAAGAGAAAAAATTATGTTGCACCTCTTGAATCAAATGAAGAAAGGACAGAGTCTGATGAAGAGAAATTTAGATTTGTCAGACATTCTACCACATCTAAATTGGAAAATATTTGCAATAATATTAGAGATATTGTTGATTTAACTGGCTTGAAGACCATTGATTTTAATAAGTTGTCAAAGAAACAATAGAACATAGTGGAAGAGTCCATCTACACTATGATGGCTAAGTTCAAGACCACCCACTTGAACTAGACAATTTAATGCCTAAGGAGCTAAGCTCAATAGTTGAAAATAAATGGCATTACTATCTCAAAATGGAGAAATAAATAAGAGAGTCTACATTGGCTCATATAATGCCAGACCTTAGAAAAGGTCAAATAACTAAGGCTAGCAAGAAATATGGGATCAAATTCACACTCAAATATAGAGTCTTTAGAATTCTACAAAATTAGATTGAAGATGTTGTGCAAAAGTCCACATAAATTTAGAAACTGATCTATGGATTGACAATAGTAAAGCAAGGGTAGGAAGACCCCTTTGAAGGGAGAAATGATGAAGAAGAAGAGGAAAATGAGAAAGATGAAGAGGTAGAGAAAGAAAAAGAAGAAGAAAAAGTGGAGAAGACACAGGGTGAAGAGACAATAGTTGAAGAGTAGTAATTAGAACAAAGTGTCCAAGACACCCAACTACCACCACCAAGTCCTCCACATACATCACGTGTAGATACTATAATTATTATGGATGTTCCTAACACTTTAGCTCAAAACATCAATCCACTCATTGTAGAGGATCTCAAAAAGATCCTTCACCAAACAACATTGCAATCACAATTATGCACAAATCCTATTTTGGTGAATGTGGATGAGTTGCAAGAGGGTATAGTAGAAATTAAAAAGGAGAAGGTGAATGCACAAGAACCAACTTCACAAACTCCCATAGCTACAATAGATCAACCTAAAGAACAAGAGGCATAAGATACAATTGCTAAGGTTGATCATACAATCACAACAACAACTACTACTGAGGAGCTAGCAAAGGAAAAAATAGGACAAGATGTTCCTACTACACAAAGCCAAGTTGCACCTCCTCAAATCATCATGATTGATTAGGATACTAGAGAAGAGGAGAAGGAGGAGGAGAAAACCCTCAGGGAGCAGGAGGAAATACAGACATCGATGAACTTTCCTACCTCGGGGACTCCTACTAAGAAGCTAAGCACTGATGCAGTACCATTGCAAATTTCAGCACCAGGCTCGAGCTCCACCAAGGTTGCAAGGTTACTTCACTATGAAGACCTTACACTTGATGATGAAATAGTTATAGCTAGTCATGACTCCAAAAAAATCAATTTAGCATAGATAAATGAAGTGCAAGAGGCACTTGAGAGAAGGAAGAAACTTGAGATACTTAGAAATGAGTATAGATAGAAGCAAGCACTTGTGGAAATCAAAGACATATTTCTTGATGTATTCAGCTTGCAAGTACCTGATGAAACCCAAACCATCATGGAGAAATTGTCCAACATAGTGGACTAGGTATAGAATGAATACCTTGACACTAATGTTAAATTAGTAGAATGGTCAACAAAGAAGTTTTAGATGAAAGTCAATGGAAAGATATCTAGTGAAATAACACTTTCACAAGTTGAATTGGCTAAGAAGATTGAAAAGGAAAAAATAGTACTTGGGAATGTATTCTCATTGTACTCCAAGTTGTGTGATTCATTATATTTCACACAAGAAACTAGCCAAAGGATACTAAGCTTGGAACAAAATCTCAAGATTTCTAGCACATAGCTACCCAAAGATCCATCTCAGAGTGAGAAGCATTTTGCAACTATGCTTCAAACATAGAAAGAGTTAGCTATATTGATAGTAGAAGAGCCCAATATCAAGGCCAAATTGATACAAATTCAATCCTCCATTACCCCACATCTAGAAGTACTCCAGAAGGAATAGGCTTATGTAGAAAATGTTCTAAAGAAAGATCATAATCTTTCTACTTTAGAAGGCCTTGTACATCTTGTAGCTTAGACAACCATCCAACACAAATCATTGGAAATTGCCTTAGACAAATGGGATGTTCTCTAAAGATGATTATGGAGGTAAATGAAACATTTTTGGCTAAATATTCTATTCATTCTTAGGACCCTTTGACATAAGTGTCAAAAAGGGGGAGATATAATGTTCTGGGGGAGATGTGAATAATAATAGGAGATAATACATTCTTTGATGGAAGTAATGATGAATATCCAAAGGGGGAGATATTCAAATTCAAATTTTGAGGAAGTGGAAGTAATAAGGGAATAAAACCAAATAGATGCAAAATTGCAAGAAGATGTGAAAAGGGGAGCAAAAACAAAGGCAGAGTACAATCAAAGTAGAAATAGAGTACACAGAAACAAAGGAAAAAGAATGATAAGGAAGACAAGGAAAAGAGTATCAGTTACAATAGCATGAGACAAATTTAGCACAAGAGTTTTGGTTACAAAAATGGCACATCAGCTTAAGGGGAGTTACAAGATTTTAAGGTATATAGAATTTTGAACAAGTCTTTGAAGTCTTGTACATATGCCGAACAAAATATATAGTGTACTCATAGAGATCAGATTCACAATGTTTAGTTAAGTGTTTTTGCTACTCATGTCAAAGGGGGAGATTGTTAGTCTTAGATTGGTTTTGACATTTGAGTGGCAACACACTTAACCAAATTCTCAAAATGATGCCAAGTATAATTTAGAACCCAAGCTATAGTGTGTGTCGAGCTAGAGAATTCAATAGGTGCCAAGTGAACTTCAGGTGCTGAGTGATCTTCAGGTGCTGAGTGAAGTTCAAGTGTCGAGTGATAAGTGATGCCGAGTTACTATAGGTGCCAAGTAGAGTATAGACACCGAGCGAGACAAAATTGCTATAGGAGCCAAGTGAGATAGAATTCCTATATGTGTCGAGCATTAGCAATTAGTAAGTGTTGAGTAACATAGAATTAGTATATGAGTTTGTATCTTCAAAAACTCAAATGTAAACCATTTTTGGAGCTAACATAGGATGAATCTTGGAGGATCTTGAAGATAAGATTGAATCTTTTACATTACCTATGTAATCAACATGCATCCAATAAGAAAAATGGAGAAGGCATTCAACCAATAGGAAAAGTACAAGAATTAAGCAAGAAATGAAGAGTGAATGTGGATCGTAGATTCATACCTAACTCTAAGTCTTTGAAATCTTTAAAAGGAGGATGAAACCCTGTTGTGTATACACGTAAGATAAGTGTATGGGTGAATTATAGTGAAGTGCAAAAGGGTGAAAAGACTTAGTGAAGAATAAAGCAACATTGCAGAATCCAGTTGATCAAGAATAGAGTATCAAAACTTTGAAGAGTGACATATCAGATCAAGCAAGGATCAGAGCAGTTAGAGCAGAACAAGGATCTGGAATCAACAATTCAGGATTCCAAGTCATCAAGTCAAAAAATTCTTCTATGCTTTCTAACTATTGTATTGTGAGAATGAAAATCCTATGATGATAGGTTGGTCTAGCAACCATACTAGTTTAATAGCCATATTGTATATTCTTAATAGGATTGTAAATCCTTTAGCAGGGTAGCATTCCAAGTGAATGTTTGTAAATCATTTAACAAGGTCACTTTTAACAGGGTCTAAAAGTCTTTAATAAGATAGGTCTTTCACAGGAAAAACCATTGGAAGTGGTCAAACTTTGTAACTTTGAACAAGTTAAATATTGTTGCAGTGATATTTTATGGGTGTCATCCCCACCCCAGTTTTAGCTTCTCATTTTGGAGGGTTTCTAGGTTGCCAAATCTTGTGTTATCTATTTTCATGCATGTCTTTACTTTTATGTTCATTAGATGAATTAGATGCACGTGAATGGTATCAGCTAAAATATTTTAAAGAGGTTAAAGTTAGTTACTTCTAATTCACCCCCCCTCTCAAAAGTAAATCTTCCCACTTGTAAATTCCAACACCTTAAAAAATCTTATCCATTCAACCAATGTAAACAAAAAACTTAACAAGATTCACATAGACAATTACACTAGATATGTTAACTAGGGAAACCCTTGATCAAAGGGAAAACCCCAGTGGGAATGATGCTCACAAGTTGATGTATTGATATAAATATTTCTTGTTAGAGGATGGACCATGCTAGGGTCTATTATAACATTTAGTACATATGAGTCCCTATTAGGATAATTTGAATCCTCACTAGAAGATTCCAACACTATTAGGAGATGTACCAACCCTATTAGGAGTTGTAGAAGATAGAAGGATCCACTGTCCAAATAGCTTTTGGGAAAAGACCACTAAATTCACTATCCAATTGATCTCTCAATGATTCCTTGTAAAATAATTGTGTGTACTATACTGTAATTTATTTCCTCTATCCTTTCAACCAAACCAACCATTTTCAGACCTTGTAGACTAAGTCACAAACCTTGAATCCAAGTATCTAACTTTGGATCACACAGTAAAACCTTGACAATGAAGTTTCCTTCACTTCCACTCTGCATTGCTTAACTTTGCATTCAGCTCTTTGTGTTTCTTGTAATCACTTCCCTTTGATATACATGATAAAGGAAAAAGTCCTTCCTTTATACTAAATCCATAAAATAATTCCCTGATTGACTACTACACCTTCTCAATTAATTATTATAGGACCACATTAACAACACGTTACACTTAGTGCTAACATTAATCTTTCACCTTATAATTTGAATAAATTTATGTACATATAACATTATGATAGAAAATTTAACCACATCATCATCAACATGTCTTATTCACATCTTTAACTTTGGCTTCTCAAAATAACAACTTTGCTAAGAGATAACAAGTTTACCAGAACATGTTGAGTCATAAACTCTATCTCAAAATAGTCTTCATCAAAAGTTACATAACTTCTTCCAAACTTAATATCTTATGCTTCTAAGGTTACCTACATATATTGGGCACTTAGTAGTATCTCCATTTAACTTTTCTATTGAAATTACTGAATGATTTGTCCATACTAACTTGGTCTTTCTAATATTCTTCTATCAGATACCATGGAAAACTACTATGTTGAAATCAATGACAAACACAATCATAAATATAACATACCATCATGATAACATATCTACAATAATCCCACATAGAAATATCATTAACATTCATGCTTCCAACAATATCCCCATTTAGCATTGATGGCAACATAGATGCAAAACTTCTAGTTCCAAGAATACCAATTGCAAAAGATTGTTGATCTTTCTTTTCAAATCCATTTCATCAATCATTATCCCATGATTTACTTATCCCACATTTATATATCTCAATGTGCTTTACATCAAACTTTTTTTCCATGCTTTCCAACCTATACTTGTTTTTCATGCAACTTTTCCCCCATTGACATCAATGTTAAAGGTTTCAGACATCATCAAAACTTTCCAACCTATACTTGTTTTTCATGCAACTTTTCCCCCATTGACATCAATGTTAAAGGTTTCAGAAATTATCAAAACTCTTCAACAACTGATCTTTACTTAGCTCAAGTGTCCAAGGACATTGTTAAAAAAAAACATCCAATAAGAGTCCTAGATGACTTTGTCCATCAAAGATACTCCCCCATACAAGAAGCATCAACATTTAATCCAGAAAAACAATACTGCTCTGTTACACTAGAATGATGCACTCTTGCATCATCTACTCTAATGTAGGAAGGGGCATAATTAGGATACCTCACAAATACTCAAAATCCTCTTTGGGAAGAGGCTTAGTAAAAATATTTGCAATCTTCTCTTTAGTTCTCACATACTTTATCTAATTTCCTTATTTACAACTTTCTCTCTCAACATGTGATACTTGATAGAAATGTGCTTGGTCTTAGAATGCAACATTGAATTCATAAACATATTTACTATGCTTGTGTTGTCATAATGTATGACAATAGGTTCACTAAATTCTATCCTTATATCGTTTAGTATCTGCTTCATCCGAACAACTTGATTACAATTGTTTGCTACTACAACTAATTCTTCTTTTGTTGTACATTGTGAGGTACAATCTTGCTTCTTGCTTAGCCAAGAAACCAATCTACCTCCAAGAAAGAAGGCTCCACCACTAGTGCTCTTTCTATCATCCATATTGCCTACTCGATCAATATCAATATAAGCACATAAATTAAAGTCATTAGAGTTATCATACCAGAATCCAAACTCTAGTGTTCCTTTCAGGTATCTATAGATCCTTTCAACTACTACATAATGTGCTTCTCTAGGATCAGCTTGGAATCTTGCAAAAATTCCAACTACATTTGCTATATTTGACCTTGTGTGAGTCATATATTGCAATCCTCCAATCATAGATCTGTACTTCTTCTACTCAGTAGTAGGTGTCTCATCCTTTTTAGATAACTTGTGTCTAGTTACCATCGGTGTTCCAAAAGGTTTACATTGTTTCAAACCAAACCTTCAAATACTTAGTTTGAGAAATAAAGATTCATTCTTTATCTTGTACAATATGTAATCCTAGAAAATATTTCATTTCTCCTATCGTAGTCATTTCAAATTCTTTCTTCATTTCTTCTAAGAACTTGTCACTTTCATCATCATTTCCTCCAAATATGATATCATCAAAAAATATTAGCAATATCATTAATCCATCATCAATTTCTTTCTAATATAGATTACTATCTATTATACCTTTTCTATATCCAAGCTTTGTCAAATGCTTGTTCAACCTAACAATGGTTTCTTCAGTCTGCATAATATGTCCTTGTCATCTATCAAAGGACAACCTTCAGACTGCTCTATGTACACCTCTTCTTCAAGTTCCCCATTCAGATATGTTGACTTGTAGACATCCATTTGATACACTTTGAATTTCTTATATGTTGCATATGCTAAGAATAACCTTACTACTTCAATTCTAGCCAGATGAGTATAGATTGCATCATAGTCTATTCCTTCTTGCTATGAGTAACCTTTACATACCAATCTTTCCTTATTCATTACAACTTTGCCTTGTTCATTCATCTTGTTTTTGAATACCCATTTAGTTCCTATCACATTGTCGTCTACTAGTGTAGGGACTAATTCCCATGTCTCATTATTAACTATATGATCTAATTACTCTTTTATAGCTTTCTTTTACTAGTCATCTTTACATTATAAATCAACATTCTTAGGTTTAACTGGCGATATCAAACATAGTTCTTCATTGAATTTGCTTCTTGTCATCACACCTTTACCTCTACTTCCAATGATCTCTTTGGGTTGATGATTCTTTGTCATATTCTTACCCAAAGTATGAGTTATTATCTCAACTCTTGGCTTTGTTGAAGGTGTTGAGCTTTACTCTTGCCTTGAATCTCCTTCATTCTACAAATCATTGTTAGTCTCAAGGAATACTTCATCATTCCTTGGTTTATTAACAACATCATCATTTGAACTATAATCAACTACTCTTTCTTTTATCCTAAATTTTTCATCTTCATTAACCAATCTAGGCTTATTATCATAGTCATTCAAGAATCTTTCCATACTTTCTTTAAATTCATCAACTTGATCAAAAAGTAAACACTTTCTAGTTTTCCTTACTCTCTTGGGATATCTAGATGAAAAATGACCAAACTCTTTACATGTTTGACAAAAAAAAAATTTCATACCTTTTGGCTCTCTTTTCATAAGTAAATCGATACCTTCCTCTATCATTATGTATTCTTTGGATCTAGATTTATCTTTTCTTGAGCTTCTATTTGTTTGTATACAATAGAAGGATTTTGCATCTAAAAAATCAATGTTCTGTTCTTTACACAAATCTGATAACTCACCAAGAATTTCCACCATTCGGGTGTCAAAATTTCTTCTATTAGATGCAGGACTATCTTTCCTAAATATTCTTTCCATGGATCTCCTAAAGTTGTTAAACTTTATCTTCAAGGAATTGACACTCTAATACTAATTGTTAAAAACAATAGTTCAGCAAGATAATTGAGAGGGGTGGGGGGTTGAATCAGTTATCCAATAATTAAAACATTTATCAACCTTAAACAATCTTACCCATTCAACCAAAGTAAACAACAACAATAATAAGATGCACATGTATAATTACACCAAATATGTTAACTAGAAAAACCCTTGATTAGAGGAAAAACCCTAGTGGGAATGATGTCCATAAGATGATGTACTAGTATTAATATTCTTTGTTAGAGGATGGACCTTGTTAGGAGTCTATTACAATAATTAGTACATATGAGTCCATATTAGGAGACTTTGAATCCCTATTAGGAGTTGTGCCAACCCTGTTAGGTGTTGCAGAAGATAGAAGGACCCATTGTCCAAACAATTTCAAGGGCAAGACCACTGAACTCACTGTCCAACTAATCTCTCAACTATTCCTTACAAAATAATTTTTTGCGTACTATAATGTAACTTCTTTTCTCTATCCTTTCAATTGGATAAATTACTATCAAACCTTCTAGACTAGTCACGAACCTCAGATCCAATTATCCAACTTTAGATCACATAATAAAACTTTGGCAATAAAGTTTCCTTCACTTCTACTCTGCATTACTTAACTTCACAATAATCTCTTTGTGCTACTTGTAATCACTTCTCTTCTATATACATGGTAAAGGAAAATATCCTTCCTTTATACCAAATTCATAAAACAATTCTTTGAGTTGGCTATTACACCTTCTCAATTAATCATTATAAGACAACATTAAGAACACATTACACTTAGTGATAACATTAATATTTCTCCTTGCAACTTCAATAAAATTCCGTACACATAACATTATGATGAGAAAAATTAACCACATCATCACCAACATGTCTTCTTTATGTCTTTAACTTTTGCTTTTAGAATAACAACACTGCTAAGAGATATAACAAGATTATGGGAACATGGCTCCGTAAACTCTATCTCATAATAGTCTTCACTGAAACATGCATAACTTCTTCTAGACTTAATATCATATGATTTCAAGGTTACCTACATATACTAGACACTTAGTAGTATCTCTATTTAACCTTTCTACTAAAAGTACTCAACAATCTGTCCATACTAACTTGATCTTTCTATTATTCTTCTATCAGATACCACAAAAAACTGTTGTGTTGACATCAATGACAAATGCAGTCATGAATGTAACATATCATCATGATGAAATGTCTAAAATAGTCCCCCTTAGGAATATCATCAGCATTCATGCTTCCAACAGAAAGTGTGTAAGTTTCTCTTGCTAGGCTAACTTTGACACATTGGAAGTAAAACTTGACTTTCTTGTTGTAATTTTAATTTCTTTACTTTTCTATTAAATAACTTATTATTATACATTTAAAATAATTATATCATTATAATCTCATGCAACTAATTTTGAGTTAAGTTATAGTAAAATATAATAAGGACCAGAATGATCTATGGTTGTATTTGAGAAATTACTTAATTCTCTTCACCTACCCAATGATGGGTGCCAAAAACTAAGAATTGTCTTAATCAATCTCTTGCAAGAGGCCACAAAATGTAACTTGATGTGCTATAAAAAAATAAAATTAGAAGGGGGCATTCTTTTAAAATTGAAACTAAATATAGATGGTAATACTGGACAAAATAAATAAGCATTCATAGTTAACACAATATTTTTATTTTGACTTTTTACTGCAAAGTGAAATAGACTTAAATTCTCCATCATTTTGCCTAAAATATCTAAAATAACCTCTTTCATACATATTAAGTTTTCTTAGTTTAGAAATAACTTAAATCAATAACCAAATAATTGAAACACCATTTTCACTTTTCTCCCTAGCCAAAAGTAAAAATTGAACAAATTAGTTTATTAAGAAAAATATGAAGCAAACTAATCAATCACTTGATAAATCAAAATTTTATGAATAAACAATTAAGGTTGCATACAAAACTACATCTTTATATTGAAATCCAATGAAAACCTTTACACTATTTTACACTAGTAATTTATTGAGTAAATGTTGATCATGATTATAACAAATACAGAAAGAATGATCACTTTTTTATCATACTCAATGTTGAGTTAAGCAATGTGTTGATAATAATTGATCAATTATATATTGTATTTAATGGCAACATAAGATGTCATACTAAAATGAGAGAAGTGAATTGAAAGGATAAGAAGAACATTTTTGTTTAGTTGCAAAGATTAATTTGGTAAAAAATGATAGAGTATTGAAGCCAGAATTGAGATCTAAATCAACAAAGATAGTTGTATTAGTAATTAGGTCAAGTCATTGTTACTCTTTAACCATTGTAGTAGTGAATAAAATCTCTTAACAGAGTTAGCCTAATAGCTATTTTGTAAAACCTCTAACAAAGTGGAATTTTTGGATTGAAGTGTCGAAAGGCCTCTACTAATGCCACTCCAAATAGGGTGATTAAATCCTTTGACAAGGTCACACCTAACAGTATGTTTTGTAACCTTTAATAGGATTTTCTCGTAACAGTGCTCACTTCAAAAGAGTGAAAAATAGTAACTAGTTGCAATTGGTGATTTTCCCAAATTGGGTTTGCATGGTGAATCTTGGTGTCTCTTGTGTTTATGTTATTTTCTTTATGTGTATGCAACTAAGATATCTAAGGTTAATAATAATTAATATCTTAAGATCTACATGTTTAGTATTAACCAAGTAAAATTTGATATTTTAGTACTTGTCGAGTGACAATAAATTATTAGTATTAACTAAGTTCTTTTGTGTTAACCGAGTTTCAACAATATTTTAATTTTAGGAGTGTTTTGATTTTGATTTGTATTAACATCTAAGGGATATATGATTTATCTTTATAGTAACTAATTAACTCCTCCCCTCTTTGTTACTACTCTTATATTTCCAATAATTAGTATCGGAGATTTTGGTACTTGTAGAGAAGGTTTCAAGGACCTAAGCTAAAGATCAAGACGTCTTACAGAAGTGAGATTCCCAAATTGAACAAAGATAACTTTGAGGCATGGAAGGAACTTATGAAATTGTATTTGGAAACCATCCGTGACTCAAGCCTAAAATATCTGAACAACTAGTATAAGGCACCTTCTATAACTTTGGTTGTGGAAGAAATTGCTAAAAAGAAGAATCATAACATAATGATGATTGACATTGCTTCTACTCTTAATTGTGCTAAATTTGATGAAGTAGAAAATTATGGAACTTCTCATGAAATGTGGGTCAAGCTAAAGGATATATATGGAGGAGATGACAATATGAGGAGAGCTGAGGTAGAAAGTCTTAGAGGTCATTTTGATTAGATGAAGAAGAGAGATAATGAAAACATACCAAACTACCATGAAAGAATCAAAGCAAGTGTTAGTACAACTAGAGCCTCTAGAGGGAAAATTGATGATGTAATAGTGGTCAGCAAGGTACTCAAAACTCTTCTTCCTATCTATTCAATTAAAGTTTCATCTATTCAATAAATGAGATGTCATCCAAAGAATGATATAACTTTGGATGCACTAGTGGGAAGGTTGACAACCTTTGAGTAAGATAACTATGACAACTATATTCCTAACTCCACAAGAATTGCATGTAAATTTCAAGCTAATATTTGACTCAAAAAGAAAGATGCAATTTATAAATGCAAACAATTTGAAATGGAAGATAGTAGTTTTGATAGTGATCTTGAAATCACTGAAGCCCTTCTTACAAAAAATACCCTTAAGGAAAAGGAAAGTAAATAGGTAAAATTCCTCTAATCTATTTTTCTTGTGAAGAAGTTGGTCACATTACTAAAAGGTGTCAAAGCAAAGAAGGAAAAGAAGAAGAAAAGAACATCAAGTACAAATGCAAGATGGATTTCAAAAACTACAAGGACTACAAGAATAAAAGAAAGAAGTCATGTTACATGGCTAGAGATTTAGATAGTAGTGATGATGATGAAATGATTTATATTAATATAAAAGATGGTGAAGATAATAAGATGATAAAATGACACTTATTTATCATGTTAGTAGAAAAGATACATGGATTGTTGATAATGGTTGGTCTCACCATATGACTGGTGATAAAAAAAGTTTGAACACATGGAACACTATGATGGTGGGAATGTCAGATTTAGAAATAATGAACCATGTTGTAAAAAAGGAAAAGGTTGTATTGCACTAAACATTGAACTCAGATGTGAAAAAACCTATTGGGATGAAGGACTAAAGGATAATATACTAAGTGTGGCTTAGTTGAATAACATTGCATTCAAGGTAAAATTCATGAATGGGAAGGCCAAGCAATTGAATGGAAAATGAAATCTAATTGTGTCTAGCAATTAAACAAAAGGTAATCTATTCTACTTAGATCTAAGTGAAAGTTCATTTTTCATAGATCAAGTAGAAGAAAGTTGGTTATGGCATTGTTGGTTAACAATTTTTCGCTCTTGCTAACTTGGCTTTACTTTGACTGTAGATGCCCAAAATATGAGGAAACAAAAGGATGTTACCAATAAATGGGTTAGTGTATGTGTTATATCACTTCCCTTTGAATTGTAAGGTATAGGTCCCTATATGAAATATATGCAATGAATTATGTTTCTAATAGATAATTGGGATATGGGGTATGCTCTTAAACTAAGAGTAGAAAATGATAAACTAGGATGTTCATAACTACACACACTCCATGCATAAATAGATTTGTGCAACTTATAACACCCAATAGAATGGATATCACAAGCTACCTTGAAGTTCTTCTAACATCCACTCCTACTTCTAAGTGCATATTTACCATCTAAATGAAAAAGAGGAATGAAGAGATAAGAAAATGAGGGTAAATGGAATTGCTTTCACTATTATCCTTGAATGAAATGGAATCCAACCAATAAATAATAGATTCATATACATTTATCTTTCATTTCCCAATGAAACTATCTAACATGATATAAAATGAATAAGAGAGGAAGCAAAACCATATATGAGGAAAGTAAATGGAATCACTTTCACTGCAAACATCAAAATGAAATAGAATCCACCTAATTGTCATAGGTTCACATACAATTTCCCTTAAAATCTCTATATAGAACTAAGCTAAGAATGGGCAACAAAACATGACCAGTAAAAAAAAGTAAATGGAATTACAGACTCATTCACCATCAAGTTTGGGGACCTTTGAATTATCAAATGAGGTTACATGTATAGCTAGTTGTTATCCTTTCTAATTTTGGTAGAGAAATAATCATAAATAGAAAATAAAATGAGGATGAAATATTATATTATCCAATAATATGACCAAGTGACATCTTGTCAATCGATGATTTTGAATTAGAGATATTCTTGAAAACACTTGATGACTTTTTAGCTTGTTGCAATCTTCAGAAAACCCTATGATAACATTGTTTTCTTCATCTTCTATTGTTGCATGCCAAATACATATATTTCATATTACAACAGTCATTATGTTTTCAAATTCTAGCCCTTAATATCAAATTAATGATCATAATTAAAATTTTCTTTTATATTTTCTACTGAGGGTCCATCGAGTACACATGTCTTCTTGTCACTTTGTCACTAAGACTAATTTCTATGCATCTCTTCATAGTGACATAGGGAGAAGTGTTGATCTTTTAAGACCTTAGGATGCTTGCAAAACTAACCCACCTCTGTCACTATTAGAGAATCTATCTAATTATAGTATGTCAATCTAGAATCAATTTACCTTTTGTGGCTCACAAATTAAGTTTTCCCCCATAGTTCCACATGTTGAATCATCGCTATGTTGCATAGAATAATGATTGAGCAACTTCACATAGTGAGATAGTGACAATCTCTTTTAGATATGATGGTGATAACAAAATGATGTTAGGTCTCTTTATTTCATGGTGTGGGTCCCTCTTTCTAGCTATGTACACCATGGCCTACATGTGGCAGATAGGTGGCATTACTTTATTACTATTTCTCCCTCTCATCTAAGATATGCAAAAACTTTCCCTCCCAAATCATAGATGCCTAGTTTATTGAATTCATTACATTGTTCTTTTATTCCCACCTAGACAACTCAGAGGGAAAGATGATAGAAGAAAGCCCAATGGAAACCTAGACAAAATACATATATGACATCTCATGTGCTTTGATTCAAACCCTAGAATCTTGAAATATATAAGGGATTGATATCATGGAAACAAGCATAAAAGAATGCGTCATGTGAATTTTGATAACTTGATAAATAAGCAAGAATAAAAGAGTGAGAGGTATTCCTAGTTTGAGGAAACCTAATATGGGCACATGCAAGAATTTTCAAATTGCAAATATGAGAAAGATAGGTTTCAAAAGAAAAAACTATTATTTTGAAGAAGTCTTGGAGCCGGTTCATACTAACCTTTGTGGACCTATTGGCATAGAAAGCTACAACGGGGATAAGTATTTCATTTTATTTGTTGATGATTATTATAGAATGATGATAGTAATGTATTTAACATATAGGTTTGAAGTTTTTAAAAAGTTCAAAGGTTATCTGGCTAGAGTTGAACAAGAAAGAGGGAAGAAACTAAAATGTTTAAGGTCAGATATAGGAGGTGAATTCATCCCAAATGAACTCAATGAATTCAACACTAAAATAAGAATCAAGAGACAAGTATTAACCCATGGTACACCTCAGCAAAATGGTATAGAAGAAAGAAGGAATAGATCTATCATGGATTGTGCAAGAACCTTCATGATAGAGAAGAATGTTGCAATCAAATATAGGAAGGAAGCAATTAGTACAATAGTGCATACCTTGAATAGAGTACAACTAAAGAAAGACTCAAATCAAACTCCTTATGAACTATGGTATGGCTATAAACCTAATGTAGGTTATTTCAAAGTATTTGTTAGCAAATGTTATATCTTGAAGTAGACTAGGAATGGTAAATTAGATGTCAAGAGTGATGAAGGCATATTCCTAGGTTACTCCAACAGAAGAAAAGAATAAAAATGTTTGAATTTATTTACTCATAAGATCATAGAAAGTGCACATATAAAGATTGATGAGTTTACCAAAAAGAGTGAAGAAGAGAGCAATGAAGAACCTGAAAACTACAAAAATTTTGTTTACTTTGAACTTGATGCATTGCCTAATGTTCAATAGAACACAGTTGGAATTCAATAGACATCACCTCCTAGGTCCCCAAAATCCATAGGACCTGAGTTGGAGCTAGTGCAACCCAATTCATAGTCAGAAGGACTTGACTCATAGTTAGTTAAATAATACGGTTCATTATATTATAGCTATTGATTAATTAATTATTTATAATTAAATAATTTTAATTTTTAGTTAATTAGTATTTATAATAATAAATAATATAATTTAGGTGATGCATATTAGATAGATATTGGGATTATATTTTATTTTTATTTCTTTTAAGTTTAAATATAATTCAAATAGTTTTGATCATAAGTTAGGTTGAACATGTAATTACTCCAAGTCTATTGATCTTTATAATGTATTTCAATTGAGAAAATTTTTGAATAATTCAAGTTCAAATTCTTATTTAATATGGTAATTTTATTTTTTAATTTAATGAAAGAGAGCTTATACATTTGTATCTTTGTAAGACTATGTTTGTCTCTAAAATTAAGATTATGGACCTGCAAGTGAATCACTATCCCCTTTTAGAACTTGATTACTTACAAGGTTGTAAAAATATATTTTAAATATCTTCTATGTATTATATATGCCTTTCATAAATCTAGATAATCGTACAATGTATTATGTTTTTTGTTCATATAATATTGTATGACTAATTATTAGTAACTAACTAAGTCATGTTTTTGAAGTAGTTGATAGTAGCCAAAAAGAAAGGGAATAAGCCCCAAAGTACAAAAAGGCTAAGAATTCAGCTAGAGGTTACATCTGTGTTATCTAACCTATACCTACTATAAACATAAAAAATCATAGTATGTTTAGAGCCAAATTGTCATTAACAATAGTCCTTAGGAAGGGTGTTGACCTTATTCAAGTCAAACTAGATAGACTTTTGGTCCTGATAGGATGGGAAGGATTAACTTCCTCCTCTCTTATGAGACTACCCAAGATGGTCTTAGACCACACCCCTATCCCTTTTATCTGGAAGGAAGATTCCTTGGGTGCCCCAAGACCTTTTAGATATGAAATAATGTGGTAATCTCATCCTTACTTCATCTCTAGGGTGGTTGAGTGGTGGGGGATCAGGATTGAAGGGACAACAAGGTATAGACTCTCTATTAAGATGGAGAATATAAGACAAAATGTGTTGCCCTGGAAGAAAAAATATTTTGGTAATATCTTCAAGACAAAGGTAGAGGTAGAAGGGAAGTTAGTCGAGCTCCAAAAAGCTATGGGGGTAGGCATACCCACAGATAACATTATCTAAGAGGAGGATAAATACAAAAAAGTGTGGAATAAAATGATGATTAGGGAGGAGAATTACTTGAAGCAGAGATCCAGGGTGTTATGGCTCAAGGTGGGTGATTAGAATACTACATTTTTTCATAGATCTGCCTCAATTGATAAACGGAGAAACATAATTGATAACATCAAAGATGACAATAATGTGAAGTTATTTAGGCTCAAGGAGATAAGGTATTGGGCAATGGCTTATTTCAAAAACTCTTACCTGGAAGAGCAAAGAAACTTTAGAGAGGAGGATAGGAAATGGCTAATTTATTTTATGCCCATGGTGATTTTGGTTGAAGAGAATGAGGAGTTAGTGCAAATGGTGACCGAGGAGGAAGTTCATAGAATAGTGTTCTCTATGAAAGCATATAAATCCCTAGGACTAGATGGTTTCTTGTTGGCATTCTTTCAGAACTTCTAGGAGGTTATCAAGTTGGACCTCCTTCAGATTGCCTATGATTTTTTCAAAATTGGGAAACTTCTTAAACAGCTCAATAAAAATTCCATTGTACTAATTCCCAAGGTGAAAGACAGAGAGGTCCTTTCCAAATTTAGGTCGATCAATCTATGTAACACTACTTACAAGATTTTCTCTAAAATTCTAGTGAATAGGTTGAAATCGCTACTGCATAAGTTCATAGGGAAAACCCAGAGCGGGTATGTCCTAGGGTAACAAGTCCTTGATGCTGCTATAATAATGTATGAAGTCTTGCATTCTATGGAGAAGAGTGGTAATCCTGGTATGGCCTTGAAACTTGACACCTCTAAAGCTTATGATAGGATTAATTGGACTTTCTTTTATAAAGTTATAGAAAGGATAGACCTTAGTTAGAAGGTTATTAGATTGGTGAAGTCGATGGTGGAAATTGTTAGCTATTTTGTGATAGTTAATGGGTCATCTTGGGGAAATTTTAGAGGGGAGAGAGGACTTAGGCAAGGTGATCCTATCTCTCCTTACCTATTTATTATCATTTCTGAAGTCTTGGGAAGAACATTCATGAGAAACTTGGAGGGGGGGAATCAAAGGCATTAAACCTACTTCCACACTACCTCCTAAAGTGATTCAATAGTTTGTGGATGACACCTTTCTTAGTGGGGAGTCGTCGGTGGGTGAAGTCAAAGCTTGGAAGTCAATGTTGGAGATATATGTAGTGAATACAGGTTAAAAGTTAATTTCGATAAAAATAAGGTATTCTTCATTAGTATCCTTCTTAACCTATAGTGAAGGATGTTAATATTTTAGACTGCAACATTGCTGAGTTACTAGATACTTATCTAGGTCTCCTATTAATTAGGAAAGACATGAGTAAAAAAGGTTGGAATGGGGTTCTGGAAAGAATGGAGAAAAAGCTGATTGGATGGAAAGGTAAAACTCTGAGTAGTGCGAGCAAGCTACAACTACTGATTTCCTCCCTCCAAGGATTATCAGTGTACTTCCTATCCATATTTAAAATTAATTAGTGTATGGCTAATAAACTGGAGAAAATTTAATGTAATTTCCTTTGGTCTAGAGAGAGCAAGAAGATTAGAATAAGTTTGGTTAGCTAGGAAATAGTTTGTAAACCAAAGTAGAAAGGAGGTTTGGGAGCAAGGAAGATAATTGATCTAAACAATGTGCTTCTCACTAAGATTGGGTGGAACCTGATGAAGGAAGACTCTAATTGGTCTAATATTATGAGAGCTAAGTACCTTGGAAATCTAATGTTCTCTCACTACACATGGAGAAATAATCTTCCTATGGGCTCTAAAATCTGGGGAAATATTATGAGAAATAGAACCCTTTTGAAGGAGGGTGTTATGTAGCTTGTGGGGAATGGCAACTAGATTAATTTCTAGGAGGATCCATGGATTATAGATAAGCCTTTAATAAAAAAAAAGTTTGGGTCTCTTCAGTATTACCTATAGGACCAAGGGGTGGAATGGTAGCTAATTTTATTTACTAGGGAAGAAAGTGGAAAAAGGTGAAGCTATAACATAATGTTATGGTTGATAGGGAGCTAATCGATGAGCTTAATTATTTGCTCTAGAAGAGTATAGAATCCTTGTAAGGGACCAAATTGATGAGTTCATTTGGAAGGCTACCTTGACAAGGGAGTTCTCAGTTAAATATGCCTACAAATTAATGGTTAACAAAACCCTTGAACCTAATGACTAGGGGAATGTTTGGTTTAATCACTTAATCTCAAAGATCAATATTTTCTGGCAGACCACCATTCATGAGAAAGTTCTCACTCTAGACAACTTGATGAAGAGGGGTTTCAATTACCAAATAGATGTCATATGTGTAAGAGGGAGGAAGAAAACATCAACCACTTATTCTTGCATTGCATGTTTGCATCAAAGGTGTGGGGGAGAATTCTTTAGATTTTGGAGGTGAATTGGGTGTTTATGTGGACATGGGGCAATTGGTGATGGACTAGTAGGGCCCCTTTACCCACCCCCTCCTTATTAGTCTATCATGGTGGAAATGATCTACAAATTTATAGTTGAGAATATTAGTTGTAGCAAGTGGAGGAAATTGAAGTTTACCCCTTCTACCTTGGAGGTTAGAGTGGCCAAGTGCTAGTTGTTAGTAGAAAGGATTATGGAAATTGATAATTCTAATCTTTTGGCTAGAAAAAGAACCCAATGGAAAGTCCTACTTGCTAATTGGGTCAAACTCAATTTTGATGGAGCAACTAGAAAGAAGGGTTTGATGGGTGGAGGGATAGTCAAGGAGAGTAAGGGAAGGATGCTGTTGGTATATACTAGTTAGTTAGGGAAAGTTTCAAACAATAAAATGGAGGTGATGGCTCTATTCTAGGGCTTAAAATTGGTCATAAGTGTGGGCTAGAGGGATGTGCAAATTAAAGGAGACTCTAAAATAATTATTGAGACTATTAAAGGTAATATAAGGGAGGCATAACCTATCAAACATGTGATTGATGATATCAAGTACCTATTAACCATTCTTAATAGGTTTGATTTGAATCACATATTTTAGGAGGGAAATAGTGTGGCTGATGGAATGGTGGCAAATGGATTAAACGTGAAAGGGCTTAGATGTTGGATAAATTTGAATGTATTGCCAATGTTGGTAAGGAAGTTAGTGAGCCACAAAGTGAGAAATGATAAGTCCTAGCTAGTTATTTTGTATTATGCTGATGAGCTAGCAAGGAGGACATGTCCTTGAAGTACAAGTGGCAAGGAGTAAAGAATCGAGTATGGGTAATAATAAATATGCATAGCCCATAAATTGGAAGTTTGAAATGGGGGATTTTTTATTTATTTCCCTAAATGTGTCATCATATGCCATCTAGAGAAAGGAATTATTTTTTAAAGGTTCAATGTGCATTGGGAATGATGGAAACAATTGGGGGATAGATCATGGTGGCTGAGACATGCTCTTTCTTACCAAGTTGGTTGTTTTCATTATTACTATTGACTGTGATTATCATGTTTACTTTTGGGTTTTTCTGGCTAAGTGTGAAGTCTTTTTTAGAAACTATGTCTGGGCTTTGAAGAGAGAGAGAAGAGGAAAAAAATGCAGAGATGGGTGGCGATTTGATGTGCATTGAACCAGTTGTGATTGATGAAAATATCAGGAAGCCCCTAGTGTTTTACTTACTAAAGGAGATTGGTTTTCTCTCATTTATGGAGGCACTTAATGGGCATGACAAAAAATGCTTTATGCAATTTGTTAACTCCTGGGAGAACTATAGAGTTACCATAAATGGTATTTGATTTCATATTTTGAAAGAGGTGATTGCTCTAGTGATGGGCTTGGCCATGAAGGGTAGGAAATTGTAGAAGGTGATGAGGGTGATAGATGATGTGAGCCTACAATGTTTCTTTGTGGATGGTGAGGAACTAATTCAACATAGAGGTGGTTTCACGTGGGAGAAGCTTCTTGACCCATGGAATGAGGTTTGTTTGGTTTTGATGAAATATCTCACCCTAGAAGGAAGGTATGGAGTCTACTACTACTATCGCATTCCTATCCTCAATCATTTTTGCCACTGGGATTTGATTTTGCTTCCTTTCTTTCTACCAGCATGAACAAGAAGATATTGTAGTTGATGTGAAAGAAAAAATGAAAAAGGGGTTAATTTTACCATTTTATACTAGGGTTTAATTTTTAGGTTGTATCAATTCTACCTCACCCTAGCTCCCCTAGGATTGTGGAAATTGACATTTTTAACCATCCAAACACCTAGCCCCAAATGGTTCCCCTTAGGATCACAAGTCCCAGAGCCCCTACCCACAACCTTCACCTAGTAGGTTCTCAGTGAATCCCTCCCCTATGGGGAAAAGAGGGAGGCAGGATAAAGGGAAGAAGAAGGAGTTGGTGGAGTTAGAGGATGAGGGGAGAGGGGGTAGGAGGAGGTTAGGGAGGTTAGCAAAATATAATGCTAAGAGGAAGTTGAAGGAGAGAGTCTCATAGGAGGAGGAGTTGGATTCAAAGGATTCGGGCTACCGCAAATGGAGGATGAGAGAAAAAGTGGTAAACTTTGGGGTGGGAGGTATAGACGAGGTGGAAGAGGAGATTTTGGACTCCTCTAGGTCAAATTTGGATGAAGGAAAGGAGAATAAGGAAGTGTCACATGTTTTGACGATAGTTGATTTGGGGTGTGTTGGCCTAACAAAGGGTCAATTCCCCAATATGGTGGATAGGATACCTTCCCCCATAATGATGTCCTCCCCTGTTAAGGTTGTTTCTAAAAATGCTACAAACCCCTTCAGTGTGCAGGATACTATAAAGACTGGTACTAATGGCCATCCAAGTGGTTTGCATAAGGTGAGGCGTAGGAGAGAATTCATATGTTGGAGGAGAGAATGTGCCTACTGACCAAGTTCATGGTAAAAGTTACATGTGTGGCTTCCACCACTCTATGTCTACTCAAGGATGCTGATGGGGACCTATCTAAAGAGGACTCTAAGATGCTATTTGACTTCCTGGTGGAAGACTAGGTGAACATCCTCCTAGGGAGGAAAGAGGCCAAGAAATCTTAAGGCCTCCCTCCTTTTTCTTTTTATGCTATTAATTTGCTAGTTTCCAGACATATTATGTTGTAAGGTTGTGATGCCTTTGTTGATATTTTTCTATAGTTTCTTAAGTTTGATAAAATGCATTTTGTTTAACCCTATTGATACTCTCTTAATTATGGTTGTGAACTTTGTTTTTGTTTCTAGTAGCAATAGGGATTAGTTTAGTTTTGATGGTTTTCAACTAGTAGTTGACTAGGTTTTCTGTTTTGGGCCAGCCCCCTTGTTTACAATAGACCCTAGGATAGATTCCCTCTTCCTTCTCTTGGTTACCATTATTTTGCTCCTCATGTGCTTCCCTCACCACATCCTCCTCCTCTACTTTCACCAGTCTATCTAGGATGGTTTTCAGCCAATCTTGTACCACGAACCTATAGATGGAATGGGTTCTCTCAGTTGTGTTTCCTAGGTCCTTCTCCTCTTTGTTAGCCTATAGAAAGTAGAGGGTGGTGGATGCAAAGTGTATAACCTTGGTGGAGAACTCAACTAGGGTTTCAAATCTATGGAAGATTTCCATATGGTTATCTGCTAGGTCCCTCATGGACTTCTCAAGCCTCTCCATTCGCACTTTAGTCTAGCTATTTTTACCTTTCTTTCCACCATCCTTGGGGGTTACCTTCCTAGAAGAGGTGATGTCTTCCCCCCCCACTATGAGCCAAGGTAGCTTCTAGGGTATCAGAGACATGGGATGGGCTGATAGAGCTGGGGGTAGGTTTAATGTCCTGGTGGAGTCTCTTCTTTTTAGTAGGTTTATCCTCATTATCAAAGGAGTCAAATCTAGAGTCGCACTTCAAGGGGGTCTTAAATTTCTCTAGCAAGAGGTGCTTGTTAGTTCTCCTAGCACACTACTACCTTTCCTAGTGTTCGAATCCAACTCAATAATTCTAAATTTAACTTGAAGGTTAATTTTGATCTCAATGGCATGGACTCTCTTGGACCTCTTAAGGGTGGAGCTAGCGCTAGGATGAAAGGGAACCTGAGGGGTGATAGAGATGAGGGGGTTAACCAAGAGAGGAGGATTATGAGCTAAGTGTTGGATGAAAAGTTTATTAATGAGGCCTTGGTGGATAAGGTAGAAAGGTTTTCCCTCCTCATGTTTCCTTCTAGCCTTAAAAATGATATCCTCTAGCAAATGCATTAATAGAAATAGAAAGGAGATATGGTCCATATTTTTGAAATGATTTAGAATAGGAAAATGATAATAGTATAGTACCTGATAGAAGTCCTTGAAGGTAATATATATGATGATCATGTATTAGATGGCATCCCATGGCTTAAGAAGGACATCCCACGCAAACCCACCACACAATGGTTTCTTTAGAAATTTCAAAGCTCATGACATTAAAAATAACCTTTTTGTACTTCCATGTTTGAAAGATCTACATCGAGATGACCTCATTGTGTTTAACCATGCCCTCCATTTAAGGTAAAAGGCCTCCCTTTGACAAGTAGACTATTGCTATATCGCTGCTACTAATACACTCCTCCACACTCACTAGCTCAATTTGGTCTCTAGTGCCCATGTCGTCACCCAGGTCCACCACTAACTCTTTTGATGATAAAGCCTTGCACCAGGTTTTAGTGTTGATACATATAAAATAAAATGCCATACTGTAGAAAATGAAAAGGCACTACATAGTCATCATAAAGCTACAAAGTCTCCCAAAAACAAAAAATCTCGCAACACAACATGTGTGGACAGTCCCTTTCCATCTATAAATGACCATTACAAGTTGTAACAATTGTGGGCATTAACCAATCTATCTTTATGATCATTATAAGATCATACTTGAAATCTTATTGAATCCCTCCTCTACTTCCTTTTACAATGGTAATCAATATTCATGGTAGTCAAGACATAAATGTTAATCAACATCCAAACATGCCAAGAAAACCCTTTACAGAGCACCATATTCCTATGACCATAAGTAAAAAAGGAGACATACTACCTAGTTTTATAGTTCATATGTCATTATTGAATGTATGCTCCCTTTCCATCACAACTTGAGTTGATGATTGCAATAAACTGGCATCATCCCATTCCACTAACTGCATGACACTGTAGCCAACTTTGGCAAAGTCATCTATCATGCTATTCCCTCCTCGATATATGTGCCATGTGGATACTAAGATAATCTTCCATCAACTTTCATATTTCATCAATTATGGGTTTAATTGACTAGTTACATTTTCCCTCTCCCTTAGTAGCCTTGATGATCATCAAAGACCCCCTCTGTGGCTAACTTAGTGACTCCCCAAGCTCTTGCAATTCTTAGTCCCTAAAGAAGTGTCAGTGCTTTGACTTCATTATTAGAACCTCCACTGCAGTTACCCATATAACAGCCACCAAAATTCTCATGCTATTCTGAAGGATAGCCCACACATAAGTGCTTCCCATCATTGCTGAACCATCAAAATTTAGCTTGATCCAAGACTCAGGGGGTGCCAAATCATCTTTTTCCTTGCCAGTATTTTGGAATTTTTAAACTATGCTACCATCAAGCCCACACTCTAAGCCAAAACCCATTTCATATTAGTTTCACTCAGGGGATGAGGGGGGAAGTTTCTAACACCAGATCCCGCTACATTTTTTTAGGAGCCTAATAACTTGTTGAGCTACCCCCAAGCTGGTTGTGGCTTACTCACTAAAAATTCTATTGTACCTCTCCTTTCATATTTTCCATGATACCTATGGTGGGAGAATCAACCATAGGTTTTTGGGGTAAGGGTAGGTAGCCTGAGCATCCCAATGGACAATTTGCTTCAACTCATTATCTATACACCAACAAACCTCCCATAAAGCAAGAACCTCCCTCTAGACTTCCATGACAAAGGGATAGTGGATGAGTAGGTCAAGAATATATTCAACATCTTTGAGGCATAAAATATGGTAATTGGCAAGTTGGCAACCTTGATGCTAGAGTTTATCAATAGTAAGGATCAACCCATGTAGTGTTGACCACCAAAAGAAGTTTATTTTTGGTAGTATCCAAGGGTGCCAAGTTTTCTGCCAATTGGCCTTTGTCCCCTACCCCATTGGAGCACAAAGATAAGCAGACTTGACTATAAAATCTCCCAAGGATGTGAGTTTCCACACAAAGAAGTCCTCAACTTGGTTGAGGGGAATCCTCTAGGTAAGTGATAGGTCTGACAGTTCCTGAGCTAAACTCAACTCCCTTGGCTGAAAGTTCTAGAAAGTAATCCATTGTTTGCTAGCAATGATAAAGTGTCAAGTCTAAGGGTCGTACATTTTATTACCCATTATGATGTTACTTTAGCTACTATGGGAATTTACTACCTTTCAGCCAATTTTGGCTAATAAGGCCTTAGTCAAGTGACCATTTCTTCTTAAATTTGAACCTTCATGAGCTTTAGGTCTAAAAACTTTCTTCTAGCTAACCAAGTTCATTCTAGCCTTTTCTTCAGTTCTAGACCATAGAAAATTATGCTGAATTTTCTCAATGATGTCTCTAAATCTACTTGGTAGTTTGAAAATAGATAGGAAATACATTGGGATGCCTTGCAGGGAGGCTAAGAGGAGTTAGAGTTTTGCTGCATTGCTCAATATTTTTCCTTTCTAACTAGCCAACTTCCTTTGTAAGCATTCTATGAGACCATTCTAGAAACGGTTGGGGACCTCCTTAAAAATGAGTGGTAGACCAAGATAGGTGTCAGGGAGGGTCACCTCCTAGCACCCAAGGATACCAATAACCATTTCCCACAAACTAGAAATAGTGTTAAATAAATAAACATTACTTTATTGGTAGTTTATGCATTGGCCAAAGTATAGTGCATACATATTTAGGGTTTCATTCCATTCACTGGCTTCATGGAAGGAGGACATGCCAAATAAGAAAGTATAATCCATAAATAACTATAAAATTTGAGGGAGGCACCATGACGCAAGCTTGCTGCCCTGAATTCTACCAAAGTTAGTTAAAGAGACTAAATTTTTTCTTTTACTTCCTCTATAACAATAAAGAGATAGGGGGATAGGGGGTTACCTTGATGAAGACTTTGAGAGGAAGAGAAGAAGTTTCTTGGGGCTCCATTAACAAGCATTGAGAAAGTAATAGAAGTCACAACATTTTTTATGATTCTAAGAACCTTCTCATTAAAGCCAAGTTTGGCAAGAATAACAAATAGGAAGTCATGCATGACCTTGTCATAGGGTTTAGATATATCTAGTTTAAAGGCCATACCTGGGTAGTATATTTATTCATTTATATTTTGTTAATCTTATGATTTTATTGGGTGATCAAATTAGTCACTGATTTAGTCACCTATATTTGTAAATTATCAAAAAAATAGTGGGATGTGATCAAATTTAGTCACATGACTAATTTTTTTTTAGTGGTGTGGCTATTTTTATAAAATATTTCTCTTGGTAAACTTTTATTTATTTATTTATTTTATCTTATCTATAAACAAAATTACTTTCAAATATAATTTTTTGTCAATAAAATAATTTTTAAATAATAAAATAAAAGTCAACAACAATGATTTTTAATAAACTATAAACTATTATTACTTTATATTCAATCTGTATGAATAAAATGATCATTTAAAATAATCTCCATTTATTATCTATATTAGTATGATGATTGTTGTTTTCTTTATAAACTATTTTAACTTATTGTTCTATTGATGGGAGAATAATCTTGTGAGTTTATCAAAAGTTCAAAGTTCATCTAAGTGTAAGGAACCTCAATATCTATCATTACTTTAGATTATGGCTTTTAGTCAAGTCTAACTTGGAAGAAAATTTATGAATTAAACAAAATTTGAAAATTAATAATTAAACTAATTTAAAAAATTATAAAATAAATAAATTTAAATAAAGAAAAAATAAAGATTAACTTGTCAAATAAATTATAAAAATAAAAAACACTAGTAAAAAATAAAAGAAGCTTTTAAAATTAAAAGCTAAAATCTTATTTAAAAAAAGGGAAAAACTAATAATTTTTTATAATGGAAAAATAAAATTATGGGCAAAAAGGATTTTAATTAATAAATAGAATAGGTGAATAGGGTCACCTAGAGACTTAGGTTAGGATAAGATATGATAGGAAATATCTATATAAGTCTCTAGGAATATTAAAGAACAAATATATTTAGGGTAAGAATGGTAATATAGGTGATTGAATTATGTTGTGTATTAGAGGATTATCTTCTCCCCCTCTTCACAAATTTGTTTCTTCACCAAGTGTTCATCTCAAATGAAAACTTACACTTCAATTAAAAGATTGTTGGTAAGTTCTCTCCTTGCAAAATCTTCAAAACTAGTCAATATATTGATCAGGTGTAGTGGATGATCGTAATTTTTTAAAATACTCTTCTTGCAAGTAGATCTATAACTTGATAAATTATGGTGTGGCTATGATTAATAGAATTAATCAGACCTAGGACTTTAGTTGGTCATGCACTAAAAGGCAATTTGACCTTGATTTGTTTTGACATTTTCATGTAGAGCCCAAAAAGGTTTATTTAGATGGTTGTTGCTTCTTGAGAAACTTCTTATTGGTCATTTTCTTTTTCCTTTCGGCAACCAACCAATTATTTATTCTTTGTGTAATTGTCTAGAATTTTTGAGAATATTTTTTTTAGTGCAATTTTGTTGGCAAGATTTGGTTTTTGTTTCTTGTTAACCTTGTTAAGTTGAATCATAAGCAATGTCTATCTTGGCATAAAATCCTTCTTGGTTTTGTTGATAAGTTCAATTCAAAGCTTAATTCTTTTTGGTTTGCTCTTACTAATCAAGTGTCATGGTCCATCTAAAAGAAAAGGAATGGGAAAGTATTTCAAGATGAAGTGGGACCTTACTGAGTTTTCTATGAAATACACCCTCTTTCACATAATGTTGCAGGTCATGACCATTTTGGAAGTGTCAAAGGAGAGATTCTCTTTCTCTAATCAAAGAAGGGTACATGATTATTTTCAAGGGCATTTAGCTATCGAACTTACTGGTTCGTATAATGATGGTGGGTAGTAGAATCTAGTGAAAATTATCAAGTTACTTGAGCAAACTTGACTAGAGACACTCATGGCATTCGTTTCAATAGTACTCAAGAGGATTTTTCTTTCTATGGAGATGAACCTATAATTCCAGTTATAGGAGCAATAACATCGAAAACAACAACGGGTATCCAAGAGGAAGACTCCTACTATGGAGATCGATAAGGTCACCCTATTAATAGGAGCAGTAGCAACAATGGCTAGAACTAGTACTTCTTCATATATCATTTTTATGTCCTTGCTATTGTATTTTACTTGGTACACTATATCTAATAGAAAAAATCTATGTTATTTTTTTAACTAAACAAATTATAAAAGTTATTTTAGAAGTTACAAGGTAAATTAGATTATATAATTATAATAAAGAAATTATGGTTTTGGATTAACTGGTTGTTTCTAATGGATCACTTTTGAAATGAAATTTCAAATAAAATGAAGACAAAATTTATGAGAACACTCTAGCTGCTAAAATTATCCATAAGAAACTGAAAAAAGATATAATATTAATCATAATTCAATAAACAAATATTACTAAATTACATATAGATGTCTATCCAACCAACCTGATTCAACAAATTTGACAACTTATTTTTATTAATTACAATACAATTTAAAACAAATCAGGTGAATAGGGGCGGCTGGACACTTAGGGTTAGGTCAAGATATGATAGGGAATACCTATATTAAGGCTCCGGGAAGAGAAAAGAATGGCAATATAGGTGATTCAACTGTATCAGTGTCGATTATCTTCTCTGACCTATTCATTCCAGGGATCACATATTGAGATTAATGGATACTAAATGCATGGGCGATATTGAGAAAGAAGATACAATTGGAGAAAGATCTGATTCAATGATGAAAGTGATGGAAGAGAAGGAAGAGGGTTTCATTGGCGATGAGAGCAGAGAGGAAGATTCCTTTTGGTCTGAATGCCCAGATCATATACTGGAAATAATATTTTCAACATTACCACTGGAGTTCATTGCTCAATTCCGCGCGGTGTGCCAAAAATGGAATAACATCTTATCCTCTACCATATTACTGTCTCTATTGCCAAAAAGAGATCCATGGATTCTACTCTGCAGTGAAACACATGCCATGGCTTTTTGCTGTCTCACGCAATCATGGAAAACTATTTCTCTTTCTTTCTTGCCAATCCCAACAGCTAGAAATCTAATAAAGGGCCGTTTCTTTAATAAATCAGGTTCTGGCCTACTTCTACTCGAAATACAACAGCCCCAGAAAATGTATGTAATCTGTAATCCTCTTACAGGCATTTACAGAGATTTTCCCGCGGCCATAGCAGAGAAGGTAATACTAGCGGCAATAATGGAGAATGGAGAATCCTACAAAATTCTTTGCGCTCCAAATGTAGAAAACCCTAGTTGCATTCAATTTTACCATTTTTCGGAAATGTCATGGAAGGTTGATTTTGAGTTATTTCTGCCGGAAGACTTTTCTGATTTTGTCTATATTCGTTGTGCGAAGGGTTTTCTTTTCTGTGTTTCAAAAGACCTGAAAACAGTATTTTGGAACATCGAAACTAAGCAAGGACAATCCGTGTTATTTCCAGATGAACATTATTTAGTTCATGGGGATTACATAGACTCGTGTGAAGGGGAATTGGTTCCATATGGATCTTCCATCTTGGTCGGTGTGGTACATCTGAAGTATGACCGAGAACCATATGTAATAAATTCTCATGTTATTGTATGGGAATTAGCTCAGGACGAGACGTCACAATGGAGCTGGAAGGAGATGATAAGAATGCCGTCTTCTATGTGCCGTAAATTAATAAAGGTGAGCTTTATAACAGTGACGTGGCCTGATATCCAGTGGCGGTCTTTAGCAGTTGGAGATTATCTGTGCCTTACAAGTGGATATAGTAATATAAACCTTTTTGTGCATAGTTTGAGGGGGAGGTATTGGAGTCGGATCAAACTTCCTCAATCTGTTAGATTTAATAGGTACCATACTGTTCTAGATTTTCATCCTAACTTAGGTATGATTTCATTGTAGGTAGTTTTCAAATGTTACTATTATTAGTTTTGCTGGAGATTAAAGTTTTCAAGTCACTATTTTCAGTTAATCATATTTGGAAATTTTTAATATATGTAAGCTTCATTCAATTTTCTTTATTTAACATAAATTTTGAGTTGAATATGATGTTTTATTGTCTACAGTCGTCTTCATTTTTTACATCAGAAATTAAAAAAATATGAAGTCACAAGAGAATCGTGCATAATAGCAAAGTTTTCTACACAAATTACTAAATGTGGCTTCTGCATGTTGCCTTCACTGGTATGTGGCATTTTTGAAATAGAAGTGGACAGTATTCGGTTCCATGTTATGGATGTTCGGTTATCATTTGTTACAAACAAATTTACAAAAATTTAATTTACTTTTATGTGATAGTTTTTTTCCTTATTCAAATGTCTTTGTTTCTGATTAGGACAAATTTCATACATGTTTGGAAATGTTTCATTAGAATATTTTGAAAATTTCTTTCTTCATTTTTTGTAAGATCTCTATCTTATTTTCTATATTACACTTGTGCCCATCTGAATCTTCCAACCTGATCCATGTTTAATGTCTTGCAACAAATCCCATGCACTTGTGATGTAGGAGACACTCAATAAGATTTGATCCCTGGTAGGTGTTTTGTGAGTCTTTCAACTCCACGCCTTTATAATATATTAATTGATAGTTTTAGGAGTTTAGATGTAATTATGTAATTTTTAAAATTTAAGATGAATGTAATTATTTTGTTTCCATTGAATGTGATCTTGAAAATTTTGATTACTATTTTATTAGATTTACATGTTTAATTACAATTTTGTTGTGATTAAGTATAATTTTCTTCTGTTAAAAGTAATGTTTTCAGTCTTTGTCGGCTAATATACATGTTCGTTGTTGTGTACTCTTTCTCTGAATTTTCTTATTTGTATATAATGATTCAGGATAGTAGTAGGGTATGGTGATTGCTTGGTCCCTACAAAAATGGATTCTCATAATATCATCCTCTCATTCTCATGCATCCTTATTCTCGCTGCATGAGTAAAGAAGCCATAGGTTCTTAAACAGCGTCGGCAAAACAGATTTGGAGAAGAGTGTTTCCATATGGTTCTTAAACAGCATCGGCTATATTTTCAAAATAATTACTAAAATAATCTTCTATAAATATGACTGGCTCTAACTTTATGACTTCCTCCAGCCAGTCATGGCATGATGCCATTTCAACAACAGTCCAGCGTCTATTCACCTGTTCCAGTGCTGCAAGCATCTCCCTTGGCCACACCAGTTTCCTATTCTTGTGTAGCGTTGAGGCATTACAACTTCCATTCGCATCAATATGAAAGAACAAATTGCTCTGTAACACTCCCTTGGGTGTCGAGAGATGCCGAAAAGCTCTAAAAAATTGAGCAGATTATTGTCCTGAGTTTGAGATATCTAGCAAAACACTTGCTCTTTCCCTGTCAAAGACATAATCATCATCGGCTTTGCAAAATCATGTAAAATTATGCTGTATGTATAAGACAATCTCTGTTACTTCCAACCAAGAAGAATGTCTGGCAAATTATACACATCTGTGGATGCCAAGTCATGCTTTACCATGACTTACCGCAGTTGCCATCAAATTGGCATTGCTCGAGCCCTCCTCTATTCCAAACCCACACCCAAGACTTTTTCTGATATGCAGAGGCCGCAGTTCATCCGCATCCTTCCAAGGCCATTCACCGTGAAAGGAACAGCTTTGAATGAAATGTTCGCTCCTTGAGATGAACAGTTACAAATATAATCTTTACTCCCGCCGAAAGTGGCTAGCATAGAGGAGAAGTGCGTGGACACTTCTTTCATTCTATTGCACACCAATCGTGTGGAGAATTCTCCACTTTCAGACATATTGTCACCGTGGTTGCAAGTTTGAGCGTCGTCCTCCCAGTTTGATGTGTTGCCGAGGATAAAGCATATCATCTTCCATTTTTCTATCAAACATATCATCTTTCACATGTGAAGGAGAATCAAACCTCTCACTTCCCAATAACTTGTGAGATCCTTCACCTCGTTCAGTTTGAGTTCTTCCATCTTTAGAAGACAACGTTGACAGGTTATATGCCTCTTTATCTTGTTAGCAAGAGACCAGTAGTTTGCAGCTCTTGACCTTCTTCTTGGGTGATATATAGGCCTCTTCTTTTGGCTTCCACCAGCTGCCTATGCCTAGTAGCATGTTTACAAGCTGCATTCCTCTGAACTTAGAGAGTCAAAATCCACAATAGTTTTGTCACGACGTTGTCTTAGACAAGTTTTCTTTCTTCCAACCATTTCACCAAGGTAAATGACCTTCCTTTCTTACTTTCACATACACATCTCATTCTAAATTGTTGAGAAATTCATTGATGAGAAAATTAACTTCACCTTCTTCCATCTTTGCTCAATCTCACCTAGGTTCTGATATCAATTGTAAATATTAAATCAAGCAAAGAAACAAAACTAAGAAGACGAATACATGAACACAAGATTTATCATGGTTTGATGAAACTTGTCTATGTTCATACTCCAAAAGGAAATACTTTATTATGAGTAACCAATACATCTAATACATGATAGATCTCTATTTATACATTCACATATAGCCTTCAAGGGAGAGCTATAAAAGCTGAACAGTCACAATGACAATTGAGCTTCATATCCCAACAATTGTCTGGGTTGTCTATGCCCTAAGTCATATGACTTGCTGATTTTTTCTTAATGTAGAAGGGATGAGATGCTACCAAGTACAGTCATGATGGAGCATTGTGGTTGACTATTTTATGCTATCAAGTTGGACATATTAAGAGTTAGTTTCTTAGTTCATGAATGTGATCATGTTGTCATAGATTTTGGCATGACATGAGTGGATATTAAGGCATATCCTTGATCTTTATTAGTTTTTTGATTCCTAATTTGGTTATGGTGGTATATCTTCTTGGTTGAGGATCATGGTTATTTGGTTTCTTTTAAAGAGTTCATGATGTGCACTTTTGAGTTCTTTGATGGTTTGATGTCTTGGTTGATTCTTATGGTTAGAGGATGGTTTTTCATTATGATGTCATGGATAGCTTGGATATACAGTTTAATGGGAGCTTGTGAAAGTGATGGGGTGAAAGTGCAAGATTAGTTCATAGTTTGATTTGTATCTTCTTGGGTTTGGAGATCTTGATTTCACTTGGTACTAACACTTTGGTTGTGTGAGTGTATACCTGGAGGATTTTCATGTAGGACATGAATTTTATGATGCCATGGGTGATTTGGTACCACAATTGACTAGGATTTTTTGGCATTTATATATTTATTGAGTGTTTACAAATGTTGAAGGTTTGTCTTAAATCATGTTGCTGTAGAAGCATCTTTGATATTTGCATGGTGCACTTGATATCTTCATGGTGTGCAAAGATGGTTCTTCATGATATGTGGAGATGGTTTTTCTTCATGGTGTGTGGAGATGGTTGAATCTTGAGGACTCATTAGGTTCTTGGTAAAGGTGTGGTTTATTCTTTCATTTGGCATGTTATCCTTGGTGTGAGGATGATTTCATTATTATGTCATGGTATACTCTTGATATGTGTTTAGAGTTTTGGCATGTTATAGTATGTTCATATAGAGCATGTTGTCTCTTTGATTGAGATAGTTTAGATCATGTTGTCATGTTTATGTTCCTAAGGCCATGGTTCAAACTTTGAAATTGATCCTAGTTTAGTTTCTTGGAATTGAGTACATTGATCATAAGTTGGATACTTCATGATATTTCTATGTTGCATTTGAATTTGGCATGGATTGATTGGTAACAAGTGCTCATGGATACTTAGAGATGATGATGCTAATTTCTCTTGAATTAGAGACATATTTGTTTGGATGGTTGATGGTTTTAGTAGAAAAGTACGAGGTGCATTCACTTGATATGGACTTGAGAGGAGATTATTCATAGATGAGTCTTGGTTGAAGACTTGGATATCTTGATAAGAATTCTCACTCTCCACTCTTGGTCTACTTAGTAGCTTACGACTTGAGAGGTATAGCTCATTATTTCTCTTATGTGTGTTACATTTATGCTTATCTTTCATGGATGTGGATCTTGAGCTATGGTACATGAGTTAGTTCTAGAGGGTTTATTTGAGAGATTTTTTAGCATTGGTTATCTCCATGTGCATATGTTTTTATTATGCTAGTTGAGTTTGAGAGATGGTTTTATAATGGGCATATTCCTTGGATTAGGAATGGCTTATGAGTTTGATCTTCTTTTGAGAGTCTTATATCCATGATTAAGTTATCTAGTATGGGTTGGGTGTTTTCGAGGCTTCTTGTCAGGGATTCTGTGGAGGAGATAATACTTCTATAGTTTACATCCAGAGGTGTGTGTAGAAGGATATGATACATGTTATGATTTGCATGGGTTCTCTTTGGTCTTGGTTATCTTCTCAGATGTTTGGTTTTTCTTACATTGGATTTGAGATTGGTTAGAGATTATGATCACTAGATTGTACTCATGTATGTCATGTGAGAGATGACATGGTTATTCTTTTATCTTTTTCCTTTGTTGGTTTCAGAGAACTTGGGAGAGTGTTGGACACTTTTTAACGAGAGTTGTTCTTGTAGGTTATTGGTTTATGTATTATCGATGTCCTTGAGACTACATGGATTCACTTCTTTGAGATGTTATTAGTAGACTGGTTATAGATTTGAGATTATCTTTTGCAGTGGAAGCTTCTTGGTATATATGTGGCAGGAATTGCTCTTGAGGCTTGTAATTACAAGTTACGGATTGGATATCTTAGTGATGTGAGATTCACTTTGTATACCTTTCGAGGTATGGATGGGTGGATGGATTAGCACTTTTTGTGGATGCTATTTCAGCTATGGACATTTTGACAACTATAGATACATGTGATTACTTTTGGATTTTTTTTTTTTTCTTGGCATTTCAGTTGGTACAAGATTTTATGATCTTCTGATGTGATAGGTTGGGTGACTTTCTCTCTGGATGGCTTCTAATTTTGTTTGATGGAAGTGCCATAATAGGATGTGAGATCATTCATGTTTGAGATGCTCTATACTTTGATTTTATTGTGGGTAGTAGGATTGAGCACTTCATGCAATTTGATCCATGATGGTGGATCTATTAGGAGGGATTGTTCCCTTGTTCATTTATGTGGCTATAGATTGACCCTATGCAATGAATACAACAAGTGGGAGATTGTTGAGATAATGGGTGTTGCACACATTGCATAATATTGTTATATTGTATTATTTTATTTTGTTATATAATTTTGGACTTAGATAGATGCACAATATGTAAAGATTCTTATAGGATATACTTGATGAGTTGTATTGTAACATTGTTTTAATATTTGATGTAATTATTTAATATTAGGGAAAATAAAATAAATTTTTAATATTAAATATGAGGTCAATGGGTTAGGTCCCACATGGTTTATGTAATAACACTTGGTAGTTTTGTGAGACTTGCTACTATATAAGCAACCATAAGGGTAGTTGTTATAGTGAGAAGACAAAAGGGAAAAGACAAGAGTTGAGTGGGACAAGGCTTTAAAGATTATCCAAGGGGGCATTTGTAAAGGTTGGAACATGGCATGAGATTTGTGGATTCATACTTGTTACATAGATTTCCTAGTTGTGGTTATGGCTTTGAAGGCTTGCATGGTTGTATTGCAACAATGTTTTTGTTGAATAATACATGTTGATGGATGCTTTAGAAGGTTGGGTTTTTCCCTCAATGAGGTTTTCCTATGGTATATCTTGTGCCACATTTTTTGGATATATTTTCTATTCTCTTGCATGTGGATTTTAATTGCATGTATATTTTAGATCTATTATGTGTTATTTGGAAATAGTTATATTTTATATTGAAAGTTTCCTTACATTAAAATCTTTAATAAAATTCTTTACTCCAATATGCTTTCGCAAACTATTGAGAACTATCATACTCAAAGATGTAACAATCATTGAGAAGACTATTTTAAGAAAATATTCTCAAGAATGTTTTGGATCCCATTGTCTATTTCCTTTTTTGTGAACTTTTTCCATAAGTCAATGTCTTAACACATACTAGTTCTCTTGGCCAAAACCATATTATTTGATTTATGATTCTTTAAAAGGCAAGATAGGGGAGGGGAATATTAAAGGGGCCCTTGGGAGAAAAGGGATATGAGGGGGGCACAAGGGAAGCCATCAAAAGAGAAGAGAGGGTGAGATCACTGAGCGACTAATAGGGGAAGGGGAGTGGGTAGAAAAGGAAGGAAAGTTCCAAACCTTCCCTTAAGGGGAGATATAAAAGACTCGCACCCAATCTTAAGGGGAATAGTCATTGTGGGGGTAAAGGGGGTAAAGAGGGAAGGAATAGCAAGTTGAGGAGAAAAATCAGTTAGGGAAATAAAAGGAGTAACAAGAACCTTAGTGTGGGAAGTAGAGAAGAGAGCTAGCTGTAGCCAAATACTAGGAGACACTAGTAAGGGTTCAACCCACAAGATCAAACTATCTACAATTGCAATCTCAAGAGAAGACTTAGTAGAGGGACACTAAGGACAAGCATTAGGAAGGTGACCCATAGAATAATAGAATTGGAACAACGACCCACAATTATTGTTTAATATTTTGCTATACACAATGTATGGTAAAAAGAAATATATTCATGAAATTATAAAGTTAACTTATATTGTATTATTCTATAATACATTTTATAATGCTAAAATATTATATAGTACATGATTAAAAATAATAATTTTATTATATATTGATTTTTAAATCTTTGATTTAATATTGATTAATTACTGCAAAATTTAATAGCTATTTCTATTATTAATACCAATGTCTACCACTAATTTAGATTGTTGCTTTTTGCCAAATGTAAATTGGAAAAAAAATTAGAAATTAAATAAATTTTTTAAGCTAAAAATTAAACTAATTAAAAAAATTAAATAATGAAAAATAGTTAAAAGCTAAATCAATTAAATAAACCAACAAAAACTATCACAAAATGATAGATTATATTTAGAAAATATGAATTTGAATAAATAAATAAATAAATAAATAAGATTAATTTATTAAATAAATTATAAAATTTGAAAACTAGTAAAAAAAAAAAAACTAAAAGCTAATTTCTTAAAAATAAAATAACTAAAAGTTTTTCATAATGGAAAAAGAAAATTATGTAACAACTATGGTAGGGCAATTTTCTCCAATCCACCTAATTTTTAAAAAAGGATAATTTATTTATAATTTTAACGAAAATAAAATTAGCAACAATTAAAGGTAAGAGGCTATAACATAGTGGCAAATTTGTAAGGCTCTAAACAAGAAGATCTTAGATTAGACAAATTATATAAGAAATTTTATTTTAATTAATAAATAGAAAAAAACAGTCAAATGGGGTTCTCTTTCTGTGTTCGTTTTGTTCCCATGTTCAGGATCCTGTTCTGCCTCCTTGAATCAAAAATAGTCAAATAAGGTGAATAGAGTCGGGGTTTAGGGTAGCACACGATAGGCAATACCTATATTTACACTCAGGTCGGTAAACGAACCGATATATTTAGCGGAAGAATATGAATATAGGAGTTTCATTTGTGTTGTGTGTTACAATATTATCTTCTCTGCCCTCTCCATAATAGGGATTACTAAATCCATGGGCGATATTGAGAAAGAAGATGCAATTGGAGAAAGTTACTATTTAAGGATGAATGCATTGAAGGAGAAGGAAGAAGATTCAGTTGGCGATGAGAGTAGTAACGAAGACTCAGTTTTGTCTGAATGCCCAGATCATATATTGGAGAAAATATTTTCAACATTACCACTGCAGTTAATTGCTCAATTCTGCACGGTATGCAAAGAATGGAATAACATCTTATCCTCTACCAAATTTCTGTCTTAATTGCCGAAAAGAAATCCATGGATTCTCCTCTGCAGTGAAGACTATTTCTCTTTCTTGTGAAGACTACTTCTACTCGAAATTACACAGCCTCAGAATATGTGCGTGATATGTAATCTGCTTACAGGTATTTACCAAGATATTCCTGAATCCATACAAGAAAATGCAAGTGTAGTGGCAATAATGGAGAGTGGAGAATCTTACAAAATTGTTGATGTTCCAAATGTAGAAATCCCTATTTGCATTCAATTTTACCATCTGCAACAGTGACTTGGCCTGAGTTGGAGTGGCGCTCCGTAGGTGTTGCGGATTATTTGTGCCTTACAAGTGGATATAGCAATATCAAACTCTTTGTCCATAGTTTGAGGGAGAGGTGTTGGAGTCGGATCAAACTTCCTCAATCTATTTGATTTAATAGGTACCATACCGTTCTCAGTTTTCAGCCTAACTTAGGTGTGACAGTATAGATTTCATTGTAGGGTTAAGAGAACTTTTACGTTTCGTTTGACAGCCGGTAGGATGAGGTATATATAAATTCTTAAAATTTCTAATCTTTCTTTTGGGTGTACCAAATCAAAATTGATAATATGATTATATATATCATTTTAAGAAGCTTGGTCTTTGTTGTCTCTTGTGTTAAGTTTTCCTCCATCTCCAATAGTTGAATGAGGACACTCATGGGAACCTAATTTTCAAACATGACAAGGTCAGTCAAGATTATCAAGTTGACAAGACTAGACCCTGTTTCTCTTAAAGACAGGATCTAGGTTCCATCCTTAATTGTCATTGTGGTTCCTCTATGATTCATCACTGCAAAGTAGAATCTCTAGAATGAAACATCTAGCAAGAGTGAAAAGGCATGTGAGAATTGTTCTATCAACTTTGTTCATCTCCTATTCAAACTCCAATTTTAATTTTGTCTGACAAAACATAGAATAGGAATAAATTTTCTCATCTTCTATCCTAGAATTGGTAAATGATTTAGGGCTCACTCATGGGAAAACTCCCACAATTCAGACCTTTAGTTGAATAGCTTAGGAAATGGGTGGGTTCAATCTAGTCCTTAAAAGGTACCATTAAAATCAATGCCCTACTTAACGGCTTGTTTGTGTTCTCCTTTGTTTTCCATGAGAACCTCTCCAATATTCTTACAATTGGACCTTGGTTGCTAGGTTCGAACTTGAGAAATATCCTTAACATCCATAAGCGGAAACCTAAGTTGGATCTAGCTATTGACTTGGGAGCTCATGCTCCTACATGGGTAACGTTCCTAGGGTTGCCTCTAGAGTTTTGGAATAATGAGATCTTTAAAGGTATTGCTGATTCCTTTGAATTGTTGGTTGAAGTTGATAAGGTTGGTCAATAAAAACCCCGCTTATTGTTTTCCTATTATGGATGTGGTCATTTCTACTCATGAGATATTATATTTTATGAATTCTAATGACAAACTAGCCATGATTCTCAATATTGATATTTCTAAAGCCTATGATAGAGTGAAATGGTCTTTCCTTGAAAAAATGCTAACTAAATTTGGTTTTCTTAGAAAATCCCACAAGATGATTATGAATTCCTCTACATTTTATGTTGTCTTTTTCAATGGCACTCCCTTAGGATTTTTTATTATAGGTATTGGCCTCAAGAAAGGAGACCTTCTCTCTCCCTATATGTTTATAACTCTAGTGGGTGTCCTAATTAGGAACCTGAATAGACTTCAGATCTCAAACTCTATTCATGGTGTTAAAGTTGTCTCTAATATTGTTAATGATTCAAACTTCTATCAGATTGTAGTATCTTTTTTGTTATAATCACATAGTTATTAATCAATTTGCTCTTATTCTTGAATGAGGAGAGTAGTAAGTAGCTTATTAAATGTAGAGTAAGTGTTCTATATGTGATACCTTTAGATTTTACTAATCCATGTTGTAAGTGAGCAGCTAAACTTGTAATGTTAGGAATCTCTGATCTTTGATCTACAATATAACAATGATTGACGAAATCTCCGCAATATATATAATCACATAATGTTGAAAATGTAGGTGAAGGTATTGAACATTTATTAATTTTGATGTCAATACTTCAAGCATTAGTGTGCATATATAAGGTTCCAATAGACGCCTTCATAGAAGGGTCACAATATTTCAATATCAAAAGTCATAGGAGTTCAAATTGATTAGTTAGTATTAATTAGCTAATCTAATTTTCTACAAGATCATATTAATTAGTTAGTACTAACTAATTTCTGACTTGTTTACATAACAAAGATATCTATATATATGATCGATCAAAAAAAAAAAATGTAAGGAATTGAATGCAAATACACTTGTACAAAATTTATCTTAGTTTGATTCAAAATGTTCAATCAGACTTCAAATGTAGTATCAGACTATGATTATATATATATATATATATATATATATATATATGTGTGTGAATGTATATAAAAATATACATCCACATAAATGTATAATTAGTAGTCTCTGTCTCTAATTGATGCTATTCAATAACACTCCCTCTTAGCTACAGAAGATTTAACTAAGTATAAATTTTAGATATCATCTTACTCATGATGTCAAAAAGTATAATAAATATCAAGTCTCATGATATTACATGTTATAGTATGTGCACTAACATCATGTCCCATGATGTCTACTAAAACATGTTTTGGTGTCTGACCATGAATTTCTCAAGAGTAACATAAGGATTTGGAAGACATCACATGTCATGATATCTCATCAATATGTTTCAAGAGATCCTAATATCATGACCTACAAAGGATATCATGTCACATGAAATCCATCATGATAGGAATGATTTGTAAAGTTGTCACTTCACAATGTTAATACAAGTATACATTATCAAAAAAATTGCATCTTAACTATACAGGTAGAGGGCCCATAAGTCACAGAGTCACACATATGACAAAAGAGTTTACACATTTAAACATCTTAGAATGTATATAATATTATACAAAAATTAAATTTTAGAGATTGAGTCTCAATTACATTTCAATCATACCAAGTTTCTTTTTGGAGTGTTCCACTTTAATCCTGGAAAGAGGCTTGGTGAGAATGTTTACAGTTTGATAACTAGTGTTGGTATATTCTAACTGAATGGCTTTCCTTTCTACCATATCTCTAACATAGTGGAGAGGAATTTCAATACGCTTGGATAGATCATAGAATAATAGATTTCTAGATATCTTGATACTACTTTGATTATCACATAAAATTGTAGTAGGCAATAGAGGTTTTCCAAATAGTCCTACAATCAGCTTCTGTAGCCAAATAACTTCTTTGGTTCTCAATGTAGTGGCAATATACTTAGCTTTAGTAGAGCTTTCTGCAATAAAGGTTTGTTTTCTGCTTGTCCAAGATATCATAGAAGATCCTACACTAAAACAATACCCAGATGTACTCTTCTGATCTATCACATAGCCAGCCCAATTAGAATCTATGAATCCATGTAGTTTAAGATCAATATTCTTGTATTTGAGGTTGTATCCAATAGTACCCTATAGGTATCTCAAAAATGTGTTTGGAATAAACAAGATGAATCTCATGAGGTTAACACATGAACTAACTTAATGCATTTACTATAGGTCAAGTATTAACCAAATACATAAGTGAACCAATAATTTGTCTATAGAGTGTACGATTAGAAACTTGGATTTTGATGTAACTTCCCTTAATTTATGCAAGTTTGTCTCCATGGGAATAGACATAGGTCTAGAGTTAAACATTCCAAGTATTTTGAGTATATCAATGGTGTATTTTCCTTGATTTAGAAAGATATCATCAGGCTTCTGCCATACTTCCAGTCCTAGAAAGTAATGAAGGATTCCTAGCTCTTTCATTTCAAGTTTTGAAGTTAGATATTTCTTGTATTGTGTAATAAGATGATCTTATCTTCTAAGTAAAAGGTCACCAACATAAAGAATTATAATTATCATCTGATTATTGATATATTTATAGTAGAGACTAGGATCACCAACATTTTTGAGAATTTAATCTCATGAGTTTTCTGCATTATGAACTACAAATCCTTCATGTCATTCCAGAAAAACTTCTTCTTCTATTGTTCCATTTAGAAATGTAATCTTCATATCCATTTAGTGAACCTTCTAGCCTTTGGCTACTACAATAGCTAGCACAGTTCGAATAGAAGTATATCAGGCTAAAGGTGCAAAATTTTCATCATAGTCAATGCCTTCCTTCTATGAAAATTCTCTAGCAACAAAATGTGCTTTGTATTTTTCTATGCTACCATCTATGACATCTTTAATTTTGAATAGCCTTTTGGAAGAAATATCTAATTTCCCCTTAGATCTAGGAACTATATCCAAAACATCATTTTTAAAAGTTGGAGTGATATTCTTCTATCATGGCATCCTTCTAGGCTTGTTGTTTAAGAGCTTCATCAACATTTTCTGGTTTAGAACTAAGAATTTCATTCATCAATGCATCATATGTTAGTTTGTGGGGTCTTTTTCCTTTTCTGAATGTTCCATTAGTTGCTGCAAATTTTTTAGCTTCCTCCAAGATTTTCTTAGCCCAAAGTGGTTGTTTCCTTTTGTTGGGATTTAGATTCTCATCAAAACACTCATTTTGATTTTTTGATTCAGGTGGACTTTCATAAGTAGTGTCTTTAGGATGTTATGACTAGGTTTTAGGAGTAAAACATACATTTTGGGTATGATAATGATTTTCTAGCTCATCATAATTCTTTTCTCTTTTAAAAATAATATCTTCCTCAAATATAACATCTCTACTAAGTTCTATTTGCCATTTTCTAGGAACAAAATTCTATATGCTTTTTATGTTTCACCATATTCCACAAAGATTCTTTTTCTTCTGAAAAGTTCTAGTTTAGACCTTTTCTCTTTAGGTACATGGATATACATTGGGCAGCCAAATATTCTTAAATGACTTATGTCAAGCTTCTATTTGGTAAAGGTCTCTTTAGGAGTCATTTTATCAAGATGAGAATGTGGGTATCTATTTTGAATATAAAGAGCTACCCTAGATGCTTCTTCCTGGAAAGAGGAATCTAGATTTTGATCTAGCATCATAGATTTAGTTGCCTCTACAATAGTTCTATTTTTCCTTTTAGCTACTCCATTTTGTTGAGGAGTGTAGTTTATAGTGAACGCTATTAATCCCTAAACTAATACAATATTCTTAAAATAATTCTGAAGTATACTCTATTCCATTGTCAGTTCTCATAGTCTTGACTTTATTTTTGGAGAAATTTTTTGTAAGTTCTTTGAACTTTGAATCTATTTAGGACTTCCTCACATTCTTTGTATTTTAAGAAATATATCCAAGTTTTTCTTGAGAAATCATCTATGAAGATTGTATAGTATAGTTTTTCTCCTTTAGAAGGTGTTGACATGGGTCTAGAAAGATTAGAATGGATTAGTTCAAATACATTCTTAGTTTTTCTAGTGCTAGAATGGAATGATCCTTTGGGGTTTTCCCATAGAGAATATCCATTCCAAGTTCCACTATGTGAGGAGTTTAGTTTAGGTAGTTTAGTCACCAATTTATCCAAAGAATTTAAGGCTTGAAAGTGTAAGTGTCGTAGTCTTTTGTGCCACATTTCATTTATGTCAGAAGTTTAAAGAATGAGAGCTTGTTTAGGTTCAGTACACAACTTATATAAGTAACCTTTTGTTAACCCTATAAGTTTTTCTTTCTTAAATGTGGTTGATTTATGCCAAGCAAAAATTTCCCATTCATAAATGTGATTCTGTGATCATTATCTTCAAGAGCTGAAATGAATATTAAATTTCTTTTGATTTCAAGAACATATAGAACATCCTTTAATTGAATTTCTATGCTTGATTCTAATTTGATGGTATAGGTCGCTACACCTATTATAGGATGTGCAAAATCATCTCTGATGGTTACCTCTTCATCAATTTCTTCTATCATAGTTTCCATATTTTCACAGAATCTTGTAATATGTTTGTATGATCAACTATCAATTACCTAGTTGTTTGATTTGTTTGAAATTTCATTTGATAATGAGGAATAAAATAGAAATATTTTATATTCTTCTTATCAATTTACTTTTCAAACTTCGGCATAAGATTATTGTTGCTTTGTCCTTTTGAGATAGTTTACAACATAGTGTTCATATATTGGTCACATCTAAAGAATTAAACTTGAGAATTATTTTTTCTATATTTTCCTTTCCCATGAAAATTCTTCTTCTTTCCTTTCATCTTCATATTTGTATTAAGAACTTGAATATCTTCATATAAAGATTTTTGTTTGATTCCCTTAGGTGATAATCTAGCTTCTTCTTGTAGACAATCAAATCTGAATTGGTCTAGTTTAGGAAGTTTTGATCTTGCACTAATGCCTTGTTTGAAAGGTACCCATGAACTAGGAAGTCCACCTAGAGCCATTAGAGATAACTCCTTACTATCTATTTCACATCCAACATTTGAAAATTGATCTCTTAATCCTATAATTCTCATAAAATAAGCATTTACAAATTCATCTTTATTCATGCTTATGTTATTTAGTTGTGTTTGTACTGCAAGATTCCTTCCAATGTTGTTTATCTCAAATGTATTTTCTAAAGATTTGATCATGAGATATGTCATAGTTTGTTTTGCTAAAATAGGAACAATGTGACTCCTTACAAAATCCACTATTAATTTCATATCCTTTTAGTTTTCTTCAATCCATTGTGATTTTTCAGGCTCATTCTTAGGTTCAGTTCTTTTAATTTTAACTAGTGAATTTGCTTTGTTTTCATTTAACACCATCATAATTCATAACTTCCAAGTTGTGAAGTTATTTTCTCCCTCAATGTGATCCTTGAGTCTTATTGCACTTTTCATTTTGAAATATGAATTTTATATAATAAAACTTTAAAAAAGTATGTAGTCTAAAATACGCAAGTTTTAATTTTTGTTTATAATCATGCAGTCTAATACCATGTGAATGATTCAAACTTCTATCAAATTCTAGTACCCTTTTGGTTTTAATCATAGAGTAACTAATAAATTTTTTCTTATGGTTGAATATAGGAGATCAGTAAGTACCTTTTCAGAAGTAGAGTAAGTGTTCTATATGTGATACCTTCAAAATTTACTGATCCATCTTGTAAGTGAATCGCCAAACTTGTAATATTAAGAATCTCTAATCTTCAATCTGCAATATAACAATGATTGACAATATCTCCAAAATATATATAATCATAGAATTTTGTGAATGCAATAAGGAAGGAATATAATATCAAATGGTAGACAAATGATGGTGAACAATAATATGTTACGATCTCCAAGTGAAGGTATTGAACATTCATTAATTTCAATGTCCATACTTCACACATCATTGTGCATATATAAGATTCCAATAGACACCTTCATAGAAGGATCATGATCCTTCAATATCAAAAGTCATAGGAGTTCAAATTGATTAGTTAGTATTAACTAGCTAATCTAATTTTCTACATGATCTTATTAGTTAGTTAGTACTAACTAATTTGTGACTTGTATACATAACAAAGATATGTATATATATGATTGATCACAAGAGCATTATATAAGGAATCAAATGCATATACACATGTACATAATTTATCTTAGTTTAATTTAAAATGTTGCATTAGATTTTAGATGCAATATTAGACTATTATTATATATGTATGTGAATGTATATAAAAATATATATGCACACACATGTATAATTGGCAGTCTTTGACTGACACCATTCAATAAAAAATATTCCCCCCTCTACTTATGAGAAATTCATTGATGATACTATCCTTTTTGGATAATCTATCTTATCTAAGGAAAATGCTTGGAAGTCCCTATTAGCTAACTATGCAAAGTTATCTGGTCAATATATCAACTTTCATAAGAGTAAAATTTTCAGTTTCAATATCCTACAAGACATTAAAAGAAAAATTTCTATTGTATTGGAATGATAAATCCAATGTTTACGGGATATGTATCTTGGCCTGCCCTTCTCACTAGAGAAACCTAGTCTCCTATATTGGAGTAGTATCTAATGTAACCCAAACCCCGTTCAAAACAATACTTAGAAAATAACAACGCAACACAAATTTTCAAATACCAAATTCTTCATTCAACTTCTTTAACTCTATTCTACCTTCAGTGAAAGAAAACAACTACTTATTAAAATTCTGAAAATTACCATGTTTGGAAGTTTTTTTTAGAAAAAATAGAATTTTCCATTTTTGGTAATTTCTAAAATCCATCCTAAGAATCCCAATTTTTCCCAAGAAAAGCCCCCAACTAAGGCAAGATGAATTGTCAACTAATCTATGAAATCAAGAGTGTGATTTTGGATTTATTAAAAAAACAACTTTCTAAAAGACTAGAAAAAACTCAAAAACTCAATTTTGAAGGTCAAGATGAAATTTCAAGCTCTCAGAAAAATGTCAAAATTGCCTAATTTTTTTTAGTTAAAGTCCATATCCAATTCAAAAGACTCCCAGAAGTTGATAAATCAGTATTGTTGAAAAATTCCAAAAGAAATTGGTTAGATGGAAAGAAAAACTATTAAGTTTTGTGGGGGTAAGTTTCTTCTCCTTAAAACTTGCCTCCAAAGTATCCTAGAGTACCTCATGTCCTTTTCCTTAATACCTGTAGAGGTGGTAGATTCCTGGCAAAAATTCCAAAATAAATCTTGTGGTATAGAGTGGAGGAAAAGAGAAAGATAGCTCTTGTCAATTACAATTAGGAGTGTAAAGCCAAGGAGAATGGAGACCTTGGTATCAAGAATTTTAAAAGTATGAACAAAACTCTGGTCTTTATATTGGGCTAGTTAACCTTAAAAGGAGCTAAAGATCTGTACAAAATATTAAGGGAAAAACACTTATCTTATGGTCCTTCCTTTATGTACCTTAGTAAGAGTAACTCTAATGGTAGCTTTGTCCTTTGGAACAACATATTGAAAATGAAAGGCTTGATTAGAAAAGGAAGTAGAATGAAAATAGGAGATGGTAGAAGAAGCTTATTATGGGAAGAAAGGTGAAAGGATGAGGTTCCCATCAAGGAGGCAATAAATAACCATGAATTGATGGACTAGATGAGGGTGAATGTGGGCGAGAAGGTGGAAAAATACCTAGAATGAGAAAATGGAAATGCAAGATGGAAAGACATAATTAGATTTTGGCAAGTCCAAAGAGATGCTCGAAGAATCAAGAATATTAGAAAGGAAGAGGTCACTTATCTAAAGGATATGCTCCCTTACCCTAGTCTCTTTAACCAATCCAAAAGAAGATAAATGGATTTGGAGATACAACAACAATGGTATCTTCTCAGTTAGTTCTACCTACAGATCACTAGAAGACACTCTAGTGGGAGACAAATTTTGGAAGAACATTTGGATTCATAATTTACAAATTAAATAAATTGCTTTTGGTGGGTAGTGGCTCATGTAAAAATCCTTATGCTTGAAAATCTATTTATCCATGGTCTGAAGTTAGCTAATACATGTGTCCTATGTGATAAAGATGTTGTGTCTATCAATCATCTATTGTTAGATTGGTCTTTCACATTTAAGATCTAGAGTTTAGTGCTCAAGGATTGTCATCTATCGATGATCTTCCCGGAAACTATTAATGATGTAACGATTTAAGGATATTTTCAAATTTTGTTTCACACTATTTCTATTAATACTTTGGAACTAATTCTTCCTTGTTGTCAGTTAGTATCCCTGAAAAGAAAAAAATAAAAAGATATTCAAAGAAAAAATGAAGGATGTTGCCTCCACTTTCCACATCATCAAAATTATCATAAGAGAAAGTGTAAATTGTACTTACTTCCTCAAGAGATCAATTTTGTGATAATTTTTACATACATTAAAATTTTTGAAATATGATTAATTGAAAATAGTCACTCAAAAACTTTAATATCTCACTAATAATACAAAAATTTAAAATCTACCTACAATGAAGTCTATACTTTCATACCTAAGCTAGGCTGGAAATAAAGAACAGAATGGTACCTACAATGAAGTCTATACTTTCATACCTAAGCTAGGCTGGAAATAAAGAACAGAATGGTACCTATTAAATCTAATAGATTGAGGAAGTTTGATCCCACACCAACACCTCTCCCTCAAACTTTACACAAAAAGTTTTATAGTCACAAATAATCTCCATCTGCTACAGAATGCCACTGGATATTAGTCCACGTCACTATTGTAAAGCTCACCTTTATTAATTTACGGCACATAGAAGATGACATTATTGTCATCTCCTTCCAGCTCCATTGTGACCTCTCATCCTGAGCTTATTGTGTGGAACCAATTCAGATATACCACAACCACCAAGGTGGAAGATCCATATCGAACCAATTCCATATCACACGAGTCTATGACATCCCCATGAACTAAATAATGTTCATCTGGGAAAACCACTAATTGTTCTTGCTTAGTTTCCATGTTCCAGAATACTGTTTTCAGGTCTTTTGGAACATGGACAAGAAAACCCTTCGCACAACGAATATAAACAAAATCAGAAAAGCCTTCCAGTAGAAATAGCTAAATATCAACCTTCCATAACATTTCCAAAAAATGGTAAAATTGAATGCAGCTAGGGTTTTCTACAGTTGGAGCGCAAACAATTTTGTATGATTCTCCATTCTCCACTATCGTCGCTAGTCTTACCTTCTCTGCTATGGCTGCGGGAAAATCTCTGCAAACGCTTGTAAGAGGATAACAGATCACATACATTTTCTGAGGCTGTTGTATTTCAAGTAGAAGTAGGCCAGCATCTGATTTATTAACGAAACGACCCTTTGTGATATCTCCAGTTATTGGGCTTGGCAAGAAAGAAAGAGAAATCATTTTCCATGACTGCGTGAGAAAGCAACAGGCCATGGCATGTGTTTCACTACAGAGGAGAATCCATGGCAATAGAGACAGTAATCTGGTACATGATAAGATGTTATTCCTTTTTTTTTCACACCATGCAGCATTGAGCAATGAACTCCAATGGTAATGTTGAAAATATTATTTCCAGTATATGATCTGGGTATTCAGACAAAACAAAATCTTCCTCTCTTCTCTCATCGCCAATGAAACCCTCTTCCATCACATTCATCATTAAATCAAAGATTTCTCCAATTGTATCTTTTTTCTCAATATCGCCCATGCATTTAGTACCCATCAATCTCAATATGTGATCCCTGCAACGAATAGGGCAGAGAAGATAATCGACACTGATACAGTTGAATCACCTATATTGCCATTCTTTTCTCTTCCCGAAGCCTTAATATAGGTATTCCCTATCATATCTTGCCCTATCCCAAAGTGTCCAGCCGCCCCTATTCACCTGATTTGTTTTAAATTGTATTCTAACTAGCATATCTAAAAATTTGATTCAAATTTTTTTAAAATTAAGTCGAAAGGTATCTAATTTTCAAAAGAATTAAATATCAATTTAGTAAATATTGTATTCAAATGAACACAGAATTTCCATGAATAAACTATTGTATTTGTTTTTATATATACTATGTCTTGATATTAATTCATAGAACTTTTATGAGACTGTAAAATTCAGCATATCAAATTTAGACAATGATTTATTTGACCATGTACAAATTTTTAAAAAATCATATTCCATGAAAACCATAGCAATAAAAAAATGCATATTTCTATTTTGTTTTTCTGACATGTAAATGAACATCAAATTTTTTTCAAAATGGAAAATGTTTACATTGAAGATTGCTGCCACTGTAGAAAGCCTCTCGGCTTAATAAAAATAAGGTGTCAAATTTGTTGAATTAGGTTGGTTGGATAGACATCTCCATGTAATTTGGTAATATTTATTTATTGAAGTATGAAGCCACCAAGTTTGATAGCTGAAATTTCCTCCTTGAAAAAGATCATGTACCCTTGTTTGATTAGATAGAGGGAGTCTCTCCTTTGACACTTCCAAAATGATCATGACCTGGACATTATGTGTGAGAGGGGGTATTTCATAGAAAACTCAGTAAGGTCCCACTTCATCTTGAAATATTTACCCATTCCTTTGCTTTCATATGAACCACAACACTTCATTAGTAAGAGCTAGTAAAAAAGAATTAAGCTTTGAATCAAACTTATCAACAAAACCAGCAAGGATTTGATATGAAGAGATAGATTGCTTATGATTCAAGCTAACAATGTTACCAAGAAACAAAGACCAAATCTTGCAAGAAAAACTGCACTATAAAAAATATGCTCAAAGGATTCTAGATAATTACATAAAGAACAAATAATAGGTTGATTGCCAGAAGGAAAAATAAAATGACCAATAAGAATTTTTTGAAGAAGCAATAGCCATCTAAAGAAAACCTTTCCCGGCTCCACATGAGAATATCAAAACAAATCAAAGTCAAATTGTCTTTTAGTGCCTGACCAACTAAAGCCCCAAGCTTGATTGATTCTATTAATGATAGTCACATCATAAAGTTATAGATCTTCTTGCAAGAAGAGTCTTTAAAAAAATTACCATCATCCACTTCACCTGATCAATATATTAATGAGTTTTGAAGATTTTGCAAGGAGAGAACTTACCAACAACCTTATTAATTAAAGTGTAAGTTTTCATTTGAAATGACCACTTGATGAAGAAAAAAAAAATTGCTGAAGAGGGAGAGAACACAGTTGAGTCACCTATATAACCATTCTTACCCTAAATATATTTGTTCTTTAATATTCTCAAAGACTTAATATAGATAGTGCCTATCATATCTTATCCTAACCTAAATGTCCAGGTGACCCTATTCACATGTTCTATTTATTATATATATATATATATATATATATATAATTTATTTCATGTTTTATCTTGAATAAAACTATAAATAAATTGACTTAGGTGGATCCCATAGACATGCCCTAGTCTCCTTTTTGCTAGATAATTTTCTTTTTCCATTATGAAAAATTATTAGATTTTTTCATTTTTGAAATAATCTTTGAGCTTTTAATTTTAAAAGCGTTTTCTATTTTTTTACTAGATTTTTATTTTTATAATTTATTTAGCAAGTTGACCTTTCTTTTTTATTTATTTAAATTTATTTTTAAATTTATTTAGTTTATAATTTTTAAAGTTAGTTTAATTATTAATTTTTAAAATTTATTTAATTCATAAATTTTCTTCCAAGTTAGACTTGACTAAAAGCCACAATCTAAAGTAATGATAGACATTGAGATTCCTTACACTTAAATGGACTTTTGATAAACTAACAAGATTATTTTCAAGTTAGTAGAACAATAAGTTAAAATAGTTTACAAGGGAAACAACAATCATCATACTAATATAGACAATGAATAGAGATTGTTTAAAATGATCATTTTATTCATACAGATTGAATATAAAGTAATAATAATAGCTCTTAGTTTAATTAAAATCACTATTGTTGAATTTTATTTTATTATTCAAAAATTATTTTATTGACAAAAAAATACATTTGAAAGTAATTTTATTTATAGATAAGATAAAATAAATAAATAAATAAATAAAAATTTACCAAAAATACATTTTCCAAAAATATTCACACCACTAAAAAATTTTAGTCACGTGATCACATTCCAATATTTTTGGACAATTTACAGATATAGGTGACTAAATGAGTGACTAACTTGATCACACAGTAAAATCACAAGATTGACAAAATAGAAATGATTAAATATACTACCAAATAAATAACTATATAAGTGATTGGATAAGTAGTTAGTCATAGAAAAATAAGTTCTAAAAATATACTACCTAATAAATAACTAACATGACACATAGTTAGTCAATAATAATTAGTTATACAGTCTTATATGCACAAAACACATAATACATTGTACAATTATCTAGATTGATGAAAGGCAAATATAATCCATAGAAGACATTTAAAATATATTTTTACAACCTTGCAAGTGATCAAGTTCTAATAGGGGATACTGATTCGTTTGCAAGTATGTAAGCTTAATTTTAGAGACAAACATAGTCTTACAAAGATACAAATGAATAAGATCTCTTTCATTAAATTATATAATAAAGTTACCATATAAAATAAGAATCTAAACTTGAATCATTCAAAAGTTGTCTCAATTGAAATACAATATAAAGATCAATAAACTTGGAATAATTACATATTCAACCTAACTTATGATCAAAACTATTTGAATTATATTTAAACTTAAAAAAATAGAGAAAATAAATATAATGCCAATGTCTATTTAATGTGCATCACCTGAATTATATTATTTATTATTATAAATACTAATTAACTAAAAATCAAAATTATTTAATTATTAAAAAAATTAATCAATAGCTATAATGTAATGAATCCTATTATTTAACTAATTGTGACTCAGGTTGCACTAGCTACAACTCCAGTTGTTTCAGAGATTTTGGGGACTCAAGAGGTGAAGTCTATTGAATTCCAATTGTGTTCAATTGAACATTAGGCAATGTTAGGTTCAAAGTAAACAAAACTTCTATAGTTTTCAAGTTTTTAATGCTCTCTTCTTCACTCTTTTCATTAAACTCATGAATCTTTATATGTTCACTATCTATAATCTAATGAGTAGTTAGATTCAAACATTTGTATGCTTTGCTCTTGCTGGAACAACCTAGGAATAAGCCTTCATCACTCTTGACATCAAATTTACCTTTCCTAGTCTCCTTCAAGATATAACATTTAAATTATAGAATAAAGTTAGCATATAAAATAAGAATCTGTACTTGAATCATTGAAAAGTTGTCTCAATTGAAATACATTATAAAGATCAATAAACTTGGAATAATTACATCTTCAACCTAACTTATGATCAAAACTATTTGAATTATATTTAAACTGAAAAAAAAAAGACAAAATAAATATAATGCCAATGTCTATATAATGTGCATCACCTCATCACCTAAATTATATTATTTATTATTATAAATACTAATTAACTAAAAATCAAAATTATTTAATTATTAAAAATTAATTAATAAATAGCTATAATATAACATACCCTATTATTTAACTAATCATGACTTGAGTTGCACTAGCTATAACTCTGGTCATTTTGGAGATTTTGGGGACTCAAGAGGTGAAGTCTATTGAAGTCCAAATGTGTTCAATTGAACATTAGGCAATGTATCAAGTTCAAACTAAACAAAGCTTCTATAGATTTCAGGTTTTTGATGCTCTCTTCTTCACTCTTTTCATGAAACTCATGAATCTTTATATGTGCACTTTCTATGATCTGATGAGTAGTTAGATTCAAAAATTTGTATGCTTTGCTCCTGCTAGAGTAACCTAGGAATATGCCTTCATCACTCTTGACATCAAATTTACCTTTCCTAGACTCCTTCAAGATAACATTTTCTACCAAATACTTTGAAACAACTTACATTAGGCTTATAGCCATACCATAGCTCATAAGGAGTCTGATTTGAGCCTTTCTTTAGTTGTACTCTATTCAAGGTATGTATTGTTGTACTAATTAATTCCTTCCTATATTTGATTGTAGAATTCTTCTCTATCATCAAGGTTCTTGCACAATCCATTATAGATCTATTCCTTTTTTTCGCTATGTCATTCGATTGAGGTGTACCAAGGGCTGATACTTGTATCTTGATTCCTCTTTTAGTGGTGAATTCATTGAATTCATTTGAGATGAATTCACCTCCTCTATCTGACCTTAAACATTTTAGTTTCTTTCCTATTTCTTTTTCAACTCTAGCCAAATAACATTTGAAATTTTTAAAACCTTTGGACTTATCTTTATAACACATTACTATCATCATTCTAGAATAATCATCAGCAAATAAAATGAAATACTTATTCCCATTGTGGCTCTCTATGAAATACTTTTGAAACTTGTCTTTCCAATCTTTACAATTTGATAATTCTTGTACATGCCTATATTAGGTTTCCTCAACCCATGAATACCTCTCACTCTTTTATTCTTTCTTATTTTGATCAAGTTATCAAAATTCACATGACACATTCTTTTATGTCCTTACCAACTTTCTTCTACTTGAGATATGAAACATAAACTATCACTTAGATCTATGTAGAATAGATTACCTTTTGTTTGATTGCTAGACCCAATTATATTTCCTTTTCCATCTAGTAGCTTGGCTTTCCCATTGGGTAGAAGCAAGAATTTTGATCTCAATTCCATGGAAGTCCACGGATTGAGATCATGCTCTTTTAGAAATAGGTAACCATTTTTTAAAAAAAGAGTATCTATTTTAGGCTTGGGTACCCAATCCTAAATTTAAAAAATGGGCACCCATATTTTTAAAAATCGTGTACTCATTTTTTATTTTTAAAAAGTAGGTACCCATTTTTGAAAAACTAAAAATTGAATTTTTAGAAATGGGTACCTAGTTTTTAAAAGTAAAAAATGGGTACCATATTTTTAAAAATTGGGTACGCATTTTTTAACTTTTAGAAAATGGGTATCTATTTCGAAAAAGTTGAAATTTTTATTTTGAGGGAGATTTTGAATGTATTTTAAATGTCACTTTTAATTTTTTTAAATGGCTACCCATTTTTTCAATTTTAAATACTGGGTGCCCATTTCTTACAACATGGGGCTGAATTTTTTTTCCTCCCTCAGATTTTGGTTTGGGATAGGCTTGGTGGTGATACCAAGCCTATGCTTTGAACTCTCAAGATTTGGCTAAGGCATCGAACTGACAAGTTTATGCCTTGCCATAATTTTTGGAGGGTCTTCTTGATCACATTTTTTTACAAAACAAAAACCCATTAGAGCACTCACTATCTTGATTTTAGAAATATAATTTTTTTAGTGTTATGATTTTATTTACTATTTTTGCATTTTTTTTTATCAAAGGTGGTACCTAAATGTAAAATAGTGAGGTTCACTAAAATTTTAATAACTTTTTTATTTTATTATTTTTCTTAAATTAATTTATATGTCATTAATCTACATACAACTCTTTTGATGTTAATTTTTTTTTTTTTTTTTAAATGTGAAATTTTGATCAAATTATGTTCTATGTATATGTGAGGTTTTAAAATTTACCTTTAGAGCTAATTTGAAATTAATACTAATAAAATTATTCAATAAAAATTTAAGGAAAAATATGATCATCCATCTTTGGTGTGTTAGGTAACTTCATTTAAAAGGATTTACAAAAAATGATTTAATTGTGCTAAATTATGGTGTCCATACACAAGTGTGGTATGGTCCTAAAACAAGTATTTTGAAAAAGTGGTTTTTAAAGATCCATACAAAAAAAAATCTATCATATGGTTGTAGAAAATAAATTAAATATTCAAAAAGTAGATTCTGAACACTACAATTTTTATTTATGAATTTTTTTTGTTCAATCTCTAAATGCATCAAATTTTGACATCAATTGACAAGAAATTTCAATTGAGCCATACTCAGTAGATTATGCTTTAGTCCTTCAACCCAATAGGCATTATCACATCCGAGTTTATTGATTAGTGCAATAAAACCTTTTCCTTTTATACAAAATGGTTCATTATTTCCAAATCTGACACTTCCACCATCATAGTGTTCCATGTCATGAAACTTTGTTTTATCACCGGTCATATGGTGAGAACAACCGTTATCAATAATCCATGTATCAATTTTAATAACATGAGAAATAAGTGTCATCTTATCATCTTCATCATATTCTTCATCTTTTATAGCAATATAAACCATTTCATCATCATCAAGTTACTATCTAAATCTTTAGCTATGTAATAGGACTTCTTACCTTTATCCTTGTAGTCATTGTAGTTTTTGAAATCCTTCTTGCCTTTGTACTTGTTTTTCTTCTTTTTTGCCTTTCCTTCTTTGGTTGGACAACTTGTAGCAATTTGACCACCTTCTTCACAAGAAAAATGGATCAGAAGAATTTACCTTTTTACTTTCCTTTGCCTTAGGGGTGTTTCTTGTAAGTAGGGCTTCAATAACTTCAAGATCATTGTCAGAATTATCTTCCCTTTTAGATTGTTTTACTTTATATTTTCCATCTTTCTTTCTGAGTAAAAGCTTGGCTTGAAATGTAGACTCAATACTTCTGGAGTGAGGAACATAGTTGTCATAGTTGTCTAACTCAAAGCTTGTCAACTGGTGCAAGAGCACCCACATAAAGTATTTAGGTCAAAGTTTTATATAAATTGTTTAGGTCAAGTAGGTCAAGTTTTATGTATTTAGGTCAAGTTTTATGCACGAGACGACTTGAGAAATTTATCTTGATTTCATCATTAGGATAAGATAATTTTCTTGGGATTTGTACAGATCATTATGGGGTCATTCTTCCCCATTCTATACTGATCTAGAATTTTCTATAAGTTGTTTTTCCTATTTTGTAATAATCTAGAAGGTTTCATAGATTATCTTAGCAAGTATAAATAGAGTTTTAGGTTTAGGTTTAGGTCAAGTTGGAGAGAAAAGTTTCTAGATACAAAGTTACGAAGAGAAGAAAACTATAGGAAGAGCTAATGTATGTACTGTTTATTTGATAAATTAAATAGAAGAATTTTATAATCTATCTCTTGCTGGTGTTGGTTCCTATTTCTATTGTTCTAGAAAAATTTCTCTCCAACTTGACCTAAACCTAAACCTAAAACTATATTTATGCTTGCTGAGATAATCTACAAAACCTTCTAGATTATTGCAAAATAGGAAAAACAACTTATATAAAATTCTAGATCAGTATAGAATGGGGAAGAATGAACCTGCAATGATCTGTACAAATCCCAAGAAAATTATCTTATCCTAATGACAAAATCAAGATAAATTTCTCAAGTTGGCTCATGCATAAAACTTGACCTAAATACATAAAACTTGACCTACTTGACCTGAATACTTTATATAAAGCTTTGACCTAAATACTTTATGTGGGTGCTCCTACACCATACTCCCTAGGAAATTTAATCTCAAGCCCACTTGAGATGAGCTCTTGTAGAGTGGTACCTTGCTTCTTGATATCTTGTTCAGTCATCCACATAGCATCTACATCCAAATAACCTTTGAGTTTTACCAAATACTGATCGGACTCCTTTCCTTTTCGCTGCTTAATGACTTTGGTGTCAAGTATCCTGTCTAGTTGTGGTGTCTACTTAAATGGTAGACGTTGAATGTCTTCTGTATTAGCAATCTATCCTGTATCAATTTCTTCAATGGGTGCTTTGAATGGTCTGAGGTCTGCTATATTGAAGATGGGAGAAATGCCAATCTCAGGTGGCAATTGAATCTCATAAGCATTTGGTCCAAACTTCTTTAATATTTTACAAGGACCTAGTTTTCTCAACATAAGTTTGGTAGATTTACCTTTTGGTAGCATCTCCTTCTTGAGATTTACCCATACTAAATCTCCCGCTTCAAATTCTAAATGTCTCTATTTTTGATCTGCATGCTTCTTATACTTGTTAGAGGTATTTTGGAGTTATTCTTTGACTTCATCATGGATTTCTTTTATGGAAATAGAAAATTCTTCTCCTTGGGCACTAACTTGTTGCTATGAACTCATATCTCTTAACTCAAAAATCCCTCTAGGATGAATTCCATATACCACTTGAAATGGTGACTTTCCTATACTTCTATTGATGGAGTCATTATATGCATATTCAGCTTGGGGTAGGATTACATCCCATTTTTCTGCATGTTGTCTTGTGAGCGTTCTTAACAAATTGCCCAATGTTCTATTAACTACCTTTTTTTGGCCATCAGTTTCAGGGTGGTAGGCTGATGAAAATGATAAATTGGTTCCAATTTTCCTCCATAAATTTCTCCACAAGTGTCCTATGAACTTCACATCCCTATTTGAAACTATATTGAGGAGTAGCCCATGAATCCTTATGACTTCCTTGAAAAAGAGATTTTCTATATGAGAAGCATCATTGGTTGAATTAGAGGGTAAGAAGTGAGCCATTTTTTTAAACCTGTCTACTACAACAAATACACTATCATACCCCTTTTGTGTTTGTGGTTGCCCTAATACAAAATCCAGCATTATGCTTTCTCAAGGTCTAGATGGTATTGGCAAAGGTTGATAAAGCCCAACATTTGTAGTCCTTCCTTTGGCCCTTTGACAAATCATACATGTTGCCACAAAGTTTCTCACATCAGTCTAAATTTTAGGCTAATAGTAGTACCTTCTAACAAATTCTAAGGTTGTATCCAAACCAAAATGTCCACCCATTGTTCCACTATGCTTCTCTTTGATAATCTTTTTCCTCATAGAGCACCTGGGTACACATAGTTGTCCTTCTTTGAAAAGAAGTCTGTCTTGTATCAAGAAATTAGGAAAATCAAAATGGTATCTCTCACCAAACTCCATACATACCTTGTAGATGTCACCAAAATCTAGATCTGCTACATACATGTCCTTGAGTGCTTCAATTTCCACACTTTCTAGTTGTATCTAGGAGATAGTCAGATTCGTTCTACTAAGACCATCAGAAACCTTATTTGATATGCCCTTCTTATGCTTGATGGTGAAGGTATAGGCCTGTAAATACTCCATTCATTTCATGTGCCTATGACTTAATTTTTCTTGGCTATTTAGAAAACTAAGTGCTTGGTTATCAGTATACACAACAAACTCCTTTGGCAATAAGTAATGCCTCCACCTTTTGAGAGCTTGAACCAATGCATACATTTCTAAATCATATGAAGAGTATTTTTGCTTGGCTTCATTGAGTTTTTCACTTGAAAAAGCCACTGGTTTTCCTTCTTGACTAAGAACTACCCCTATAGAAACCTTGCTAGCATCACATTCTACTTGGAAAACTTTGTTAAAATTAGGTAAAGAAAGAATTGGCTTCTCACTAACCTTGTTCTTAAGCAACTCAAAAGCTTCATTTGCTGATTGACTCCATGCAAACTTACACTTCCTTCCTCCTTTAATAGTTTCTAACATAGGAGAACATATATGACTGAAATTTTTAATGAATTTTCTATAAAATGTAGCAAGACCATGAAAGCTTCTAACATATCCAACTATTTTTGTGGGTGGATAGGATAGTATAGCACTTACCTTTTCTTTATCCATCTTCAAGCAACCTTGGGAGATCACAAAACCTAGATATGTCAACTCCTCTTGCATAAACAAACATTTTTCCAAATTTATTACCAATTTCTCCTCATGAAGTCTCCTCAAAACCATGTCAATGTTCTCTAGGTGTTCTTCCTTTGTCTTGCTTAAAATTAATATGTCATCTAAATATACTATGACAAACTTTCCATTGAAGTCCTTGAGTATTTCATTCATAAGTCTCATAAAGGTACTAGGAGCATTAGAGAGTCCAAATGAAATTACCTTCCATTCATATAATCCATCATTGGTTTTGAATGCCATATTCCACTCATCTCTAGCTCTTATCCTTATTTGATGGTACCCACTTTCTAAGTCAATCTTGGAGAAATACTTTGCACCTCCCAAACAATCAAGAAAATCTTCAATTCTTGGCATTGGAAACCTATATCTGATTGTAATCTAATTAATGGCTCTAGAATCAATGCATAACCTCTAGGTTCCTTCCTTCTTAGGTGCCAAAATAGCAGGTACAACACATAGGCTTAAGCTTTTCATAATCAAGCCAGAATTGAGTAACTCCTTTACTTGTCTGGCAATCTCTTCATTTTGCTGTGGTGTCATCTTTTATACAACCTTATTGGGTAAAGTAGCTCAAGGAATGAAATAAATACAATTACTAATGTCTCATATAGGTGGTAAATATTTTTCCATACCTTTTGAAATCAAACCTTCATATTTATCCAAAAGTTCTTTCACTTCATTAGGAATTGCCTTCTTTGTTTCAACCTCCTTTCTGTCTTTTCCAATGATTTCTTGTGGTTATGGGTTAGGCATCAAAAGAAAACAAGGTTTAGGTTCATCCTTCATGTCTCATAAGAATTCCTTTTTATTAACCATCATACTTTTGGCTTCCCTCTCCTTATTTTCTTCCACTTCCTCATGATCAGCAAATGGAATCAATCTAATCACCTTTCCATCCTTCTTGATGGTGTATATATTGAGTTTACCATCATGTTGTGCCTTTAAATCATATTGCTAGGGCCTACCAAATAATAGGTGGCATGCATCCATATAAACTATATCACACAAAATTCTGTCCTTATACTTTCCAATCTGAAAATCAACCCCTGCTTGCTTATTTACGAGAGTTTTTTGACCCTTCATTAGCCATGAAACCTTATAAGGAAAAGGATGAGGTATTCTCATAAGTTTTAACTTCTCAACCATCTTAAGAGAAACTAAATTCTTAGTAGATCCTGAATCAATAATGACTTTACATACCTTACCTTGAGATTTGCAAGCAGTCCTAAAGATAGTTTTCCTTTGTGGTGGTTCCATGGTAGTAGGCACTTTCAAAAGTGTTCTTCTCATCATTAAACTTTATCCTCTTTCAGGTACACTATCTAAGTCAGCCATCTCCTTCTCTTGGTAGTCATCATCTTGTACCAAATGGGTTCTTCTTTCACCTTGTGAACTTGAACTTTCTGTATCTGGACACCTAGATGCATAATGTCCCTCCTTATTACAATTGAAACAAACAATTGAACTTGCCCTTCTACCACCAAATCCACCTCTTGAATTTCCTCTTCTACCTCTAAAGCTACCTCTAAAATTTCCTTCACTTTGACTAGTTTCTTGCTTTATCTCCTTATGATCTTCATGGTTTTGTCCTCTTCCTTGGAAATTTCCTCTTCCCCTTTGATTTCTACCTCTTCCTCTACTATTTTGTTCTTGCCTTCTTTTCATTTTGGCTTCCACCTTCAATGCTAGTCGATAACATTTCTATACTATATCTAGACATAATAAATTAAGTTCTTCTTGAATGTTTAACCTCAATCCATTGAGATATCTAGCAACTTTTAGACTTTCACATTCACTCTGCTTTGACCTCAGGGTTAATTTTTGAAATTCTTCAGTATAGGCAGTGACACTAGCTCCTTTTGTCTTAAACTTTGTCTCCTTTGATGAAGTTGGATTTCATAATCCTCAGGTAAGTATGTTTCTCTCACCTTGGAACACATCCTTTCCCATGAAGTTATCATGTTCTTACCTTCTTTGACCCTTTCTCCTTGAATGGAATTCCACCAACTGAGGGCTGGTCCCTTCAACTTTGACTTGACAATTTTTACCTTATCCTTCTCTGCTATATTTTCACATTCAAAATGGTTGTTCAAGGCTTCTACCCAATCTACAACAAAATCAACATCCATCTTTCCTGAGAAGACGGGTAGGTCACCTTTGGCATCCTTCTTACCAACTCTCTCAAGGGCTTCTATAAAGTATCTTTGGTCTGTAGGTAAGTTAACCACCTCTTTCTTTGGGGTATCCTCTTCTTCCCCTTCTTCCTCTTGCTCTAAGGAAACCTTTACTTTCTTTTCCATCCATCCCTTCATCTTCTCAAATTCATCTAATAACCACTTATTGATTTTCTCTTGTTCTTTCATCTTCTTTATCAGTTTAACATTGGTGACCATGTTTGATGTTTCATCTTCTGACTCTAATCCAAACATAAAATCTAATTGCCTCAAGAGATGTCCTCAAGCTTTGATACCAAAAATGATGCAGAGGTAAAACACAATAGAAGCAAACACAATAGAAATAGGAACCAGAACCAGCAAGAGATAGATTATAAAATTCTTCTAATTTAATTTATCAAATGAACAATACATATATTAGCTCTTCCTACAATTTTTTTCTCTTCATAACTTTGTATCCAAAAAAATTTCTCTCCAAATTGACCTAAACCTAAACCTAAAACTCTATTTATACTTGCTAACATAATCTAGGAAACCTTCTAGATTATTACAAAATAGGAAAAACAACTTATAGAAAATTTTAGATCAGTATAGAATGGGGAAGAATGACCCCACAATGATCTATACAAATCTTAAGAAAATTATCTTATCCTAACAACGAAATCGAGATAAATTTCTCAAGTCGGCTCATGCATAAAACTTGACCTAAATACATAAAACTTGACCTAATTGACCTAAATACTTTATATAAAACTTTAACCTAATAGTTTATGTGGGTGCTCCTGCACCATCAACCTTTCCACTTATGCATCCAAAGTTATGTCATTCTTGGGATCACATCTCATTTCTTGAATAGCTAAAACTCTAAGTATGTAGATCTAAGAAGAAGAGTTTTGAGTACCTTGTTGACCATTGTTACATCATCAATTTTCCCCCAAGAGGCTCTAATTGCACTAACACTTTGATTCTTTTATTGTATTTTTCTATGTTTTCATTTTCTCATCTTCATCTAATCAAACTGACCTCTAAGACATTCTACCTTGGCTCTCCTCACATTGTCATCTCCTCCATAGATATCCTTTAGCTTGACTCACATTTTATGAGAAGTACCTAATGTTGGATACAATTGATTGATTGTGTATTGCCTTTGATGTTACACAAAATGTCATATCATTAAACTAGTTAGTGTATTTTGAGCTCTCTTAGGCATTGACAATAGTTTTTTGTGGCTATCGAGTAATCTAGAGTTCATCTAGTTTAGAAGCAAGTATCTAGTGAGTTCACTCAGGCATCAAAGGAAAGCCTACGGAAGATGAGTGTTAACCAAAATCACTTAGTTACCAAAAGAACTTTGTAAGTATATAGTGTTAAGCAAGTTCACTTGGTTAACATAGAAAAATCACTTCTGGTTAGTGTCTACCAAGCAGGGTCAGCTAACGAAGAATTTTCTAATTTTGGCATATTAAGTTTAAATGATTTATCTGATGGTTCTAGCCAATTGAGAAGATGAATATTAATTGTTATAAGTTGTAGTTGAGCCAACTTGACAAAATAAAAGATATAAATAAAGGGTCAAGTTGTGGGCTAGAATGTGTGACCTATGTGTGAATGCATGGAAGGTTTGAAGATCTTATGATGCAAAGAGGAAGTGAATTAGAAGGATAAGAAAAATATCCTTGTGAAGCTGAAATGATACATTTGATCATGAAGGATCAAGTACAAGTCAGAATTGAGACTTATAATCAACAATCTAGTTTCATTCAAATCATGTCATGTCATTTTTACTCTCTAACCATTGTAGTAGTGATCTAAATCTCCTAACAGAGTTGGCTTAACAACTATTTGTAAATCCTCTAACAAGGTGGTAGTTCTATTGAATTTTCTAAAGACCTCTAACAAGGCCACTCCTAATAGGGTGGTTAAATCCTCTAATAGGGTCACACTTAAAAATGTGCTTTGTAACATTTAATAGGGTTGGCTCCTAATAGGGCTCACTTCAAAAGAGTGAAAATAGTAATTAGTTGCAATTGGTAGTTTTTTCCAAATTGAATTTTCATATTAAATATTGGTGTCAAATGTGTTCATGCTATTCACTTTTTTCATTTGCAACTAATGATGATCATAGATAACATCTTAAGATTTACATGTTTAATGTTTACCAAGAAATTATAGTTTTTACCAAGTTTCAACATTTCTTTAATTATCGAGCATCTGCATAATTAAGTTTTCAAAAAACTATTGTGTACTAACATCTAAGTGATCATGATTTATTTTTTTGGTAACTAATTCACCCTTGCCCTCTCAGCTACTCCTCTTATATTTCCAATAATTAGTATCAGATTTGTTTTAGTGCTTGTAGAAAAAGTTTCAAGGACCTAAGCTAAAGATTAGGATGTCTTACAGAAGAGAGATTCCCAAGTTAAACCAAGATAATTTTATAGCATGGAAATGACTTATGAGATTAAATCTAGAAACTATTAGTGATTCATTGTGTAAATATCTTGATGTTGAATACAAGACTCCTACCAGAACATTATTAGTGGAAGACATTGCTAAAAAAAAGAATCATAATGTTATGATGATTGATACATCATTTGCTCTCAATTATGTTGAATTTGATAAAGTAAAAGACTACAAAACAAATCATGCAATGTGGACCAAACTAAGAGAAATATATGGTGGAGATAACAATGTAAGAAGAGTGAAAGCATAAAGTCTCAAATGACAGTTTGATTAGATGAAAATGAAAGAAGATGAAAACATTTCAAAGTATATGGAAAGAATCAAAGCTAGTGTGAGTGCAATCAAAGCATCTGGAGGAGACATTGATGAAACAATAGTTGTTAGCAAGGTACTGAGAACTCTTCTTCCTATTTATGCAATTAGAGTGTTAGCTATTCAAGAAATGAGATGTGATCCAAATAAAAAAATAACTTTGGATGCTCTATTTGGAAAATTGATAGCTTTTGAGTTGGATAACTATGACAACTATGTTCCTAGTTCTAAGAATATTAAATCTACATTTGAAGCCAAAATCTCACTCAAAGAAAAGAGTTAGAAATCAAAGGCCAATCACTTAGGAAGTGAAGGAGAAACTAAAGAAAGTTCTGACAGTGATCATGAAATTTTTGAAGCCTTATTTGCAAAGAAATACTCCAAAGGTAGAGGAAAGTACAAAGGAAAGACTCCGCTAATCTATTTTTCTTGTGAAGAAATTGGCCACATTACTACTAGGTGTCCAAATAGAGAACACAAGGATGAGAAGAAAAACAACAAGTACAAAACCAAGAAGAAATTCAAGAGCTACAAGGACATAGGTAATAAATCTTGTTTTATGGCTAAAGATTTTGATAACAGTGAAGATGAAATGGTATATATTGCTATAAAAGATGAATTTGATGATGGAGATAATTTGGCACTTATCTCTCATGTTAGGAAAAATAATACATGGATTATTGACAATGGTTATTCACATGATATGATTGGAGACAAGGCAAAATTTTAGCACATGGAATATTATCATGGTGGTAGTGTAAGATTTGGAAACAATGAACCTTGTAACATAAAAGGAAGAGGTTGTATCTCTTTGACCAATGAACTTGTATGTGATAATTCTTATTGAGTTGAAGGAATAAAGCATAATCTACTAAGTGTGGCATAGCTAAATAACATTGGATTAAAGGTAGAATTCATGGATGGAAAGGCCAAACTAATGGATGGTAAAGGAAATCTTATTGGATTTGGCAAGTGAACAAAAGGTAGTCTATTTTATCTTGATCTCAATGAAAGTTCATGTTTCATTACTCAAGTAGAGGAAAAATGACTATGTAACAAAAGATTATATCATATAAACTTTGATAATTTGGTTAGGATAAGAAAACTCAAAAGAGTAAGAGGTATTCCTAGCTTGAGGAAACCTGATATGGATCTATTAAAGAATTGCCAAATTGTTAAGATGGGAAAAACTAGTTTCAAAAGAAAAAACTATCATTCAGAAAAAGTCTTAGAGCTTGGGCATATAGACTTATGTGGATTTATTGGAACATGAAGTTATAGTGGAGAAAATTGTATTATTCTCTTTGTTGATGATTACTCTAGAATAATGATTGTAATGTATATAAAAGAAAAAAAAAAAACATTTCAAAAATTCAAGTGGCATGTAATGCCTTACTAAGGGACCCCAAAAGAAATGACCTAAAGTTTTACTAAATTTTCCAACATTTTTTTTTGAAACAAGAAAGTATAACATGCACATCAAACACATAGTAGTGGAAGTAATAATATACAATCAACTATAAGCATACATAACAAGTTACATTTCTTAAGGATCCCAAGACATTGAATCACATTTAAATCTAATTAATACTAAGTCTAACAACTACCACATCCACATGAAAGAATAATAGAAAGTCCAAAGTCCATAATATACATTTGTTCCAAATGCCTCTTGGCAAATAAAATCCAGAATGCTCAATCATCCACTATATATGTCATAGGGTATAAAAAGCTAAAAGAATATACATATAAAGATATATTATCCTCCTCGAATCCATGATACAAAGTACAATAAAATAAATGAAACCATCTACCATACATGATACATCCATCCATCATAAAAGATATAAACATCCAACATGAAATAAAACTATCCATCATAAAACACATCTAACTAAGTGCGCGGTTTCTCCCAACCATCAATAGCATCATTAGACCATTATGGGCCCTACCCATCCCCTGTGCATAACATCCCAAGCAACTGATTATATCATTAGTACCATCATAATAGGGACGTCACTACTAAAACATGCTACGACATATGCATAAAGAAATCTAACATGCTAATCATCAATATAAAGAAATGTATCAACAAATAACATCACCTAAATATGGTAAATAACATCCCAATAAGGTCTAGCCATGGTGACTATGGATGAATCTCAATGGTAAGAGTGAAAAAGCACTACCACCTAATTGTGTGGAACCTAAATGGTCCACTCCCACCACGTTGAGGAGATAGTCTAAAGTCCCAAATATGATATCAAATCACATATCACAAATACTCTCTAAGTCTAAGAAATCTTAAAAGTATACTAACTCAAAGGTTCCAACACGTAGATTGACATCTAGACCCAGAGGCACATAAGCCATGTAAGAAACCTACTATGTAAGTGGGCAAGTGTCATTGCATGAATCATGTAGAAGTTACCCTGGCAGTTAGCTTAGGACTCCAAGGTCCCTAGTGATCCCTATGTGGCCACTAGTATCCTCTCATACTGACAAGGCATACTATGACATGCAAGGTCGTAACCAAGCATTCTCTCTACTCCCATCCTAGTCTGTGCTAGCACTCGAGGAATGGGCAAGAACATTGTAATGCCCCACCAAGGGATCCAAAGAATTAACCTACAATTTTACTAAGTTTGGTACATTTTTTATTTTTTTATAACATGAAAGTAAATACCACATATAACTTGTACATAATAACGGAAGCAATAGCAATGTCTATCTAAAAGTAAACATAACATACATAACCGATTTCATTCTTTAAGAATCCCTTAATGTTGAGTTACATCTAAACTAACTAACATACATGAATTCATCTAGTACAACATCCACATGAATAATAATGATAAGTCCAATGTTCATACATTACATTTCCAAATGCTCAATTATCCACTATACATGTCACAGGGTATGAAGGCTTAAAAGAATATACATATGTGAAATAAGGTACATCATCCTATTCCAATCCATGATACATCAAAGTAGAGATAATCATATGATACATCATCATAGAAGACATATACATCCATCATAAAGATCAAATAAAATAAACTAAGTGCACGGTTCCTCCCAACTGTTAATAGCATCATTAGACCATCGTGGGCCCTAGCCATCCCTCCATGCGTAACATCCCAAATCACTGAAAAGATCATCGATATTAACATAGTAGGAATGTCACTCCTAACATATAAAACATCATATGTAGAAGTAATCTAACATGCAAATATAAGCATAAGATAACACCATCTAACAAATGCTAATCATCAATGAAAGGATACATATCTACCATCATGAAGGACGCATCAACTATGATATCTCAATGAATCTCAAATGATAAGAGTGAAAAATACACTACCAACCGACCGCGTGATACCGAAGTGGTCCACTCCCACCATGCTGAGGAGATAATCTCAAGTCCCAAATAGGCTATCCATAACACATAGCACAAATCTCTATAGTCTAGGAATCCTAAAAGTATACTAACTCAAAGGTTCCAATCACACACAAAATCGACATCTAATTCCCAGAGGCACACAAAGAGATGTAGGAAACCTACTCTGCAAGTGGAAAAGTGTCATCACATTTATCACGTACAAGTTACCCTGGCAATTAGCTAAACTCCACAGGTCCATACTGATCTCATGTGGCCACTAGTATCCTCTCATACTGACGAGGCATACTACGAAATGCACGGTCGCAACCATGTGTTCTCACTACTCCCATCCTAGCCTGTACAAGCGCTCAAGGCATGGGCGAGAAAATCAAAACAATTAACTTTTTAGGTTCATTTAATCCCCATTTAGTGTATAAATGTTGTCACTTATTAACCAAAATTACAATGAGTTACCCTGGCAGCCACTTAGGGCCCCGGCCCCCATTGCAAGCCACTTCCTGACACTACAAGTAGATTACCTACCCTAAGCTCATGGAATCATAAATTTCAAAATCATAAAATATAATCCATAATAAAATCATCAAATATCCATAATAAAAATCATCAAACCTCCAAGATAAGAATCATCAAATCTCCATGAGCATCCGAAAAGCATCCATAGAAAATCACGACCACAACAGTTCTCTATTGGAAACTGAAGGCATCACTGATAATCATAAGTATCCATTGGTTCTCAATAATCAAAATATATCTCAAAATAAATCACAATATTCATTGGTTCTCAATAAGCAACCAAGAATATCTCAAAATCATACTAATCGAAGACTCCAAAATGGTTAAGCAAACATGTCACATCATGACATCATGAAGAAATAAATCTACATTTCAGTCTCATAATGGCGACTAGAAAATAATCCAAGGATAACTGATCGATGACTCAAAAATATGGTTAGCTCAAGTGTCTCATACACATACCTCTCAGCTTCGCACATGAAGACTGATGAATAATAACAATCAGTAAATACAAACATTTCATAGAGCATACGATCACATTACCATAGTTGAGCTTATAAAGATCGAGACCAAATAAAATCAACATGCCATCACATCTCATAACCCTCGAGCCTCTGGTAACAACCTAGGACTGGTCAACACTAGTTAACTCAAAACCCAAAACAAGAAGCATATAGAATACACGATGCAGACACATGTTTTGGTTTTGCTATCTTACATAGTTGAATCAAGTGTAGAAGTTTCAAGTTTTTTGTTTGCAAGTATATTTTCAAGTGTCTTAAGTTTCATCATTTAACCTACAAGTCAACACATTTGTTCTCCGATAGCATTATCCTTCTATTATTTAAAATAATATTCTAAGAATAGCTTAAGGGTAAATATTAAATCATTTGACACTTAGTAAAATCATTCATTCAATGTTACAAATTGAATGACTCTTCTTAATGTTACTTCAACTTTTAACATAAATCAAGGATCATTAATCATCTAAATCATAAGAGAGTCAATTACTAATCTTCGAATAAGAAGATTATAACTTTATTAAAATGATCAATTAAATCCACCAATTAACTTAGGTACACAATTCCATGACCTAATATTTAATTATATGTTACTAAGTCTTCACCATTAAAATATCTAAAATCATAATTCAAGTCATAAGACTTATCAACTTCAATATAGATACTCTACAATCTCGTTAAAAGAATTATATTAAATAAATCTCTATTACATAACTTAATTATTAATTAAATCTAATTAACTCTCATTAATTGATTTAGTTAATAATTGCATAACCATAGCAATGTTCCAATTAATATCAGTTGACTAACTAACTAACTAGAATTCTATAACTTAAAAGTTAACTATAATTCAATATTCAAATGATCATATTAATAATTCAATAATGATTATTGAAAATCTTAAATGACCATATTTGTCATCTTTCAAAGAATACCAACATTCCCTCAACAAATTCATATTATCATTAATCTTTTCGAATAAGACTCTACCGCACAACTTAATTATTAATATCATAGTTATATTATCAACTCAATGAATATCAATTGATTAAAAATCAATTATAATCCAAATCCAAAAATTAATATCTTTTACCAAACTTTAATCATCAAATAATCTCCTCTAGATTAACTCTAATCGAATTTATTGATAATTATTTAAACCATTATTTATTAATAGTTTGTTAGACCCAAAAAACATTAATAAATAATAAACTCATCAAACTATTATTTTTATAAATCCCATTAGTTAATATTTTACTAACTCTTAACACCATAAGGTATTCAAACGTATTAACATAACAATTCAATCTTAATCCAATATCATTTAGAGTTTCTAAATTTAAATCATCATAATATAAATTATCATCTTACAATTATTTAATCAATATTAAAATCAACCATTAGACTTCATTTTGTAATTGTTCTAATAATATTTTGTCTATATAAAGATCCCTATCACAAACCAATAAGACTCATTGTACATTTTAACATGAATAATCTCCAAATTCTTAACATTATCATCTTCATTAAACAACTTTAAAATTATTTAATATATATTAAATAGTATTCAATATACATTATAAAAAGTTCAATATATAAACTATATTAAAATCTTTTTTTTTTAAATTTTCTCTCATTTAAAAATCCATTCACTTAGATTGACTAATAATTAATTACACTTCTTCTACTATTAACTAATCTTAATTAAATTTGATTTAATTAGACTAATGCATATTAATAAGATTATAATAAGGAAAGATTACAATAATATTTTAAATTCATTTCATGCCTTGATATATATTATTTTTGTGAAGTTTAAGCATAAAGAACTCTTAGTTATGAGAAATGGAGAAATATCTGTCCTTGAATAAAACAGTCCCAGTACGACGGTCATATCTCTCTAATGAACCATTGGATCGGGCTGAAATTAAAATATGTTGGAGAGGGCCAAGTTGCACCAATTCTAACTAGAGCGATCGAATAAATTTGATCACCATAAAAAGTTATGAATGACTTAGTTCGGGTCTATCCAAGGGGCAGCGATAGGACAATTTTATGATTACAATTTCAATTTTTCAGAATTTCTCCATAGATCTTTGATCTCCAAAATTTCCAATAATTAATCTAATGGGTTTGGCTATGAATCTCAACCCTAGCCTTGTTTTTCCTTTTTAAAAAAAAAATCTATGCATATAAAATTCTCAAATAAATTTAATTGCCCAAATTGAAAATGCATACAATAAAAATATGAAATTCCTCAGAAGACATGGAAGACATGAAGAAGACAAGAATGCATGATGCGGAAATAGCATAAGTAAAATCACAAGAATCTACCCGGATTATAATGCTAATTCACTCTTCCTTAGAAAATCCGCAGAGCAAGCTCTTTTCTTCAGAGTTTTTGAGTCCTCCCATGCTCCAATTGCTCTCCACGCTATATCTAAGCTTCTATGAATGCCTGAATATAAAGAGCTCTTAAGAAACCTTTGGAATGCTTCTTGAAACAGCTGGAAGGTGTCACCAACTAAGCATGGGTTTTTTCCAACCTTTTTGATGAGTCATAGAGTTGTAGACACCTTGTGCTTAATTGATGCACTAACCCCCATGTTGTTGACACATGTTAATTCCCATGCAAGCTTATAAATCCAATTTACTTTTTAAATAATTTCTATTTAAACTTTATAACTTTCATTTTAATTTTTATAACTTTTATTATTATTATTTTATTTATTACTTTATTATTATTTTATTTTATTATTATTTTATTTTATAATTATTTTACTTGAAGAAATGAATGAAGAAATAGGATAGATAAACAAGAACAAAACTTAGACTCTTGTTCTTAGACCCAAGGATAAAAATATAATTGGCACGAAGTGAGTATTCAGAAACAAGCTGAATGAAGATGGAAAAATATCTAGAAACAAAGCAAGGTTGGTATGTAGAGGCTATTCTTATGAAGAAGGTACTTATTATGGTGAAGCTTTTTCTTTTGTTGCAAGATTAGAAGGTGTTAGAACTTTACTAGCATATGTAATTTATAGAGGACTTAAAGTTTACCAAATGAATAATCTACATTCTTGAATGGAATTCTTGATGAGGAAGTCTACATTGGATAGCCATAAGGTTTTGCAGATCCTAGAAAAAGGGACATGGTTTTCAAATTACACAAGGCATTATATGGTCTTAAAAAAGCTCCTAGAGCTTGGTATGAAAGACTTCAGAACTACATAATACAGATTGGTGTTCAAAGAACAAATGACAACAATAGTCTATATATCAAAGAAGGGTCAAGTAAGAAAATTGTGTTGGTAGAAATATTTTTTGTGCAAGCTAATTTTAGAAGAAATGCGTAAGGAATTTGAGATGTCTATGTTTGGAGAAATAAAATTCTTTGTTGGATTGCAGATTCAACAAAAGAAAGATGGTATCTTCATTACTCAATATAAATATATCAAGGAGATACTAAAGAAATTTGGAATGGAAGATTCAAGACCAATTAGAACCTCTATGCCTACTGGACATAAGCTTTGCAAAAATAATGTCCCCAAAGAGGTGGATTAGACCACATATAGATCAATGATTGGAAAATTAATGTATGTAGTGCATACAAGGCCTGATATTATTACCAATCAGTATGGTGGTAATATTCTTAGTGAATCCTAAAGAAAATCATTTGATGGCAGTCAAAAAAATCATAAGATATCTAAAAAGAATTGAAGAATATGGTTTATGGTACGAAATAAGAGGCAATTTTGACTTAAAAGTATTTACAGATGCTGATTGGGAAAGAAGTATTGATGTCAAAAAAAGGACTAGTGGTAAAGCATTCTTTCTTGGAAAAAGACTAGTGTCTTAGACAAGCAAGAAACAAAATTTTATCTCTTAGTCTACATTAGAGGTAGAATATGTGGCAACAATAGTTAATCTTTCTAACATTATTTGGTTTAAACAATTGATGACAAGTATGAAGGTAGAGATCTAGGATTCAATAGTCATATACTGTGATAACACTAGTACAATTAATATATCAAAGAATCCTGTGATGCGTACCAAAAAAAAGCACATTGCTATAAAATATCACTTCCTAAGAGACTTAGTGCAAGATAAAGAAGTTAGATTGGAATATGTAAATACAAAAGAACAAATTTCAAACATGTTTACCAAGCTATTACCTAAGAATGCATTTATGTATCTAAGAGGTAAGCTTGGGGTCATTCCCCTATCTGAAGCTCACTAAATGAAGTTTAGTGATGCATCAACCGAAGCGTGTTGAAGATCAATTAGTTGATGTAGAATTGGCAATGAAATATTGGAAATGAATTAGGACTTGAGGTACATTAATATTGACTGAGTATTGTCTTTGGCATGAGATGTCAAAGAGGGAGAAGTTTGTTTTCATATCTCATAGAAATTTTAAATTTGAAAAGAGGGAGAAGGTTGATAGAAAATAAAAGCTTTCTGATAGAGGGAGAAAAGGTAGATAGAGTTCACACTGATAGAGGGAGTTTTCATAGATGATAATCATAATGAAACTAAGGATATGCTCCTTACTTTAATCTTGCTCCAAAAGTTTCATTGTGTTATAACATGTTATGTTGGCATCAATGCTAAAGAGAGAGATTGTTGGATATATTTGATTAATTGTATATTGTCTTTGATGTTACAAAAATATCATATCATTACCAATTAGTGCATGCCAAGATCACTTGGGCATTGAAAATAGTTTTCTATAGCTACCGATCAATCTTGAGTTTACCTAGTTTAGAAGGAAATGTATATAGAGTTCACTTAGGTGTTAAATGACGGTCTGCAGAAGATGAATGTTAATTAAGTTCACTCAATTAATGAAGGAAATGTTGGATGGAACTAATGTTAATCAAGCTCACTCGGTTACCAAAGAAACTTTGTGTGTATGTAGTGTTAACCAAGTTCACTTGGTTAACATGGGAAAATCACTTCTAGTTAGTGAATATTAAGCAGGGTCACCTAACAAAGGATTTTATTAATCTGATGGTTCTAACTAGCTGAGAAGATAAATATTAATTATTCTAAGTTGTATTTGAGCTGACTTGACAAAATGAAAGATATAAATAAAAGATCAAGTTGGGGGCTAAAATGTGTGAAGTGTATGTGAATGCATGAAAGCTTTGAAGATCTTATGATGTAAAGAGGAAGAAAATTAGAAGGATAAGAAGAATATCCTTGTGAAGCTGAAAGGATGAATTCAATCAAGAAGGATCAAGTACAAGTCAAAATTGAGATTTGTAATCAATAATTTAGTTGCATTCAAATTAGGTCATGTCATTGTTAGTCTCTAACTATTGTAGCAATGATCTAAATCTCCTAACAGAGTTGGCTTAATAGCTATTTGTAAATCCTCTACCAATGTAGAAGCTCTATTGAATTGTCTAAAGAACTCTAACAAGGCCACTCCTAATAGGGTGATTAAATCCTCTAACAGGGTCACACTTAACAGTGTGTTTTGTAACCTTTAACAGTCTTGGCTCCTAATGGAGCTCACTTTAGAAGATTGAAAACAATAACTAGCTACAATTGGTGGTTTTTCCCAAATTGGGTTTCCATGTTAAATCTTGGTGTCAAATATGTTCATGCTATTTACTTTCTATGTTTTTAACTAATGATGATCACATATAACATCTTAAGATTTTCATTTTTAATGTTTACCAAGAAATTACAGTGTTTACCAAGTAACAATATTTCTTTGATTATTGAGTATCTGTAGAATTAAGTTTTCTTAGAACTATTGTATAGTGACATCTAAAGGATCTAGATTTATTTTTGTAGTAACTGATTCACCCCTCCCCTCTCGGTTACTCCTCTTATATTTCAAACACCTAAATCTTTGGCTTCATCAAATTCAAAACAATTAAAAGTAGAAGAAATGACAATCATCATTATGTTATCATTCTTATTTTCAATGATTTCTTCCATAGTCAAAGTTCCAAAAGATTCCTTATACTAGTTGTTCAGAATTTTTATGCATGAGCCACTAATGGTTGCCAAATATAGCTTTATATCTTCCTACCATGCCTCAAACTTATCTTTTTTTAGTTTGGGAATCTCTCTTTTGTAGGACATCTTGATCTCTAGCATAGGTTCTTCAAACCTACTTTGCAAGAACGAAAATCTCTAATACATATTGTTGGAAATATAAGAGGTGTAACTAAGAGGGGAGGGGTTAATCAATTACTACAAAAAATAAAGCTTATATCCCTTAGATTTTAATAAAAATCAAAACTAAAACACTCTTGAAATTGAAATATTGTTGAAACTCGGTTAGCATAGAAGCACTCAATTAAGACTAACAATTTATTGTCACTCGAAAAGTACTGAAATATCAACTATTAGTTGGATAATACTAAACATGAAGATATTAAGATATTAAGTGTGATTAATCTTAATTAGCTTGGTTGCATACAGAAAGAAAATAACATGAACACAAGAGACATGGAGATTTAACATAATTGTTTATTCATAAAATGTTGATTTATCATGTGATTGATTAGTTTTCTTCAAATATTTTTGAGTAGGCTAAGTTGTTCAATTTTTACCTTTGGTCAGGGAGAAAAGTGAAAATCATGTTTCAATTATTTGGTTATTGATTTAATCTAGTTCTAAAATAAGAAAACTTAATATGTATGAAAGAGTCAATTTCAAATATTTGAGGCAGAATGATGGGCAATTTAAGTCTATTTCACTTTGCAACAAAAATTCAAAATAAATATATTGTGTCAACTGTGAATGCTTATTTATTTTATCTAGTATTACCATCTATAGTTAGTTTCAATTTTGAAGTAATGCCCCCTTATAATTTAAAGAGGTTTTTTATAGTACATCAAGTTATATTTTGTGGCCTCTTGTGAGAGATAGTTTAAAATAATTCTTAGTTTTTGGCACCGATCATTGGTTAAGTGAATAGAATTAAGTAATTTCTTAAATACAAACATGGATCATTGTAGTCCTTATAATCTCTTACTACAACTTAACTCAAAATTAATTTCAAGAGATTAGAATGATATACTTCTTTTAAATGCAGAGTAATGAATTGTTTAATAGAAAAGTACAAAAAAAAAATTACAACAAGAAAGTCTGGTTTTACTTCCAATGTGTCAAAGTTAGCCTAGAAAGGAAAACTTACACACTTTCAAGGCACATTTTAAGATCTTAAATATTTTACTATACACCCTTTCAATAAATCAACTGTAAACCTCAACTAGATGCTACTTTGATAACATACATAAGTATATATTGATGAAATAAACAAAAAAGAAGATTTAAGTTGAAGGAAACATTTTAAAATATTCTTTTTCATTTCATGGATTATGATATCCATGGAATCAAAGAAATCACCCTAAAATTATAGAAGTTTCTAATTGGAATGCATCACTTGGTATGTAGGCCTACCTATGCCCATAAAGAATTTCCTCAATGAGCCTCCTTGGCTAGATTTATACTTCTTCTTTCTCTTTTCCACACTTATATTCTTTCCAAGTGAATAAATGTCTCTAAATGAAAAAAAAGTTATGAGTGGATAGTATCCTACCTTATTGGAGAAATGGACTTTTTCTTTAAGCACTTGATCATGATGTTTTCTTATTCGCCAAATGTCACTTTATCTTCTCCATTGAGATTTCCAACATGTACACATCAACATCCCTTACATTATCTCCCCATGCCTATGCACTTTATCTTGGACCCCTGTAGGCTCTCCAATTTTCTCCTACTAACATCCCTCTCACTCTTTTCTCCTAAGTTCTTAACTTCCCCAATTTCACAAACTCTAGATTTTTAGTTCTCATATTGTCTGAACTACAACATTATATTCTAGGTGTGGCATACTTCAATAGATGAGGAAAGATGCATGTTCTTGTTGAATTTGGTAGAAGAAAAAAATTGAAGTTATGTACCTAAGCTGAAGGGCACTGCATAAAGGAAATTTAACAATTAAAAACATGCAAATATCAAGAGGAGAATGAATAAAAATCAAAGTAAAATATATGAATGTGATAGATTGAAAACTATGAATATTTAGATCTACAAATAGTACATGCCAAATAGCTCTCATTATTCTTCAAGTTGTAGTCACAAACTTGGGCTTCACTAAACTTTACACCCAAACATGCAACATGTCCAACAAGGTAATGTTGCATATATTCAAACACAAGATATAGACTATAAGACATTCTTGATGCAACCAAATCCTCTAGCTTGACAACATTTGGATGATCAAGTTTGCATAAAACTTATATCTCCTACGCCATGAACCAAACACTTTTAGGATCCAAATTATTTAACCACGATTTCTTTAGGGAGTCTACCTTCACAATAAATACCTACTTTCTTTAGGGGAAATATGATATATAGATCATAATGAATGGGGAATAAATGTATATGTATTATAGAATAAAAGAAAATAAAATATCTCATCACTAAATATTTGTCATCAATGACAAACTAATAGATTGCTAGAATATTTGATTTAGTTGATGATGTTGAATACAAAGACTTTGGTCTTTTTCAATAAAATCATCATGCAATAGACTGACAAAACCCATTTTTATCATTTTTGTGCTTTTTTTTTTTTTTTTCTATTTTATACCAGATTTATGGTATACTTTAATATAGGGATCAATTAAAAGAACAATTCAACTTGTTGATGTTGTAGGAAGAACAAAAAATTATTAATAACATTGATAATCAGTTATACTATTTGTCATTTATATCAGACTATTTGGCATGTTTCTTTGACTTGTTGCCATATAATTAGGAAAATAATGTTAGAGATGTTGAGAAAGGAATGCAATTATGTCAATAAGGATATTATTGGGTAATAGTTAGAAAATATAGTAATAGATAGTTGAATGGTTTTATTATGTATTGAGTATAGTAAGGAATATGAAAAGGACAATACTAGTGGATAAAAATCAAAGGTTAGAAAAATTATTATTTAGAGAAAATATTATGATAGGCAACACATTTTAGAAAGATGGTATCTTCCTGGTAAATGAAGGAGTATAATCCTATTGGAACAAATGATGACTTATAGAAATTAGTGTAGACTTATAGGTAAGGAAGGAAAAATTAGATATAGATTGAATAGGAGAAGCGAGATTACTCATGCATTATTCAATGAGAATATCATGATGTAAAGAATGAGGTTATAAGACAAAGAATGATATGATATGAAGTTTCTACATAGTGGGAGATGACTGATGAAGATAATGAAATCACCAAAACAATTTGATGATGAAGTTATGGTCATTGGATTTATGTTTAGGTTTTGTGATCAAGATTTTTCTAGATGAAGGAGAAAGAAATAAGAAGTTTAGTATTATGACAAAGAAGTGAAGGATGGTGGCAAGAGGAAGAGACTATCGACTTAATAGAGGAATTTATCAAAGAAAGATTGTTGCAATCATAAAAAAGTATAATTTTTATCAAAGAAATGTAATGATGTATTATTATGTTAAGGAAGTATAATGGATCTGATTTAGCAAGTTAGTGCAAACTAAATATCATTATTAATTATTACTCTATTAAAATCTCCAATTGGGTGACCCTAACAAGTTTATTATAAATTCTTGTTAGTGCAAACTAAATATTATTATTAATTATTACTCTATTAAAATCTCCAATTGGGTGACCCTAACAAGTTTATTATAAATTCTTTAATAGGGTGGAATTATTAGAGTAGAGTGCATAAATCCTCTAATCATGTTACTCCTAAGAGGGTAAAGACTATAATGGGTCTCTTGGGTAGTCCCTTAATAAGGTAGCACCTAACAATGCTTTTTTAACCCTTAATAGGGCAAGAACCTACACAGTGTATAGTAGAAAGGTATACTATTTTTTGGGCAACAATCTCACACTATGCTTTTGAACCTAATTATGTTTTCACAAGATGAATACAGGTGTTATTCTTATGTGAATGTCTACTTGTTTTTTGATGGATGTTTAATGTGTAGGTAGTTAATTATACAATTATATTTAAATTGAAGTTACTATCAGTAAAATGTAGAATAAGTTTTATTTTAAGGTTTATTGTTCAAGTTGGTGATTATTGATTCAACCCCCACCCTCTTATTAGGCTTCTTATATCTACAATTCTCCTTGATTTCTACTCCTTTTAGAAGAGTTAGTTTCTTTACCTAGAGGTGTGGTTGTCATTTTTTTATATCCTTTTCTTCTTTGCCCATTCCTCCATTCTTTTAATGACATAAGTTGTTCTCTCTTTAAAATTTTAAATTATGGAATAGACTAGTTTGTAGCAAAAAGCTCCAATAGTTGAATCTTTTCATAATAGAAAGGATCAATCAATGAACAATCATCATCATCTATACCTATCACATCAATATCAACGTTGAAGTCTATCACCTATTTTGGAGTAAGCCCCATCCAATCTCTTCTCTCAACCTTGAAAACATCTTCATAATCTCCCCAAAAGTCTTATAGAGATGGAAAATGATTAAAGATGGAGCTTAGCTTTAGTTTATTGCTCACATAGCCTTTCTTGTAATGGGAAGCTACATAGTGTATGAGTACAAATTGATTTTTAGAATTGATCCTTATATTCCTTGCATTTTTTAATGTGTCACACATTTAATGACCAATGGAAATAGGAAAGGAAGTGCTATTTTATTTTTTATTTCTATAGAGCCTATTGATTTGACTCTTCTACTAATACATTTCAATCAAAACTAATTTGTCACTAACAAAACCTAGTGGAATAAAAGGATAGCCTTGATGTTCTCTCAGTATAAGCATTGGGAGAATGGCAAAATTTAAGAACTCCTCACCCCCCCCAATATATATATATATATATATATATATAATATTGGAGAATATTTCATTATTTTGGAAATCCAAATTATTTTTAATCGAAGAATCACTCAAATTTTTTAATTTTAAATATTCCATTATCACCATGGAATACTAAAAAAAAAATTTGAACATGTTTTACCTCATGAAAATAATGAGAATCATTACAGTATATTTTGAATCAATAGTAAAAATTAAATTTTGGTGATATATCCCTAAAGTAACTAATAATTATGATAATTATTGGTGAATGAATTTTAATTTCTCTAATAATATATAATATTTAGGTGAATCAAATCTAATCATGTATTCATATTGTGGTAAACATTTAAGTTTAATTTTTTTAATAAAATAAATTATTGAGCAGCAGAAATAGATCTGGTGATACTATACAACAACATTAAACAGATCGAGATAGAGTAATCGAAGGCTCAAAGACACCTTCCTCTCTGACAATAGATCATGCAAACAAAGGTGTAGTGCAGGTAATTATATCAGAAGTTGTTCAAATGGAACTCGACATGGAGGGTATAGAAAAGGATAATGAGGAAATGGAGAACCATTTAGCAATTGATCTTAAAATAGATGTCACTGAGGGTCTCCTACCACAAATGAAGCAGAATGAGACAACATATCATTCAAAGGGTGGTATAATAGCTGCCCCCTTTAGCATAAATCAAATAGGAGATATGGCCTGTAATGTGGAGATGATTAGTAAGGGAGTTGTAGAGACTTTGTATGAGAAGGGCCCAGAAAGCTCCAAACATCTAACAAGTGAAGAGATTCTCCCAAAAGATTTCTCTACCCCTCAACAAGTAGGACAACTAGAGGAAAATCAAGATAGACATTTAGAGGAGCTTGAAAACCTCATGTTGTTCACTTCAAGTAGGGCAAGCAGTAAAATAGAACATCAAAAGGACCCATGCTCTTCACCTTTAGTTCTACCCCTAGTGAAAGAAAATTTGGTGAAGTCCCTTATCAAATTTTGTAAATTTTGGTAGACCCCAACTACCACCAGTAGTTCACCTTTTATTCCTAGCAATAAGAGCTAGTAGGAAGACATAGACAACCTACCAGTTAAAGAGTTTGAAGAATTTTTGAATAAGGAATGCTACGCAGATCCTTCAATTGCTGAAATAGATATGACAAAGATGGAAAGAGCAAAGATTGAAAAACTTACTAAGGAGCTGGTCCAAGTATTTGGCCCAAAAAATGTTTACAAGAGCTGAATAACCTAGAAGGTGGAACTTGTTCAGAAGATCCTCCAATTAGGAGGAAATAACTATTTATGTGAAGACCTTAAAGAGATTTATTTAACATTGAAATGGAAGACTTGGCATTAGATTTCACCAAAAAATCTGATCTTGCTAATTAGATCATTACAAAAATTGACCCAGAGAATTAGGAATAGTCTCCATCAAGAAAAATTGACATAGTTTAGACAATAGAAGTCAATATGGAGCAGCTAGGCATCTACATGTCTCAAGAAGGGCCCAAGTCCCCATGTTACAGCAAGAGAAAAGGAAAAAGAGGTAGGAATCCCCTAAAGGAGCTTAGAGAATCAGAGGGTCTCAGAAAGCATTAGTAGAAGATAGATCAAATTTTCTACAATGGGAAGGGGAAGTGCCTTCTTGATTATGTATGAAGCTCACAACTTGGAATGCTAAGGGTGTCAATGCCCCTAGCAGAAATAGGTTATTAAAACATAAACTCAAATCTTTTAATTTTGATGTTATTTTAATCCAAGAATCTAAATTAAATTCATTAGAAATAGATAAATTTAGCAGGATGCTTAGAGTTCAGTGTTTTGTGTTTCAGGAATCCTCAGGGGCATTTGGGGGTTTGGGTATCATGTGAAACTCAAGAAAGGTCTATATTAAAATTTTTAGTAGTTCAAACAACTGGATGAATGACAAGGTTCAAATTTTAAAATTAGATCTTAACCTTACCATCACTAATGTGTATGGTCCAGTTAATAATATTGATAAAAAAGTAGTCTGGAATGAAATTGGTCTTTTTTTGGATAGTCTAGAAAATGAATTATGTATAGTAGGAGGTGATTTCAACACTATCCTAGATATTAATGAGAAGGTAGGAGGTACTCATTTGTTGTCACAAGCATCTAGAGACTTTAAAGAATGGTGTGCTTTTCATAATTTAATTGACACTCCTAGTAATAATGGTACTTATACATGGACCAATAGGAGAAAGGACTTTGCTCATATCACAGAAAAACTTGACAAATTTTTGATAAAGGGAAAATTGGACATCAATAATTTAAATATTCAATCTTCTATTTTACCCATAGCTGGGTTTGATCACTTCCCTATTAGATTTGAATTCATAGAGCCCCTCAAACCAGCTAGAAACCCTTTCAAGTATGAAAAGATGTGGTTCCTTGACCCAAACTTTCTTAATAACATCAAACTTTGGTGGGCTCAAGATCGCTATGAAGGGTCCAAAATTTTTGTCTTCATTAATAAATTAAAAATGCTTAAGGAATGTATCCTTAGGTGGGATAGAGAGAAATTTAACAACATCTTCAAAGAAAAGTTGGACAGAAAACCAACTTAAAGAATTAAACATAGAAGTTATCCACAAGGGTAGGGATAAAAAAAGCTATAATCCTAAAAAGGAACTACTAGCTAAGTAGGAAACTATACTCTCTAAAGAAGAAATCTTCTGGAGATAAAGATCAAGAGAAAGATAGCTGGTAGAAGGTGATCAGAACACAAATTTTTTTCACAATTCCATCCTATATAATAGAGATAAGAACAAAATCATGTACATAAAAAACTAGCAAGGCAATTTTACTAAAAAACCAGGAGAAATAGAAGATACCTTTGTTAAATATTTTCAAGATATTTTTAATAACCAAAATGGATCAAATTATACCACACAATCCAGTCTTCTAGAAGTTCTCCCTAAAGTTGTTACTCAAGAAGAAAAAAGATTCCTAACTAGACCCAACTCTTTAGAAGAAGTTAAGAGAGTGGTCTTTGACTTGAATCCAGATAAATCTCCATGGCCTGACAGATTCTAGGTGTTCTTCTTCCAAAAGTGCTTAGACATTATAGGCATTGACCTTTGGAAATCTATCAAAGCCTCAAGAAATGGATGTTCTCTTCTAACTGAAATAAACCACTCCTTTATCATGTTGATCCCAAAGAAATATGATCCTGAAGCACTAGGAGATTATAGACCAATAACCTTGTGGAACATAGTTTATAAAGTATTTTCCAAGTTCTAGCTAACAGATTGAAAGAGATCCTCCCTAAGATCATCTCTAAGGAACAAACTAGCTTCATGTTGGGCAGATCCATTCTTGATGGCATCATCACCATTCAAGAGACTATTCAGTCTGCTAGTCTTAATAAGGAACCCTATATGCTCATGAAACTAGATACCCAAAAAGTATATGATATGGTTGATTGGAGGTTCCTATGCAAGATGCTATAAGCTTTTGGATTCTCTTATCAATGGATTGATCTAATTTTAAAATTTATCTCTACTCCTAAAATCTCTATTCTTATCAATGGTAAACCAAAAGGTTTCTTTGATATATCAAGGGGCATCTGGTAAGGGGACCCTTTATCCCCTTCTCTTTTCATCATCATGGCATAAGCCTTTGGAATAGAAATGATGGATGCATATAATAACTAGAGAATCTCGGGTATTACTGTCACTAAAAATATGCCTAATATAACCCACTAGTAGTCTATTGATGACACTATTCTTCCTGGGAAGAGTACGGTCTTAAAAGCTTGCTCTCTCAAAAACATTATAAACACATACATGGAAGCCTCAAGACAGAAGGTTAATGATCTTAAATCTAAAATTTTCTTCTTAAACACTAAGCTAGAAATGGAATAACAAATCTATAGAATTTTGGGTTTCAAGAAAGGATCCTTCCCTTGCAAATATCTTGGTATATCCCTAGAGAAAGGATTAAAATTAGGAAAGGTTTGGGATAATACCCTAGAAAAATTGGACTCTAAGCTTTGTTCTTGGAAGGATAGATGGCTCACAAAGGCTGGGAAATGCACCAAGATCTGTGTAGTCCTTTCAACCATTCTGACTACCCTCTTTTGTGTCTTCCTCTTTCTAAGTAGAATCTTAAAAAATTTGAATCCAAAATGAAGAATTTTATTTGGAACAACTGGGACAATGATAATAAATTGGCTCTCATCAAGTGGGAGAGCATTTGTAAACCCAAGGCTTTAGGATGTCTAGGGATTAAAAACTTATTATGGCAAAATGAAGCCCTAGGGGCAAAGGTTATATGGCGACTATACAATGAAAGTAATCACAAATGGGCTAAGATTCTCTATACTAAATACCTAATTGGGGACGACCCTCTTTCAATCTTCAGAATTATCTCTCCTCCTAAAGGCTCAAAATGTTGGAACTTTATGATTAATGTCGTAAGTTAATCTGTAAATTCCTAACTTGGGATGTTGGGTCAGGTGATGAGGCCCTATTTTGGGAAGATTCTTGGGAAGGTAAACCCCCTCTTTCTTCCTACAAGGTTCCTCTAACACTTAGAAATAGATTAATTGAGCTATGGGGAGACAAAGTCAGGGATTACAAAACTCAGATGGACTCAGAAGGTTCCCCAGTATGGAAATGGAAATCTCTCTGAGGTTTAGGTTTTGATGATGAGTCAATTAATTATTTTGAGAAGATTTTCGAAGATAGGGTACTCAAATAGTCTAACAAAAGAGACCCTTTAATCTGGGTTGCATCTACTGATGGGAAATATAACATCAAAAGTGGTTATAAGGCCATTCTAGAAGGTTATAGATCGAAATTAGTGGATATCCCATTAAAGCTCTATTGGGACTCCTCCTACCTTCTAAAAGCTGGATTCTTTCTATGGCTTGCTATACAAAATAGAATTCTATTAATAGACAAACTAAACATTCTTGGTATCCAGGGCCCCTCTAGATGTGTTCTTTGTCAACAAAACACTAAAAACATGGATAATCTCTTGTTTCTCTACCCTTACTCCAAAAATTTTTAGGAGTGGCTCAAGAAAATGTTGGGATAGTCTTGCCCCTTCCCAAAATTTTTGACTGATCTACTTTTGGGATGGCCCTTGAACATTGTCAAAGGTGTTTATAGTAAACTTTGGAATATTTTCCTTTCTATCTTGGTTTGGGAAATTTGGAAGGAAAGGAATTGCCACATCTTTCATAATTTGGAACTCAAACTTGATGATCTTATCTCCAAAATAGAAGCTAGTATTGTCAAAACAACTAACTCATATTTAAGGAAGTCACGATTAGAGAAAGGTTCATTCTCTAATTGGGATGGCCTCATGAATAAAATCTGGCCTAACTTGATTAATCCACCTTTATACTATTCAAAGGTCAATAGAGAGGCTAGGAAAAATTGCAAACAGGAGCCTCCCCCTAGTGGTTGGGTTAAAGTAAATTTTGATGGAGCAGCTTGAGGTAATCTGGGTATAGCTAGTATTGGATGCATTATTCATAAAGAGGATGGGCTCTAGATTGCCAAAAAAGTGATGCCGATCCCCCCTACCTCTAATAATCTAGCAAAACTTGAGGCCCTCGAACAAGGGATCAAGTTATGTCTCAAGCTTAACCTTCCTAAAGTCTTTATTGAAGGCAATTCTTGAATTATTGTAAATGCTATTAAAAAAGAATCAACTCCTAATTGGGCCCTTAACTTGCAATTAGAAGTGGTCCTCTCCCTAATAGATAAGCTAGACAATTATAGAATCAATCATATTTATAGAGAAGGTAACCAACTTGCAAATCAATTAGCAAATTTGGGAGAAGATGGAATTAAATCTTTATTATTAAACAATGATTTCTCTCTCTCTCTCCTTGATTATGTATTATCCTTCATTTAACACTTATTAATTAATCTAATAGCCTCTTTGGTTGATTATTCTAGTATCATGTTATGTGCATTTTGTTTGATTTTCATATATCGTCCCTAATTCTTCTATTCTCTAATGAGGCTTTATCTAGGCTTATCACATAAGCATGATTTACACAAGTTGAATGCTATGGTACATTATAATAATTCTTGCATCAGCCCCATAGGTACAACCATCCATAGTTTCATGTAATTATGCCTTCCATTGTGATATATCATGAGCCCTAGTACTTCACATTTAATCATTATCTATTGCCCTATATTGTAATTTGGGGCTTATAGGTTATATCTCCAATTTCATAATTTTCCTTGGGTTGGCTCAGGGCGTTATCATCTAGGTCTTATGTTTCTTTGATGTTGTTGAGTATGGAGTCCAACGTTGCCCTTTTCCATGCCTCTAAGAACTGAACTATGGCATTCTGTGGGGTAGTGAAACCATAAAGGTGGAACCAGATTTTATATCCAGTGGATGAAATGTCTCAGTTTGTGATAAAAAAAGCCCTGGGTGAGGGAGCATTTGAATAAAAATATACTTGAAGAACAACAATGATATTATCAGGTTGTTTATTTTTCTGCCTAGTAAGAGCCAGAGTGCAAGAGGATGACATTGTAAGACTATGTCATGCCCTGTTTGTCCCTACATGCAGGAACTATTTAGAGCAAGTGGTATATAGCATAGACAACAAATTATAGATTATCTTTCCTAAAAAATACATGAGTCTTCCTTTGGGCCAACTATATTTAGACACTGCTCCCTGTCATCAATCTCTGGTCATTTGAGAGAACATAGCATTCTATCGTGAATGGCCTATAATGGAGGTCGACCTGCATTTTCTTCTTCATTGGAGGGGAACATAGCTAAAGATAATGCGGTATGGCTCACCAATTATCTTGGCCTCTTCAATGCCTACATTCAGCCAGGAGTGTCATTCAATAATCTGGATGATCTAGATTTATGCACCCCAAACGTGGAAAAGACAAGTAGAGGGAAATTCAAATTTGAATTCCCTCCCAATTACCAGGTGGAGCGGCCCAGTGATATCACAGATGTAATTATGGTTTGCTGGAAGGAAGGTAGAGGCCTGGCTTGAACTTGATAGTCTCTTCAAGTTTGTCTTAATAGCTTAGGGCTTCTTGGTTTATACATACATAGCGATTTTGTTAGTACACTTAATAATCCTCTGGTTTAGACTTTAAGCTTGAGATATATGTATAATTTCTGTATAGTTCTGTGTTAAATCTCCAAGACTTGTCCTTTTGATTATGTGAACAATTTGGTATACACTTATAATATATGGCATCCGACTATGATCTTTCCTAATTATGGTTTCCCCTAGATAAAGCTTTATTTTGAGGGTTTGTTACTCTAAGGTTCCTAATTTAGGGTTTCTTGTTGTAGATAGTTTCTCAAGATATGACTAGGTTTGACATTTATGTATATATAGTTTTGTTTTATCTCTTAATATGGGATGTTATTTGACTTTCTCTATAGAACTTGTTCTAATTTGGCTATTGCATGGATCAATATATGTGATTTCCTTCAATGAGTAGAAATCCTAAGACTTTTAGATATATAGAAGTTATTTTTATGAATACTTTATTTTTATCGATAGGTTACTTATCCCTATTTGAGGAAATGGATGTCTATATGGGGAGTTTATTTTTACTTCATTGTGACTCTCCTTCTTTAGGATACTGTCTGGTTTTTATGATAATGACTCAGAAGGTATTATGAAGACTTGGAAATGTTTGGAAGGGATTTACTTAGCTGAAATGGTCACTTCTCCAGTTTGAAGGCTATTTACTATGGCTAATTCTGTTGATCTAATATTTTTCTTGTTTCCTATTTTATCTAATGGCTACTCTGTTGATTCATTATGGTTGCATTTGAGGTGTGGGACTCTCATCTCAGTCCTAACTGTGAGCCTTTCCACTGTGTTCATGTCACTACAGAGTGCCATGTAATACTTTCCTTTTTAACAATTCCAATTGTATATTGGCTTTAGTGGTAATGCTCACTAAGAAATATAAATTATTATTAGTTGACATCTCCCATTGATCCTCTAAAGCATCTCCAAATCTGCATTACTCTATTCTTTTATATTCTAGCTTTCTCAATATAAATTTGATATTATACTACTTTGTTAATAGAATCTTGATAGTATATAGATTGACTGCAATCCTTATTAAATAGGCATTGGAAATTTAGGCTTATTCTCTTAAATTTCTATCATTTTTATATGGTAGAGTAAGGTTTATACTACAGCATTTTGTTTTTATCCTTTCTTCTTAATCCTCTCTTATTTTCCTTCATCTCTAAGAAACTTCCATGGCTCTGGTTAATTATTCTCATGGATACTAGCCAAGGATGGCATTGATCATTCTAATCCCTCAAATGGATTATCTTTCTTTTGGTTCTATGTTATCTAACCCTTTTAAATGATTAGCTAGTTGGCAGGCTCTTCTATATGATAGATCCTTCTCTCATAAGACCGATTTATAAAATTCTGGCCTGATATCATATGGAAGTGGACTGTCAAATGAAGAGGTTATTATTAGGGGTATGCCCCTTTTAAAATTGTAATAATATAGGACATTTGTCTCGAGCAAGACTTGATGTTTTCTTCTCTGTTCTTTCCTACTAGTGCTGAATAGAGTAAGCTTTTGTAATTTTTCATTTAATTAATAAAAATTATCATGGCCTTGGCTGTTCACCGATCAAAAAAATAAAAAATAATGATCAATTTAAAATATTTTAGAACTAAATTTAATAAAAATGTGGAAGTTCATTAAATTGTAAATTATTAGCCAAATTACTAGCAAAATATTTCTAAAATTATCCAATTGACACTAAGAATTACCTTTATTGGGAATACCTCATCCATTGTGGTAAACAAATGCAAACTATTGTTATACAACTGAGGGAGGTAATTATAAATAAGAGCTACATCTTCATGAGAACCATGTTTGTTCAGTTGAGGCAGACTTCTCATACCTTCTATGGTATAGAAGAGCTACAAAATCAGGGATAAATAATTATTAGTTTCTATATTTAAGAGTTGATTATGTGGACTGTATGGATTAACTTTTTCCAAATGATGTACTATTTCCCTTTAATATTGATGAACACAAATATCCAATCTCCAAACTCATGTGATTCCTTATGTCCCATTACTATACTAAGAATCAAAAGGAAATACACAATTTTGGTGAGTTTATTCCCTTCTTTTAGATTTTATGGTTAATGATTTGATTGCAAAAAAATATTTTTAAGATTGTGTTGAAGTCTCATAAGTTTTGATTAAGCATGGCATTTAGAAAATTTGAAATACTAGAGCCCCAAATTAATGCGGAAGTCTAATATCATTTAGCTTATTTTGACTCAAAAAGATCAAATTCTTGCAAATTGGTTATGTTAGATCATAGGAGCACACACCTATTTTTTAATTTATGGATGACATAGAAACTAAGATAATAGGGAGTTAGATGTTTATAGTTAGATAACTCTAATATTTGGGATGGTTTATGTTTTTAGGAAACCTCATAAGGAATTTGGATACAACCACATATCGTGTGAGATTTGCACTCACTAGATGTGGGAATGAAGAGTCACATGCACTCTGATTGTAAATTTTGTCATCACACTACAAGTACATACTAGTGATGGAAAGGGATTTTCATTAGAACATATATTAGTAGATAAAATTTTATTAGAAAAAAAATTTGAAATGCTAAACAATTTTAAGGAAGCCACTCTACTACTTGTACTTAGTGGTAGGTAAAGTTTGATTCTCAACCTAAAAAATAATCACCCTATTCTATAGGCTAGGAGTCATTTGACTAAATAATATTAAATTAAATATCATATATTATATGGTATTCAACTTAATCATGTTTACATATTCTTCTTCTTTTTCAATCAAATTCTTACTTAGTATTGACTATTTTAAAATACTTGAATCAATTTATGATTTAAAATTGAAGAATTTGATCTTTCGACAATATTTTATATGTATATAAATAGTAATAAATTCTATATTATTTATCTATAATGTAACCTTACATTTCTTTTTATATCTACTTACATAATTCAAATAAAATATGACATTAAACAGGCATAAGATACATTATAAATTATAATATACAAAATATTTTGAAATCTATAAATTGAACATCCGTTGCATCACAATAAAATAGTTTACAACTTTTATTTAAAATAACTATTAATAGACAACAAGAATTCAAATTTTAGATTATAAAAAGAAAATACTAGAATAGAAATTTGTAGCTTTTTTTTTTCTTTTAGAAATGTAATATTTTCAAATGATTGTTCTTTGCCAATATGATATGCTATTTAATATCTAAAATAATATAATAACACATAGATTGATGGTGGTTAAACTAGGATTTGTCAGTTTAAATATGAATAAATAGATTTGATATGATTAATGAGAAGATAGAGAGGCCCCTAGTTGAATTATTATACATATTTGTAGATGTTTATTATAGGATTTGAGATATAATAGCAGTGTTGTTTTTAGTTTGCAAGATACAATTTACACTATTCATATAAATTCAATTCTTCCCATAAATGTGTCTTATGCTTATAAATATGAGAGTACTAATGTCTATAAATTTAGCAAACTAGATAGGCATTATATTTGAATAAAGGTAAAGTGCTAACAAATTTGATATTTAAATAAGAAGATATATTAGCAAGATAGAAGATGATAAAATATGATGAATTCTTTGATAGCCTAGATAATAATGATACTTGTCCAAAAATAACCAACCAACCAAAATCATTTAATTATTTTTGTAGGTTTCCCTCCAATATTTTCCAAGTAAACATAAAACTATGCCCAAGTCTCAAGACATCCTTTTAATCCTAAATCAAAATATGGAAAAATACAACCTACCTCTAGACAAATAGTTAGAGTCTAGGATTCCATTGAGATGTTTTTAAATTTGGAGAATTGTGCTTTAGCTCTAACTTCTTTATGTCTTATGAATCTATTGATCTCAACTCTAATGTACGAATATTAGTTATTGATATTTCCTCAATAGAACTAAATATAATTATAATCATATCCTTTATAAAATTTAGTCCATATAAATCTAGCTCTTGGATTTAACCAATGGTCATGGAAAATGTAGTACTTAAAGAAAGTTCAAAGAAAATAAGGATTACTAAACTATATCTATTCAAATGGAATCTGTGTCATATATTCTTACCTAAAATGCCTTTTATAGCCCATGGTATTTTAAGCAGGTTGTTATATGTCAGTACTAGACAGAATGTTTTCAAGTGTGACCTGTAATTGGTGTCCTAAAAATTGTATTGTTAATGAGTTACAAGTTAGTAGGCCTCTCAATGTGCATTAAGAGAATGAAATTATGATTGAGGCAAGGGAATTGATTCTTGAGGAGCTCCAAAAATAAAGTAGCTTAATGTTTTTTTTTTTTTTTCCCATATTCTGCTTTCCAATGGAGAACCGCTAGAAATCAATCATTTTAGACTATTTTATTTAAAATATATTATTTATTTAAAATATAAAAGTTTAATTTGGTAATGGTTATGAATCAGTACTTTCACATTATGCAATAAAATCTTGGCCCCAAATTTATTTATGGTCAACACATTAATAATTACACAATATCATCTTGTGCTTATGCTAGATTTTACACAATAAGAAAAAATCATGGTAGGTAAGATATTCTTCATTGTTAACCAAGAAAAATGTCAAGCCTTGTGAGGATCAACCTCTATTCATTTATGTAAAATATACTAATTTTTTTTTGTAAGTTATGAATTGTTATTTTCATATTATGCTTAATATAGCCCTTATGTTATGGATAAATGATGTAGCATCTATAGCTAGGTCTTCTAACTCCATTTAAGATAAAGCTTCCAACTATCCATGTTTTGCAAGCTATAATACTTTTTGAGGGTTTTTGAATAGGGTAGGAAGTTATGTGAGCTTGGTTTGGGGGAATTTCCATGGCGGAAATCACTTGAGTTGAGGTAGTCCTTGTATGGATGACCTTTAGGAAAATTTAAATGCTTCACCTTTTCCAACATCCTCTATATGTAGTGAGTCTGAAGTCTACTAATTATTTTCATGAGAGATATATATTATTGTGAACAACTGATCATGAAACATAGAATAATTTATTTGACTCAAAATTTTTATAATTGAATCTTAATAACAATATTACAATCCATAAATTTCTCTCTATATTTGTATTTCCCCCTTTTTTTCATCTTTAACTATATATTGTTATCTTTTTATCCCTTCTATCAAAATTATAGACTATAGAAAATTAATACGCATCAATATAAATTTAGTTTTATATATTTCAGCAATGTTCCTATGTCTGTGCATTCGAAGGCTCTCAATATAAAATTACACTTTTATCTCCTTTCTTTTTTACAATACTTTCATTCCTTGCAAACATAGCTTATTTTTTACATGACCTACCAGTATTAGTTAAATTATTAGACAAAATTGGGAGCACTCCATTGCACTAGGCAATATCTAGGGAAGACGAACATGTAGAAATGGTGCAAGGGCTGCTGAAAGTGGATTCTTTTGCCTATAATAAATTCAATTTGAATAGATTGATGCTGATTGATACTTAAGGAAATTAAAAGAGGCATGCTTTCATACTTTAGAAGATATTGAATGGCCGAACAGGCTATATTGAATGGAGTGAGCAACCCAAAGTGGTCAAATATTTGGTGACGTTAAATAAAATGGAGATGTATATAATGTTAGGTGGGAAGAGGCACAATAAAATATGAAATTAAATAAATGTGTTGCGGCACAATATTTGATTATCTTTTTCTTGATTGATTAAAAATGAATACACTGCACTCTTTTTATAAGAAAGTTTACATTCTCTAGAAATCTCTGACATTTGCCAACAAGACAATAATCTACAAGATTCTAGAAACTACTATAGCCGACAACCTAAACCTAACCTAAACCTAAACTTCTAGAAACATTTAATGATGGGTTAGAGTAGAAATTATTATTTCTAACACTCCCCCCTAATTTCTACTATCAATTATTATAAAACTTCTTTAATATTTACAACTCTCAGAGCCTCCTTCAAAATTTCAAATTGTACCTGTGGTAAGGCCTTGGTGAAGATATCTGCAAGTTGCTCCTCTGATTTGCAATGTTGTAGATTAATTTCTCTCCTATTAACCATCTCTCTAATGAAGTGATACCTTGTGTCAATGTGCTTTGTCCTCTTGTGAAACATATGGTTCTTTGAAAGTGCAATAGCAGACTTGTTATCACAATAGATTGTAGTAGGTCCATCTTGAGCTTGTATTAAGTCTTTCAAAATCCTTCGCATCCATACTGCTTGACATGCTGCTATTATTCTTGCTACATACTCTGCTTTAGCTGATGAGAGAGTTACTACAGGTTGCTTCTTTGATGCCTAGTCTACAACACCTGTCCCAAGATGAAATGCATATCTAGATGTACTCCTTCTATCCTCAATATTCCCTGCAAAATCACTATCTGTATATCCAACTAACTAGAAATCATCTAAAGTGGAATATAAAATGCCATGATTCATAGTTCCTACAATATATCTCAAAATCCTTTTTCCTGCTTGCCAATGTGAGGTCTTTAGTGAGTCCATGAATCTAGAGATTAAACTCACTCCATACATAATGTCTGGTCTAGTAGTAGTGAGATACATCAAACTACCAACCAGTCTTCTAAATATAGTTGAATCAAATTTTTTTTCAATATCTTCTTTATTTAATTTGGTGCCTACTACCATAGGTGTAGAAACTGAACTGCAATTTATCAATCTAAATCTTTTCAAAATATCTTTTGCATATTTACTTTGACAAATAAAAATTCCTTTGTCATTTTGAGTAACTTCAATGCCAAAAAAATATTTCATCAATCCTAGATCCGTCATTTCAAATTCCCTTTTCATTGCTGATTTAAACATATCAATAGATAAATTACCTGTGAAGATCAAATCATCAACATATAAACAAACAATCAAAATCTGACCTTGTTAATTGATCTTGGTATATAATGTAGGTTCACTAGTGCTTCTCTTGAATCCATTCTCAATCATGTATGAATCTATTTTACTGTACCAGGCTCTTGGAGCTTGCTTCAATCCATAGAGTGCCTTCTTCAACTTATAAACTTTCTCTTCATGCCTCTTATTGTTAGAATCTGATAAGATTAATAACCCAGAAAACTAGTGCAAAGAGTAAATATCTAAATTATGAATGCAGATGATACAAAATCAAAATAGCATCATAGAATTAGTCTCCAAGAGAGTAATGAATATGCTGGAAGCAAAATAGCATTAAGAGGATGCAAAAATAAGAGATGCAAATACAAGCCAGGTAGCATGCTTATATAGGCTAGGAAGAGGGAGGAGGTGGCAACACCAACCAATGAGGAGCAACCATCTATCAGACTAAAGATAGCAAAGTATCTTCCCAAGGTAGCTAATGGATGCTCACATGTAGGAAGGTGACACCTCACAACCATTCACCTAATAAGACATGCTTTATTAACCTAAGCGAGATTATTAAAAGGTGTAGGAAAAACCTAGTAAAATAGGAAAAATAAAAAACTACACTAACACTTATTTCATATCTTGGTGGTTGCTGCACATAGACTTCTTCATCCAAATATCCATTCAAAAATGTTGATTTGACGTCCATTTGGTGAACCATCCATTCGTTTTGAGCTGCAATAGGTAATACTATTCTGACAGTATCAAGTCTTGCTACAGATGCAAATGTCTCATTATAGTCAACCCCATATTCTTGTGAAAATCCCTTAGCAACTAAGCTTGCCTTATATTTGTCTACATCTCCATTAGCTTTAAACTTAGTCTTATAAACCCATTTTACACCAATAGAATTTTTGTTCTTAGGCAAATCAACTAATTCCCATGTATCATTTCTCTCAATTGATTCTATTTCATCATTCATTGCATTAGTCCAATGTTCTTCCTTAATTGCATCTTCAAAATATATAGGATCTTGAGTATATAAAGCAAAATTTGATTGCAAATCTAATTTACTTCCTTGCTCATAAATCTCACTGAAACTTCTAGTTTTCTTTCTTGATCTCAGTTGTGCAAGTATAGGGTTTGAATTATTACTTACTTGTGAATTTGAAGATTCTCTATGCTCAACTTCAATTTCTAAGTGATCTCTTTGTGGACTTTGTGGTGGAGTTCCTTCTTGGTTACTTGGTTGATCCTCTTGATCTTCATGATCCATTTTATCCTTCTCATCATATGTTATTGTTCTAGCACTTGTAACATTTGTATCTATATTTCCATCCCAAGATTTATCTTCTTTAAATACAACATCCCTACTCACAATGACTTTTCTAGTGATAGGATTAAACAACCTATATGCCTTAGATTGCTCATCATAGCCAAAAAAATTGCATTTCTCACTCTTATCATCTAACTTACTTCTAGTTTCTTTAGGAACATGTCATATGCAATAAAACCAAATACTTTGAGATGAGAAACACTATGAATCTTACCACTCCATGCTTGTTGTGGAACCATGTCCCTCACAATCTTTGTTGGACTCCTATTCAAAATATAAATTGCATAAGAAACTACCTCAACCCAATACTCATTAGGAAGATTCTTACCTTTCAACATGCTCCTTGCCATCTCCATTATTGTCCTATTTTTTCTCTCCACAACACCATTTTGTTGTGGTGTGTAACTAGTAGTAAATTGTTTTTTGATTCCATGATCCCTGCAATAATATAAAAATTCATTTGACTTATACTTTCCTCCTCTAACAGATCTCAATACCTTGATAGGTAAACCACTTTGTTTCTCAAAAAAAGCCCTAAATTCTTTAAATTTGCCAAAAGTTTTAGATTTGTATTTAAGAAAGTAAACCCATGTCTTTCTAGTAAAGTCATCAATAAATGTTAAGAAATAAATAATCTGCCCTAATGATGGTGTTTTCATTGGACCACATATATTTGAATGTACAATTCTAAAGGTACCCTTGCTCTATATGACATCCCTTTTGGAATTCTTTCTCTCTGATGTTTGGCCAAAATACAAATTTCACATGGGCTTAATGATGCTTCAATTGGGGGTAAGCCTCTTACCATTTCCTTTCTTTGCAATAAAGATAACCCTTTGAGATTTAGGTGAACATACCTCAAGTGCCATATCCATGTTTGATCTTGACTTGCTGCCTTGAAACTTGCTGCAACTTCATCAGTCATATTGCTCTTCATCCAAAGTCGAAACATTCTATTATTTTTCATTTCTACCCTTGCAATCACCAATTTACTAGGAGGCATATCAAATATAGTGCACAAATTTTTCTCAAAAATAACTCTATAACTTTTTTGACTAAGCTGCCCCATACTTATAAGATTATGTTTCAAACCAAGTACAAAGTATACATTAGAAATAGATTTCTTACCTTGCTTTGTTATAACATTGATTGTGCCTTTTCCACTCACTTTCACTATCTCATTATTTCCTAACTTCACTTCAGATTTAATTGATCTATCTAAACTTTCAAAAAACTCTTCATTTCGTGTCATATGATTTTTGTAATCACTATCTAAAAACCAAAAATCATTTGTGCTCTTTTGAGCTACATTACAAGTAATGAACAATGACTCAGAATTACTCTCAGAAAAAATTACATTTTGCTTATTGATATTAGCTTATTTTTTCCAACACTCATTTGCAAAATGTCCAAACTTCTTGCAGTAATAACATTGAACATTTTATTTATCATACTTTTGTGATTTCTAATGGTTATAGCTTCCCCTTGAGCATTGATTTCTTCTTTCTCTTGAATCTAGACTCCATTCTTCTTTTTGAAAATTATTTCTGCCTCTTCCTCTTCCTCTAAATCTAGCATTTCCTCTTCCTCTACCAAATGTCATTTTTGTTTTGAATGCATTATCCAGTGAATTACCATTACACTTGTTCAACCTGTCTTCATGATTATACAAGGATCCAAAAACCTCATCTATAGACAATGTTGTTAAATATTTAGATTCTTCAATTGCAACCACAACATTATCAAACTTAGGAGGCAAACTTCTTAAAATCTTTTCTACAACTTTTTGGTCAGAAAGCTCATCACCATTCATCCTTACTTGATTAACCACATTTATAACACGATTTGAAAATTGTTGTACAAAGTCAGACTCCTTCATTTGTAAATTCTCAAATTCTCTTCTAAGTGCTTGCAATTTGACAATCTTTACCTTACTTGTACCTTGATATGAAGTCTCAAGAATGTCCCAAGCTTGCTTGGCTGTAACAGCTGGCTTAAATTTTCCATGAACTGAGTCATCTAGAGCTTGTCCAATAATTTTCAAAGCTTTCTTACTCTTCTACCTATTCTCATCAAGTTTTTTCTTTTGGTCAGCATTTAAAGTAGACTCATCTATAGGTTCAGCATAACCAGTTAAGATTATATCTAATAACTCATAGGAATCAAATATAAGCTTCATTCTAGAAGTACAATCATCATAATTCTTTCTAGAGAACATAGGAATTGAAGCCTGAAAACTCCTTGAAGCCATGCTCGACAAATACTTATAAACAATATTCACAGATATAACAAACCCTAAATAGGGCAATAAGAAACTTACTGATCTCACAAAAGCTTTCTCTGCTATAGTCCTCCTTACATACAATCCTTATAACACCTCTTCTTAACTTGGCTATGATACCACTTGTTAGGTGGGCAGAGGCACAGTAAAATATGAAATGCAATAAATGTGCTGCGGCACAATATTTGATTATCTTTTCTTGATTGATTAAAAATGAATACATTGCACTCCTTTTATAGACAACTTTACATTCTCTAGAAATCTCTGACATTTGCTGACAAGACAATAATCTACAAGATTCTAGAAACTACTATAGCCGACAACCTAAACCTAACCTAAACCTAAACTTCTAGAAACATTTAATGACAGGTTAGAGTAGAAATTATTATTTCTAACCTATAAGATAACATGCCTATCTAAAACAAGAGAATGATAGAATTGTTACATATAGGCACACAGTGTATTGGATGCACCTCATACAAGTGCACAGTGCACATTCAATTGAAAGGGAAAATCATTGTCAGTTTTAATGTTAAGGTGGACACCAATTTGTAAGTTGTAACTGACTATAAAAAGAAAAAAAGTCAATTGAAAGGAATGCATATATGTCTAGCCGAGTAGTATGTGTTTATTAACATAGTAAGAAAGTCCTAGAGACTCAGTCCAACTGCCCCAGATGTACTCACCATGCTACACCTAAATATATTTCATGTTTCACATACACATCTGTTACCTAAATTTTATCCTCCATTAAATGAAAAGCCCTAAATATGAAAGTAATTTTTTAATACATGGTTATCATTTCTATACAACACAAAAAACAATTTGTTGAATGAAAATTAGAATAGGTATATGAAATAAAATAAAATAAATTCCACAATGAAATGTCTTTTCTCCAAATGATTTTTTTTCCCAGAGGTATTGCTATAGGTATTTTGCAATGCATGACTGAAGGTTAGTTCGATAAGGAGAAAGAAAATTCATCAATAGAGACTGGTTTTTGTGTGAAGAAACCATATGAAAGCACTCCTCTCCAAATCTATTATGTTGATGCTCTATAAGGGCCAATGGCTCTTTTCCTTAATGCAGCAAGAATGAAAGATGGTGATACGAGAATCCATTTCAGTAGGGTCCAAATATACAAGCCACCAATTTGAATAAGTATCAATAATGAAAGATTAGTTGGAAAAGACAACCCATAACCAAGCTATAAATGCAACTTGTAAGTATAGACTACTTACAACACTGCACAACTTGTAGACTCAACAAGTCATCATGCATATAAAAAATAAACACTAAGAACCATATCATCATGAGACCAATCTGAAATATGAATTGAGAATACTAAATAAACCATGCCAAACCTATACCAAATCTGAACTAATGTATAGAGCTCTCCAAGAGCTTTTTGTCGATTATTCAAAGTCAAAAATCTAACTCCATATGCCCAAGTTATGCTCTAATCCATGCTGAAAATAAATAATATCTAAGTTTCAAGCTCTTAAAACCTAACAAATATCAAAATTATAGAACCAAACCTATACCAAGTTGTAGTGCTTTAAATTAGCTTTCAAAAGCCTATAAGAAGTCTAAAATTCAATATCTTCAGAGAAAGGTTTTACTAAGACAATCTTTTGAAAAATTTTGAAAGGATTAAATTTGACGGTCATCATGAGCTAAAACTGAAAAACTCTTTCATCACCTCACAACATAGTCAAACAAGGGCATATTATATGTAAAGAGCCTTGCTCAAACTGGTCACAAATTACCCTAATTTACTACTTGTAATAAATGGTTGCAAGATCATCAATGAATATAATTCTTTCTTTCATCTATTAATGCACTAAGAGAATAGGATGCATCTACATCCAAGACATCTTTACAAGATCTGAATACAAACTAATATCAAATCCAAAAATTTGGTATCATATATATAAATAAATGCTTAATTCTAATAAAGACTAACACCTATAATAGTAGAATATAATATGCATGAATAAATAGAAGAAACCTAGTTCTTGAAGTCTCTTTGAGTCTCCACTAGCAACGTAATCAATATCTCCAGCTATTATGCCTTAATGACAAGGTAATACAATGTTCCTACAACAAGCTCCTATAGCAAATGCCCTACTTATTCTTCCTCTTCACATCTGGCCCTTAGCCACAAATTTGGCACAATGAAGTGACTATAATACCACCTCCAATCGGTAATAATTCAGGTGATGTTTCACACCCTCAAAAATGCTATCATTGTGAGTTTTTGTTCCCAAAGACAAACTGATTATCTGTAGGCCCTAGGCTCCACAAATACACATGCAAATGTTAATAACAAATCTGAATGCCTTCCCATGAGGCTCTTTCCTTTATTTATATTATTCATGCCCCCCCTTCTAGAAGAATCATAAGTGTTATCTTATCGCACTGTTCTGAAAGCTTCCTCCTTTCAAACAATAGATGAGTTGTGATTCTCGATGATTCCCTAACATTAAATTAATTAAATATAAAGTCATCTTTTTAATTTTTAAATTATTTAATGACTTTATAAGAAATCAATTTAATTATTTCCACTTAGCCTTCGAAGGATGAAAGGCTAAGAAATATATTGAGAGGCTAAAGAGATGGGGACATTACATTATATATCAAAATTTATTAAAACATTGACCTAGATCCAATGGTGAGGTTTGGTTTTTCCTAGGAGGTCATTTTTACAAGCTATCCCCTAAAACCCTCATTTAAATGAAACATCCGAAAAACTCTTTTGTCCTACAATTTTACATCCCCAAAATCTAAGAACATCCCATCATAACAACAAACCCAAAACCATCAGATCTACAATAATAAACTCATATATCTTGCCCTTTCTTTTATCCTCACATGTATTCCCATGGATCCAATCTAGGGTTACAACAATAAAACCATTGCTTTGATACCACTTGTAAGGAAACTTGCAATAAAAAATATAGCCATTTGCACATAATCGTAATAGATCTAAAATATATATGTAATTAAAATCCACATGCAAGAAAATAGACAATATTACGATAAGATGTGACACACGTTATACCTTGGGAAACCCTCATTAAGGAAAAACCAACCTCCAAAAGCATCCATCACCACGTATTATTTAGCAAAAATACTATTGCAATACAACCCTAGAAGCCTTTAAAGCCATAGACACAATTGAGTAATCTATGTGAACAAGTAGGAATCCACACATCCCATGCCATACTTCCAACCTTCAGAGTTACTCCATTGGCTAACCTGTCAAGCCTTGTCCTACTCGACTCTTGCCTTTTCCCTTTTATCTTCTCACTTACCATACAAAAACTACCTTGTGATTTCTTATATAGTAGCAAGTCCCAAAAATGACTAAGTGGTATTACATAAACCATGTGCTACCTAACCCATTGACTCCACGTTTAATATTGGAAATTTAATTTCTTTTCTCTAATATTAAATAATTACATCAAATATTATCACAATGTTATAATACAACTAATCAAGTATATCCCACGGGAATCTTTACATGTTGTACATCCATCTAGGTGCAACATTAAATAATAAAATAAAATAATACAATATAACAATATTATGCAATGTGTCCAACACACATTATCTCAACACTTAATTTGGTCAAATTCTCTTTATTTTGATATTGACTCTAAAGACATGTTAGGTAGTCTTTGTCTTTGACTTTTTCCATTTCAAGCAAGCCCAACACATGGTTTTCTAGCACTCAAACTATGTAATGGCTCATTAATTTTACTAGTGTTTATGCCCCAATTCAGCGAGTGCTAGCAAGGCTTACTATGAGAAAATCCTTCAAGATAACACATCCAATAGTACTGATAAGTGGAAGGTTATGAGGACTATAATAACCCTCTTAAAAAGGGAGTAGTTAAAAAAGGAGTCATCACGTCTCAAAATCTTATGGATGAGATAAATTATGAAATTAAGGTACTTAATAATCACGATAAGGCAAGTAGTAAAAATGGGGTCATTTCACTTATTTCCATTTAGAACATAAACACTTAAGGAAATGAAATGTAATTATTTCAAGAAGTGCTTGAGTTATAATAGTATGGTAATGAAAGATCCACATGTATTATAGATTTTTTAGTATTATTTCTTCCTGAAGAAGTTTATTATTAAGAGAAAAATTCAGTTATCTTGGCTCTACAACTAGTTAAAATAGGAGGGAAATTGAGAATAAGGGAAACCAATAATTGTGAAAATAGAGGAAGGGGGTCTGGTTACCTACATGAAGAAAATGAAAATAGAAAAGGAAAATGTACCGAACCTATTCCTAAAGGGTTGAATAATAGAGAAGTAATCCTAGGTGGGAGGAAAATGTAGCTCAATGTATTGGTATAGAAATTATGAATCTTAGTGGTAAATATAAGCTTTTTATCTATGACGTAAAGTATACAGAGATGGGTTTTAGGAAATTTGCGAAAGAAATGAATGGTAAATTGGTTAAAGTGAAGGGTGGTATTTATACTATTTCATCTATTAAATTTATTTAATGGTTTGTTCTTCCTTCTTTAACGTAGTATGATTTTCTTGAAAGGAGTTATGATAGGACTCATACTTATCACTTTTTGCTATTTAATCACCTTAGATATAAAAAAGAGTTTATTTTCCCTTCTACCTTCTATGCTTCCCATCCCATAGTATCAATACTATAGGGTCTAAACCTAATAAAATAATCTTTCATGTGGGTCTTATGAGGATGATTAATAATTATGTGAAAAAATTGTCCTTGGCCCTATTCCAAGGTATATTTCAGAATAATGTAGTAAGATAGAAGGTTTTATGAAAAAATGAACAAATTTAAATGGATATTAGGTGAATTATAAATTGCTTCTTCTAGATCTTCAAAAAGGAAGAATTCTAAGGTTAATTATATAGAGGTTATCTTGTTACAAGAAGAAGAATATGAGTATGAAGAAGAAAACATTGTGTTGAGGGGAGGGGGAAAGCAGAGATGGATACAAAAATGGCTAAGGTTAATTATGAGCTAGTGGAAAGACTATTTGGGGCCAACAATATCACTATTTACCCTCCTTCACCATCTTTGGTTAGTGATGAGATAAGATCTTTTATGGATACCAAAGTAAAAGATAGCTAGAATATGTAGGAGAAAGTGGAAGGAAAAGGACTGAAATAAGTCATAAGACCTATTGACTATGATGAGTCTATTGAGCATGGTCTAATTATGTATTCACAAGGAGCTAAAGGAAATGAGATTGAGAACCAAAGTTAGAGTCATAAACCTAATGAAAAGATGAACAAAGCTTCTTAGGAAGAAAAAGAAAAGATAAAGGCTAGGATTCCAATGCTAATAGTGGTTGGTGAGGATGAATTTAATGTTAATCTTATGGAGGAAGATGTCAATGATTTGGCAGTTGATCCTTGTCATGGTGTTTTAAAAATAATAAAAGAGGTCTCCCTCTACTCTCACAAATCCAATAAGAATACCTTCCATTCCTTTAAAATATAGATCTCTAGAAGGAAAAATTTGGGGGTTATAGAGTAAACCTAGAGTTGATTGAAGAGTTGACGAGAAAATTTGACAAAATGTAAAATGTGACCAAAGATTCTTTGTGTAGATGCCAACTTGAAACTACTTTTGAGTGTATGAATAAAGTGCTTAGTAATTTAGATTTGGGAAAGGAGGTGAAGCTTGTGCTCAATCTAGATGAAGCAAAGAATAAATAGGAGGATGCAGGTCATGGAAAACATATCCGATCTAACAAAAAAAAGAAGCAAAAGAAATGGAATGAGATACACCAAAAAGATATTAAAAATGTCATAGAAAATATTAAAGGCATTCCATAGAAGTGTAAAGATAAGGTGGAAGAGTTAATCTAGGTTATTTCAATAGTATGTTGTCCCATTTTTCCTACTATGGTTAGACTGTTAGTATTTTAGTTTGTCTTGAGTTAACGTGTTTGTTATTTTAAAGTTAACGATGATTTTGGCTTTGGGTGTGTCAGTTATTTTAAATGCTATTTCATTTTGGGTCTTTCAAGTTTAAATATTTCAATTAAACATTTGGGGTTTGAGGTCCCTTATAAAAAAACATGTTTTATCATTAATCAAGAATAAATCTTTATAAAATAATTATATTAGATAATTAATTGGATGTTTTTCCTTCTATTTAATTATTAAATTATTAATTTACTTTTCAAAAATCCAACATGTCTTTTCTTCACTAGGATGTGCACTTTCAATATGATTTAGTTTATCTATGCTTACACATTTTTTAAAAAAATATTAATAAGAAGTTATTATTTTCCTTCATAATTTTGCAACATATAAAAAATTACTTCTAATAACTAGGGTTTATTTCTACTAAATTCAATGAAATTTTTCTAATAAATTATGTATAAAGAACCTAAAAAGTAATTGTTAGTTGTAAAAAAATTATATTTTTATTTGTACATAAATGTACATCTCATCTTTTATAAACTTTTCACATCTTAAAAAAGAATTACTTTGACTTTACAAACATTAATATCATACATAACAATAATGAAGTTCTATAAATATTGTAAAAATGCTTGAATCGATGTAGAATCTCATGAAGAAGATAGGTTATACATGTATCTAATCTAAGGGACAAACACCACCTATTTATTGGCTTAGGGAAAGATATGATGACATGTTTCTTTTAAGGTTAGTTGAAGATAAGTACTAGTATTTAGTGGTTAAGGCAAGACATGATATACAATCCTAATATTTAAGGTTTACATATTGAGTGTAAAGATTGCCCCTGCAAAACCAATGACACAGTAGCATTCTTTGTAAAATGGAGAAGTCAAAGAGAGTCAAGGTCCTTTGAATATTGACCAATCAACATTAATTCTTAATTATAATTAAATTTAAAAGAGATTCATATATTATATAACACTTACCCAAATAGTGAGATGGTATGAACAAGATGATCAATTTGAAAGTGTAACGCCCCACCAAGGGATCCAAAAGAATTAACCTAAAGTTTCACTAAGTTTGCTAAACATTTTTTTTTTAAAAGTAAGAAAGTATGACATACACATCAAACAAATAGTAGCGGAAGCAATAACATGTAATCATCGACAAACATACATTGCAAGTTACATTTCTTAAAGATCCCAAGATGTTTAGTCACGTTTAAATTTAATTAATTCTAAGTCTAACAACTATCACATACATATAAAAGAATAATCAGAAACTCCAATGTCCATAATATACATTTGTTCCGAATGCTCCTTGGCAAATTAATTCGGAATGCTCAATCATCCACTGTACATGTCACAGGGTATGAAAGGCTTAAAAGAATATACATATGTAAAGATCAAGATACAACATCCTCAAATCCATGATACAAAGTACAGTAAAAATATATGGAACTATTCACCATACATGATACATCCATACATCCATAATGATAAAACATCTATCATAAAATCTAACCATCCATCATACTAATCCAAGAACATAGTGTAGGTAAATGCCAATCACGAGATCTCCAACCACGGTGACCACGGAACGGACCTCAATGGTAAGAGTAAAAGCACTACCACCCGACCGCGTGGAACCTAAATGGTCCACTCCCACCGCGTTGAGGAGATAGTCTCAAGTCCCAAATAGGATAACAAAAACACCTATAATAAAAATTACTCTCTAAGTCCAGGAAATCCTATAAGTATGCTAACTCAAGGGTTCCTAAAAAGATCGACATCTAAAACCCAGAGGTACCACAAGACACGTAGGAAACCTAATATGCCAGCGGGAAAGTGTCATCGCAAAAGTCATGTAGAAGTTACCCGAACAATCCCTTAGGAATCTCGGGTCCCTACTGATCCTACGGCCACTAGTATCCTCTCGTACTGACGAGGCATACTATGGAATGCAAGGTCGTAACCAAGCATCCTCTCTACCCCATCCTAGTCTGTACTAGCACTCATGGCATGGGAGAGAACATACAATTATCTTGTTAGGTTCATTTTCTCTCATTTAGTGTAAATGTTTTCACTTATTAAAAATGACTTACAATGGGTTTCTCAAGGCAGCCTCTTAGGGCTCCGACCCCCATTGCAAGCCACTTCCCGACTCTACACATAGATAACCTACCCTAGCTCATGAACTCGTAAAATAAAGAATCATAATAAAACCATCTCAGTCCTATACGAGCAACTGAAAAAACATCATAAACAGATAATCCACAAATTATATCAGTTCTTCATGAGCAACAGATAACATCAAATAGTAATCATGTAATCATGACAGTTCTCTATCAGCAACTGAAGGCATCAAAGATAAGTCACAAAATCCAATGGTTCTCTAATGAGCAACCAAAAAGTAATACAAGTATAACTGATCGAGACTCAGAAATGGTTATCAAATATAACTGATCGAGACTCAAAAATGGTTAAGTTAGGTATTCTCAAATGCATACACCTCAGCTTCACACAAGGAAACTGGAAAGCAATAACAAACCGTAACACAATCATGTCATAGAGCACTTCATCACATTACCATGGTCGGGTTAAGAAAGATTGAGACCAATTCATCATGACATCACATTCACAACCCCCGAGCCTCTGGTAACAACCTAAACTGGTCGACGCTAAACCGACCCCAAAACATTCAAAGTACAAAGACAACATCAAAGTCTCAGGGATTGGATCTGAAAGTATATTATTTGAGTTAAGGTAAGGTTTATGTTTCAGTTTAATGTCGAATTCAAGTAACAAAGTTTTCATATTTACCCCCTTTACGATTAACCCTTTCTATAATAACTTCCATTAAGTCAATCTTCCAAATCTACTATCTAATTAGATAGTATTCATTATTAATTAACTTTAATTAAACTAATTTTAGTTAAAGTAATCAATAATCATTTGATCTAATTACTTATTTTAATCTATCCATTAATTGTTAAATTATTAATATTTAACCAAAATTATCAATAATTTAATATTTACCATTTACGTGAAATACATTTAATATTTATTATTTAAGTATTAATAAAATAAAACTTTTATTAAATAAAAATATATAATAATTTTATTAATTAAAAATTATAATTAATAATAAAAAATCATTTTTGTAAATAATATATTAAAGAAAAACGAATTAACAAACTATATATTTTTTTTAAAAAAAATTTAAAAAAAAAAAAAAAAAAAAATCAAACTCATTTATTATAAAACCGTCAGCTTATATAAGCCGACGGCCTACCGTAGTCCTGCGGACGCAGGGCCTGTGGCAGCAGGTACGTCGTACCTGCAGTCGCAGTACCTGCGACGCAGGTCTGTCGGCTAAGCCGACCGTGGGGGGTGGGCACGGGGTAATTCGCTCCCCCCCCCCACAAACTTATAAAAATTATTATGTTTAAATTTTATTTTTTTTTAAAAAGGGGTACAATCAATATATATATAAACATTTTAAAACTATATATATATTAAAATAATTAATTTTTTTTTAAATATATATATATATATATAAATATATGCTTTGAAAGATTGTTTCCTCCTCTATCTTGATATAGAAAATATAGTCATTCATCCAAACGTTCAATCTAGAATCTCAGTATTAAATTCAACCCTTCCCATTTAAATCTCATGTATAAAGAAGTTTATAAACAAGTAACTGATAAATACCAATATCGTAATGTTTAAGTATTCTTCACAAGGAATTTCAGATTTACAAACCCCAGACACAAAGAAGACAGGAAAGGATAATTGCGTATTAAATCGATAATCGAAAACACAAGACCCTACCTGATCTTGATGCTATTATGCAATCTCCAGGAACTGTAAAAGAATTCGCTCCTCTCAATAACCTTCCTCTGGAAAACTTTCTTGGTATCAGCTTTTTGAAATTCGCTTCCAAAATTGTCTCCCCCCACAAAAATTCTCGTCCAACTTCGTATATCCCAAAAATGAACCCCCAAAGTTGTGATAAGCAAATTCTCCTCAATTCGGGGTACTAATTGTGCGTTTACCCGAGAAGACTCTTTGCACAACTCAGTTAACTCCAAATTAACTTTTATTATCTTTTCTTATTCTTTTGCATTCAACTTTCATGCACATTAAGTTGAATTATTAAATAACTTTATTTAAAATTTCACTTGACTTCAATTCTTAATTAATTTATTACTTTAAATCTTATGTGCACTTTTAAGAAATTAAAATAACATTATTAATTTTTATAATTTAATCTTTTAATTTAATTCTTATATTTAACTCATGTTTAGATCATGCGATCTAGAATTCTTAATAAATTAATATCTTTCAACTTTTTAATTTATTTTAGAATTTAATTGATAACATATTTAATTAATTTAAATAACAATAATATTTAGCATTTATTTAAAAATGAACTCCAAATATATTATTATTAAATTAAATAAATATTATCCTGTTCTAAATATATCTTGAACTTTAATTTCCAACTTTAATTCTTTTATTTAATTAATTAATTAATTAATTAAATATAAAGATATCATAATAATTCCTTATTAAATTAAATCATTAATTAGTCTTTTTAATTAGACTTAATTAATAGAAAATACACCAAGGACTCATAAAGCAACATACGAAAACCCATCATAGAAAAATACATACCAAATCAAACAAAAGGGTTATAATCACAAAATTACATCATTTGATGCATTCGGAGGGTACTTAACTCAGATACTTGTCCTAATTATCAATTAGGACAATTGGCTAAAGGGTTTAGGATTTGGACTTAAGAGTTTATCTCCCCTCTCTTACCATTGAGACAGTGCGATAGGGTATGCTCATCCTGACAATTCAGGAAAGTCGATACTCGGTACCTGCAACCTGCATAAAATCCACGCATGTATGAACACAATATTCTAAGCTAAACAGGCAATGGCGGGAAGTGGTGCATCGTGTAGATCCCGACTAGCAGGTGACTATGACTCCCTTCCTTAACTGTATCAGAAACACCATACATAAATAAAACAACACGCACACCATACACATGCAGTATGGGGTAAGTATCCATAAGAGGCACATGAAATAATAAGCCATCTAACTAATCATCATCGATAACTAAAACTATTGAATAATCATCATACATGCACGAAATATAGAGTACCAAGTAATCTCATCATATAATAAACTGAGTGTAAACGTCGTCTGATAATCTCTAAAATAATGATACTACTCATCAAACATAAATTGGCCTAAAAGAGTTTGGCAATCATATCATAAATGTAGCTCAAAAAATGTAAACTAGGGGCAGGCACTACATCCACCCCCCCTAGACTTAGGCTTACTCCTAGAAGCCTATAAACAAATAGGGATATAAATCTCGTAATCTAGATGCATCCTCCCATGTAGTTGAAGGGTCATCAGTAGGGTCCCATTGGACCCTTACCTGCTCTATGCTTCGACCCCTAAGGGTCAACTCCCGCTGCTCCAGAATACGTATTGGCTCCAAAGCCAGCTGCCCGTCCTCTACCTGCAATGCATTCCAATCAAGAATATGTACAACATTAGGGCTATACTGTCTAAGTACTGAAACATGGAAAACATCGTGAATGCGAGCAAGGCTGGGCGGTAAAGCAAGACGATAGGCAACTGGGCCAATCCTCTCAAGAACATCGAATGGTCCCACAAAGCGAGGTGCTAGCTTCGAGCCCTTTCCATAATGGATCGGACTCTTTCGCGGATGCACTCTCAAGAAAACCTTCTCTCCCACAGCAAACTGCTTATCTGACCTATGTGCATCAGCATACTTCTTCTGCCTATCCTGTGCCATTGTCAAGTGCTCTCGGATACGCACCACCTGTTGCTCCATGTCACGAAGCATCTCTGGGCCCAACAGGATGCGATCCTCAAGGCTATCCCAACTCAAAGGTGTACGACAAGGGCACCCATATAAGGCTTGGAAAGGTGCCATGCCAATAGAACTGTGATACCCGTTGTTGTAAGCAAACTCCACTAGGTAGAGATAGTCCTCCCAATGAGTCTGCCTATCCATCATGTACATCCTCAACATATCTTCGAGAACCTGATTCACTCTCTCTGTCTGCCCATCTGTCTCTGGGTGATATGCTGAACTGAAATTCAACTGCGCTCCAAGATCATGCTGTAGTGATGTCCAAAATGCGGAAGTGAAAACATGATCCCTATCCGAAATGATCTTTCGGGGAATACCATGTAGTCTCACAATATCACGCATGAAGACATTAGCTACTGAAGCTGCAGTATAGGAAGACCTGATTAGTGCAAAATGTGCCACCTTGGTCAACCGGTCAACGGTGACCATGATAGCATCATGACGACGAAGAGTCATAGGTAATCCTAGTATGAAATCCATAGAGATGATGTCCCACTTCCATGAAGGAACGAGATTCGGTTGCAAAAGTCCTGCCGGATGCTGGTGTTCTGCCTTGACTCTCTGATACTCAAGACATCTAGCCACAAAATCAGCAATGTCGCGCTTCATCTCGGAGCAATAGAATAAATGTCGCAAATCTGCATGCATCTTCTTGACACCTGGATCTGTCGAGTAAGGTGCACGATGGGCCTCTGATAGGATCAATATGTGAAGCTCATCTAGTAGCGGCACATAGATCCTTCCTGAATGTCTCAAAAGGCCATCTGACTCTAGGACATAGCCTAAAAACTTACCCTCCAAGGGTCTCCCTGAATTGATCTCACTGCACACCTCCAGATATCATGAATCAGTGGGGAGTGCCTGAAGTATCTGACATCTCAAACTGACACTAAGAGTCATAGATGATATCACATGTTTCCTGCAACTCAAAGCATCAGCTACAACATTCTCCTTCCCCTGGATATACTTTACCTCAAAGTCATACTCGCACAAAAACTCCATCCAACGCCTTTGCCTAGCATTCAGATTAGGCTGCGTGAATGTGTACTGAAGACTATGATGATCGCTATGTAGTTCAAATCTGTGTCCCAACAAGAAATGTCTCCATCTCACTAAGGCATGAACTACTGCTGCTAACTCAAGGTCATGTGTAGGATAATTCAACTCATGATCCTTGAGTTTGCGTGACTCATATGCAATCACTCGACCATTCTGCATTAGAACTGCTCCAATACCCTCAAGGGAAGCATCTGTACACACCATGAAATCACCTTCTAGATTAGGTACTGCTAAGATCGGTGCACTGGTCAAAAGCTCTTTGAGTTTTTGAAATGCTTCAACACACTTTTCTGTCCAAAGAAACTTCTTTCCTTTCCTCTGAAGGGAGGTAATAGGGTGTGCTATTCTGGAGAATTTTTGAACAAATCTGCGATAATACCCAGCTAGACCCATGAAACTACGAATCTCCGACAGTAGTGGGTGTAGGCCAATCTACTATTGCCTGGATCTTTGTAGGGTCTACAGAGATACCTTCGCCTGAAATAACGTGTCCCAAATACTATATCTCTGATTGAAAGAAATCACACTTTGCCGCATTGGCATACAGTTGATTATCTCTCAAGCACTGCAAAACTAAACTCAAATGTTCCTCATGTTCCTTTTGGGACCTAGAATATATCAGAATATCATCGAGGAACACAAGAACAAATCTATCAAGATAGGAACGGAACACCCCATTCATTAAGTACATGAAAACTGATGGAGCATTCGTCAGCCCAAAGGGTACCACTGTGAACTCATAATGCCCGTAGCGAGTTCGGAAGGTAGTCTTATGAATATCAGCCTCCTTGATGCGAAGTTGATGGTATCCTGACTTAAGATCAATCTTAGAGAACACTGTAGCTCCCTTGATCTGATCAAATAAATCATCAATCCTTGGTAAAGGATACCTGTTCTTTATTGTCACCTTATTTAGCTGTCTGTAATCAATGCAAAGGCGCAAAGAACCATCCTTCTTCTTCACAAAGAGCACTGGAGCTCCCCATGGTGATACACTAGGTCGAATACTACCCTTGGCCAAAAGTTCCTCTAACTGCAAACGCAACTCACTTAGCTCTTGAGTGGTCATACGGTAAGGAGCTCTAGAGATAGGTTTCGCTCCTGGAGTGAGCTCGATGCTAAAATCAATGTCTCTCTTCGGAGGCATGCCTGGAATCTCACTCGGAAAGACATCAGCATACTCCTGTAAAATAGGGTGATCTAGGGTCTTCCTCGTAGAGTCTTCCTCATCAAGCTCATTTACCGTAACAGCAAATACCTGACATCCCTTACGAAAGCTTCGCTTAAGTTGCATAGCAGAGATCATCTGTAGGGATATAGGCCTCGGTATCCCCACAATCTCAACATCCTTCCCTTTGTCATCCTGACACATAATGGTCTTCTTTCTGCAGTCTATACTAGCCCTATGAGAGCCAAGCCAATCCATACCTAAGACCACATCGTAGGAGCCAAGAGGAATAACTCAAAAATTGACTGAAGTCTCAAACCCTCCTATGCTAAGTCCACACTTATGAACTACCGAATCTGTGGAAACTTTAGTGCCTGAGGCTAGTTCCACTTGCCAACCATGATCTTGCTTAACCGACTCTAGCTTACACTTGTCAACTAGAGATGGAGAAATGAAAGAATCTGTAGCACCTGAATCAAATAATACAGAGAGAGGTGTACCTCGGATAGCTCCTGTAGTCTCAACTACTGTCCCCTGATGGTCTGCCTGACGGTGATCCACCGCTGTAAATACTCTATGAGATCCACCTGTATTTCTGACTTTAGGCTCAGATGCCGCTGGCCTGGGTCCTGAATACTGAGATGCTCGCTGTGGGCAGTATGCTGCAATATGACCAATCTGTCCACATGAATAACATCCCATGCCTCTGCCAGATCCTCTCCCTATAGGTGGTGCATTCGACCGCTGGTGGCTACCCCTGCTAGCAAAAGACTGGTTTCTTTATGCAGGCCGAGATTGCTGATTCTGTCTATTACGTTGAGCATTGTGATTGATCCTAGAGTTGGATCCACCGCCACCACTCTGTGCCTGAGGGTAAAATCCCTTATGCTGCTGAGGCTGCTGCTGAGAATGCTGCTGAGAATACTGATTCCTCCTAGGGAAGGGAGGCTTCCTGATTCCATCGGAATTGTGGTTGCCCTTAGATCCTGCTATAGTAGGCGCTCCCACAAATCCTCCTTGCCCAAAGTTGACACTCTGATCTACCAGGATAGCTCGATGTACCGCATCCTTGAGGGTCTTAGGCTCAAATACCTTAACACCCCCAATAAAATGATTGTTCAAGCCTCAAATGAAATGTTGTGCCAATTGTGCTGGGTTGTCACTGAATCTCGAAAAAGGCATGAGCTCATAGAACTTGCGCTCATACTCTAGAACGGTTATAGTGAACTGTCTCAGGTTATGGAACTCATCTGCTCTATGCTGCTTCCATTCCTCTGGTAGGAATCGCTCATGAAAACTGTCCAAGAAAATCTCCCAAGTGACACTACCCATGTCAATGCTCAACTTCTTCTCCTCAATAGTCCACCAGGTGGCTCCAAATAACTCTAGATTGGTAATGGCAAACCTCGCTTTGACATTACTGTCAAAGTCCTGCATAGCAAAAATCCTGTCAAGGGCAATAAGCCACTGCTCAGCTACATACCTAGAACCTTGCCCATTAAAGGGCTTGATCTTGGACCTCTGAAGATCCTTCATCTGAGAAGATACTATGAATCTATGCCGATCCCTTTGAGGACTCCTAGATCTGCGTCTATGCTCATGTCCAACCTGGTGTGCTCTATCCTACTCAAGAACAGGAGGTAAGCGATCAATAAGGGTTCGCATCATTTGCCTCAGATCAACCTCCTCAGAGTCAACATGTCCCTCTTCGTGGTTCTCTTCCTGATGCTCACTGACATGCTCTTCCCTATTCTCTTCCTGAATGGGGCTCTCATGGATAGACTCATGAACACTAACATCTCTGCCTCATCCATGGCCTCTGCCATGGCCAAGGCTACGGCCCCTAACGGAAGATCTCGTCCTAGATACCATCCTACAATAATATCCAAGACACAAGATACTAAAATAACCATGAAACATACTACTGAAATACATAGATAAAAGACACATGTTTTGCAAACAAGATATTTTCAGTTTTCAGTTTACCTATAATTTCAGTTTAAGTATAATTTCAGTTTTGAAGTTTTGAGTGTCGAAGTATGAATAAAATAGGTAACTAATAGTTTATATATTGCTTGAGTTCAACTAGCTTCAAGTTTTAGTTTAAGGTTTGCATTTTTATTCAACTAGTTAACACTAGTGGCGTTCCAATATACCCAGAGCTCCCAATGTAGAAACTTGGGCTCTGATACCAGATGTAACGCCCCGCCAAGGGATCCAAAAGAATTAACCTAAAGTTTCACTAAGTTTGCTAAACATTTTTTTTTTAAAAGTAAGAAAGTATGACATACACATCAAACAAATAGTAGCGGAAGCAATAACATGTAATCATCGACAAACATACATTGCAAGTTACATTTCTTAAAGATCCCAAGACGTTGAGTCACGTTTAAATTTAATTAATTCTAAGTCTAAAAACTATCACATACATATAAAAGAATAATCAGAAACTCCAATGTCCATAATATACATTTGTTCTGAATGCTCCTTGGCAAATTAATTCGGAATGCTCAATCATCCACTGTACATCTCACAGGGTATGAAAGGCTTAAAAGAATATACATATGTAAAGATCAAGATACAACATCCTCAAATCCATGATACAAAGTACAGTAAAAATATATGAAACTATTCACCATACATGATACATCCATACATCCATAATGATAAAACATCTATCATAAAATCTAACCATCCATCATACTAATCCAAGAACATAGTGTAGGTAAATGCCAATCACGAAATCTCCAACCATGGTGACCACGGAATGAACCTCAATGGTAAGAGTAAAAGCACTACCACCCGACCGCGTGGAACCTAAATGGTCCACTCCCACCGCGCTGAGGAGATAGTCTCAAGTCCCAAATAGGATAACAAAAACACCTATAATCAAAATTACTCTCTAAGTCCAAGAAATCCTATAAGTATGCTAACTCAAGGGTTCCTAAAAAGATCGACATCTAAAACCCAGAGGTACCACAAGACACGTAGGAAACCTAATATGCAAGTGGAAAGTGTCATCGCAAAAGTCATGTAGAAGTTACTCGAGCAATCCCTTAGGAATCCCGGGTCCCTACTGATCCTGCGGCCACTAGTATCCTCTCGTACTGACGAGGCATACTATGGAATGCAAGGTCATAATCAAGCGTCCTCTCTACCCCATCCTAGTCTGTACTAGCACTCATGGCATGGGAGAGAACATACAATTATCTTGTTAGGTTCATTTTCTCTCATTTAGTGTAAATGTTTTCACTTATTAAAAATGACTTACAATGGGTTTCTCAAGGCAGCCTCTTAGGGCTTCGACCCCCATTGCAAGCCACTTCTCGACTCTACACATAGATAACCTACCCTAGCTCATGAACTCGTAAAACAAAGAATCATAATAAAACCATCTCAGTCCTATACGAGCAACTGAAAAAACATCATAAAAAGATAATCCACAAATTATATCAGTTCTTCATGAGCAACAGATAACATCAAATAGTAATCATGTAATCACGACAGTTCTCTATCAGCAACTGAAGGCATCAAAGATAAGTCACAAAATCCAATGGTTCTCTAATGAGCAACCAAAAAGTAATACAAGTATAACTGATCGAGACTCAGAAATGGTTATCAAATATAACTGATCGAGACTCAAAAATGGTTAAGTTAGGTATTCTCAAATACATACACCTCAGCTTCACACAAGGAAACTAGAAAGCAATAACAAACCGTAACACAATCATGTCATAGAGCACTTCATCACATTACCATGGTCAGGTTAAGAAAGATCGAGACCAATTCATCATGACATCACATTCACAACCCCCGAGCCTCTGGTAACAACCTAAACTGGTCGACGCTAAACCGACCCCAAAACATTCAAAGTACAAAGACAACATCAAAGTCTCAGGGATTGGATCTGAAAGTATATTATTTGAGTTAAGGTAAGGTTTATGTTTCAGTTTAATGTCGAATTCAAGTAACAAAGTTTTCATATTTACCCCCTTTACGATTAACCCTTTCTATAATAACTTCCATTAAGTCAATCTTCCAAATCTACTATCTAATCAGATAGTATTCATTATTAATTAACTTTAATTAAACTAATTTTAGTTAAAGTAATCAATAATCATTTGATCTAATTACATATTTTAATCTATCCATTAATTGTTAAATTATTAATATTTAACCAAAATTATCAATAATTTAATATTTACCATTTATGTGAAATACATTTAATATTTATTATTTAAGTATTAATAAAATAAAACTTTTATTAAATAAAAATATATAATAATTTTATTAATTAAAAATTTTAATTAATAATAAAAAATCCTTTTTGTAAATAATATATTAAAGAAAAATGAATTAACAAACTATATATTTTAAAAAAAATAAATAAAAAATAAAAAATAAAAATAAAAAAAATCAAACTCATTTATTATAAAACCATCGGCTTATATAAGCCGACGGCCTGCCGCAGTCCTGCAGACCCAGGGCCTGCGGCAGCAGGTACGTCGTACCTACGATGCAGGTCTATCGACTAAGCCGACCGTGCGGGGTGGGCACGGGGTAATTCCCTCCCCCCCCCACAAACTTATAAAAATTATTATATTTAATTTTTTTTTTTTAAAAAGGGGTACAATTAATATATATATAAACATTTTTAAACTATATATATATTAAAATAATTAATTTTTTTTTTTAATATATATATATAAATATATGCTTTGAAAGATTGTTTCCTCCTCTATCTTGATATAGAAAATATAGTCATTCATCCAAACGTTCAATCTAGAATCTCGGTATTAAATTCAACCCTTCCCATTTAAATCTCATGTATAAAGAAGTTTATAAACAAGTAACTGATAAATACCAATATCGTAATGTTTAAGTATTCTTCACATGGAATTTCAGATTTACAAACCCCAGACACGAAGAAGACAAGAAAGGATAATTGCGTATTAAATCGATAATCAAAAACACAAGACTCTACCTGATCCTGATGCTATTATGCAATCTTCAGGAACTGTAAAAGAATTCGCTCCTCTCAATAACCTTCCTCTGGAAAACTTTCTTGGTATTAGCTTTCTGAAATTCGCTTCCAAAATTGTCTCCCCCCCAAAAATTCTCGTCCAACTTCGTATATCCCAAAAATGAACCCCCAAAGTTCTGATAAGCAAATTCTCCTTAATTCGGGGCACTAATTGTGCGTTTACCCAAGAAGACTCTTTGCACAACTCAGTTAACTCCAAATTAACTTTTATTATCTTTTCTTATTCTTTTGCATTCAACTTTCATGCACATTAAGTTGAATTATTAAATAACTTTATTTAAAATTTCACTTGACTTCAATTCTTAATTAATTTATTACTTTAAATCTTATGTGCACTTTTAAGAAATTAAAATAACATTATTAATTTTTATAATTTAATCTTTTAATTTAATTCTTATATTTAACTCATGTTTAGATCATGCGATCTAGAATTCTTAATAAATTAATATCTTTCAACTTTTTAATTTATTTTAGAATTTAATTGATAACATATTTAATTAATTTAAATAACAATAATATTTAGCATTTATTTAAAAATGAACTCCAAATATATTATTATTAAATTAAATAAATATTATCCTGTTCTAAATATATCTTGAACTTTAATTTCCAACTTTAATTCTTTTATTTAATTAATTAATTAATTAATTAAATATAAAGATATCATAATAATTCCTTATTAAATTAAATCATTAATTAGTCTTTTTAATTAGACTTAATTAATAGAAAATACACCAAGGACTCATAAAGCAACATACGAAAACCCATCATAGAAAAATACATACCAAATCAAACAAAAGGATTATAATCACAAAATTACATCATTTGATGCATTCGGAGGGTACTTAACTCAGATACTTGTCCTAATTATCAATTAGGACAATTGGCTAAAGGGTTTAGGATTTGGACTTAAAAGTTTATCTCCCCTCTCTTACCATTGAGACAGTACGATAGGGTACGCTCATCCTGACAATTCAGGGAAGTCGATACCCGGTACCTGCAACCTGCATAAAATCCACGCATGTACGAACACAATATTCTAAGCTAAACAGGCAATGGCGGGAAGTGGTGCATCGTGTAGATCCCGACTAGTAGGTGACTACGACTCCCTTCCTTAACCATATCAGAAACACCATACATAAATAAAACAACACGCACACCATACACATGCAGTATGGGGTAAGTATCCATAAGAGGCACATGAAATAATAAGCCATCTAACTAATTATCATTGATAACTAAAACCATTGAATAATTCATCATACATGCACAAAATATAGAGTACCAAGTAATCTCATAATATAATAAACTGAGTGTAAACATCCTCTGATAATCTCTAAAATAATGATACTATTCATCAAACATAAATTGGCCTAAAAGAGTTTGGCAATCATATCATAAATGTAGCTCAAAAAATGTAAACTAGGGGCAGGCACTACAGAAAGGAGTTCAAGAACCTACTTAGGAAACATAAGGGAAAGAATATTGTAGTATTGCTTTACCGCCCTACCATGAAGCTAATAAGATTCCCTAAAATGTTTACTGATATGAAAGATACCTAGCCCGAGGAAGACTAAACAAGAAAAACTAATAGTACTAACAAAATTTGTGTAATACACTATCTACCATATAATCAAAAGGTTCCACCTATTCATGGTTACCATATGTGTATATAAAAAAACCATCTTTGCAAAGAAAAGTAACAGAAATTTTTATAACCAAATGAAGATAAAACCTTTCAATCAATTACATAGGAAAAGTAATTTAACTCAATATTTTTCTTTTGATATCTTCATTGGGAAGGCATGTCACAAGTTAAGGACTTCATCTCATAATAATAAGGTAGTAAAATCACTCTCATAGTGACCCATAGTTTATTGCCATTAAATAATGTCACAATAAATCTAAATATTGACCAAAGTATCAGTAATTAGTTATCTCTATTTGCAATATTTCTATATATCTAATCTAAAGTAGACAAACACTTCTTAATACAAGAAACTAGTCCATGTGAAACAAATCAACTACCTAACATAATTGTGCATCAATAATGCTCAAGGTGCACCCATTCTATAACATTTTTAATCACATAAGATCACATTTGTCCTACATGTTTTTCTCTAAATTAAAGGCCTGTTCATTAGTGAAAATCATGCTATGAGAAAAAGAACAATAGATGCGTAGTTCTTTCCAATATAAACCTTCAAACACAATTTCTTTTCAAATTCATATGCTCATTGTATCATTCATAACAATCCACAATCAGTTTTTATATTCTAATCAATGATTTTTCAACTAAATCAATACCATCTATCTTATTGCGATATCAACAAAATTACACATATAAAAGGAAATTTATTTAAGTATAATTATGGGCTTTAATAATAAATTGATGCAACATATTAATTTAAGGAAGTATGCATTTACCAATCACATTTTCTCACTGAATGATTCATAGATTCTATTTTCCTTTCTATCATTAAATGTTTCATTTCTCTATAGTATTGTATAACCCACTCTGCTTATCAATTCATTTAAGGAAAAATAACTATGATTGGCATTTAGTTTCACACTATTAGAACGAAGTCACTATATAATAATAATTGCACTTGAGATTGATATGCCAAGACTACATGACCACAAATGATGCACATGTAACGAAACTTATGCCAAATATGCAAACTAAATATTGATCACATTGTTACTTTCCCTATGACTAGAGCAATTTATTAATAGTTCCCCCAAATAAAATACTAATGATAATTCAACATGTTCCCAAGGTAAATAGGAATGCATAGATTTATTAGGGAATCCATATGGTCCCTTTCCAACATAGCTCTAGAATGAAGAAGTTTCTCATCTCACCATTTACAATTTGGGTAGGATCTAGGGAAGAAATTTTGAGAAAAAATTATAGGAAATTCTAAGAAAAAGATTATAGGGGACTTATTGCCAGTGGTAAAAGGCATGAGATTGTGTTATGTGCAAGAGTAGTTAGGGACATGATGTAGCTCAAGGTATGATAAAAGTAGAGTATAGTAATATTGGAGGTCAAGGCATCTGATCTAGCAACTTTTGGTGCTAAGTTCTATTGGAAGGCGGACAAACGAAATTACAACTTATATTTCCACAATGAAAGTGCTAAAAAAAGCTAACCAAAACCTATTTGTTGCTACTAAATTGTGTGTCATCAAATAAAGAATGACTCATGTAAATTAATAATTTAAATAGCATATTAATTGGGGGATTATTGGGGAATTGTTAACCATACCACCTATGAAGAATTCTATTTTTATTCTTCCTCCAAATAGTTGAAATAGAGAAAAGAAGATGTCACCTTTACCATTAATACATGCCATGCTCCTATGGTTTTATCTATTTATTAGAAGACATAGAATCACTTTTGAATTTCTCCACAATTTAGCCTTGGCAACAGTGGTAGTTGGGGCAAGATTGATATACACTTTTCAAAGTAACTTTATCTTGTTCTTCCCATCCCCTCCACTTGGTCATGTTTTTATAATTCTATTAATAAAAAATATGGCTTACATCAATAACTAATTTCATTTCAAGAATATTTTACACAAAACCCGTGTGACCATAAGACCATCAATTAATTGGGTTCAAGAGGAAATGGGTTGTGACATGCTTCCTCCCTTAGAAAGTGCATCATCCCTGATGCTACATATAGAAATTGCATTCATATCCAAGAATTTAATAATTTTAGAATAACAAGATCATAAATCTAACTTGCATTCTAGGGAAATTAGCACACAACTTTTCAAGGATAGTACTAACACAAATTAATGCAAACAAAATTTAAAGAAAGATAATTATATACTTGAAATAAACACATGTAACAATCAATCACATTGAAAAAATTATCTATGTGAGTGTGTTAACTACATTACCATTCTATAGTTTTACAAGTTTAAACTACCTCTCTCTAACAACATTCCTCCTTTGGAATGATGTGTCATTCCCTAGAACAACACCAAAATATCAATTCATCCTATATCATAAATTAAATCAAATATCCAAGAAAATACTTTCTTATGTCAACAATTCTCCTAATTAAGTAACATATTACATTAAAATCATATGATATCACACACATATCTTTTCTTATGTATCATACCTTGGCCTTACATGGATTTGACCCTACTAGTAGATAGTTCATATCTACTTGCTATCATACTGATACATATACACTCACAATAATTTTAGCTCATTCACAATGTCAATAGTTCAAGGAGATCAAGTTAAATATCAAGAGTCAACATTTTTCCTTCAAGATCATAAGGGAATGGCTTAAACATCACACACTAAGCTTAATTCCTAGACCAAAAGTGTTAAATAGTCAAAGTTGACTTTTTTTCCCAAGCTTAATTCTTCCTTAGTGTGTGATGTTTAAGGGTGACCGATAATAAGCAACATTACTAATCATTTACATGAACCAATATCCCACATGTGGTATTTGCTAAGGAAGTAAGAATCCACAACAATAGGTTAGTGTCCATAATCAAGTAATAAAATTGCATTACATATGTTTCATTATCATTTGAATTATCTTAAAATATAATGACATTTCCATATAACATCCTCAATATTTTATTAATATTTATTCATCCTTATGCATAACCAATATAACAAGAAGATAAATGAAAAAAAACCACAGAGTCAAATGTATCGAGCAACATTACCAAAGTTCTACATCAAAATTACAACTTTAGACAGCCACACTGTTGGTTGATATTCATTGATCAGGTTGATTGAGTCAAATGTGTTGATGAATTCCTATAAAATAGGAGTCACAAAAGATGGATCATGACATATACATAGCACCCATACAATATATTCTAAAAATATATTAAAAAGGAGGATCCATACACCTGCCACAAATGCAAAAGTCAAATCAAGTCAAATCAAGTCAAAATCAAAAGTCAGCTACAGGAAATAAAACTCAAATTGTGGCAGGCATTGATTGGAATTTCAATTGTTGGGGCGGAGCTTGAAACAAGAGCAGAATTATTATGTCATTAGACTCCTTTACCCGCACCAAACGGGACAGGGACCTGCCGGCTGCAACGAAAAAGGATTAAGACTGCCGGACGATGAAGTTCTTTATTTCTACAATCATGGGATTGCTGCGAAAATGTCGTGTGGTTTGTTCTGTCAAAAGTTGGTTATTGGTTGATGGTTTCAACAATGTTCAAGAATATGCTTAGAGGTTGTCTTTTGCAGCCATGGTCAATGGGACGGGCAGGAGCAACGTTCATCATAATATGATGGCCCGGAACTAGGATGCTTGTTCCTTTTCCGAGCAATGCATATATCGATTGAATCTTCGATCATATTATCCGGCCGGAGATCAATAGCAGAATGTCTTGACATAATAATTCGAGACCTAGCAGCCCCATTGAAGGGGGTCCTTGCTACCAGCTTTATACCAATTCTTTTTACGAGCAGGTTGCCGAGATTATGCCGTCGGGGTATTTTCTTTACACAGGCGGGACCTGCTGATATTCTGACTGCTACACAGAAATGGGCTGTTATTATTAAACTCTATAGGATTCGGGATGTGAGCCTGTTATTTTGGAGTCAACTATAAAAGTACATTGCTTCTGAGACACCGTCTTTGGAATATCGAAACTCTAGAGTTCCCGATGGAATTGGCAAATGAAGATATGTATGCAGATCCAATCATATGCGGAAAATATGCTTGATAATAAGGCTTTAAATGGAGATTTGTTATGATTTAATTGAATTTTTTTTTCATAAAATATTTCTTCAAATGTTGAAAAATATTTTTAATTTTTCTTCTGTGAGAGAAACGGCTTTATATGGAGATTTGTTATGATTTAATCGAATATATTTTTTGATAAAATATTTCTCCAAATGTTAAAAAACATTTTCAATTTTTCTTTGTGAGAGAACCTAAATCTATCTATAGCATATATTTTTCTTATCTCAGTGATGGTTACTATGTCTATGAGAAGTCAAGTAGGGCCCTTGCTTTTATGCTTTGCAAAATCAAGGAAGTATTGAGAAGGGTAAAAGTTTATATGAAGGAAGTATATTTTTCTCCTTACATTATGGTTCTTATTTTTTTTTTTAATAGATTAATTTTTTTCATTTTTAATCTATTTTATGCTTCTTATGTGGTCTTCTTCCTCTGGATTCTTGCTACGTCCAGGCATGGATGTGTCCCCAATTAGAACCACTATTGACACCTAAAATTACAAGTGTCAAATTTAAAAGGGATGTATCTTTTTATTAAAAAGTTTAATGATTTCTTTAGAATTTATATTTTATATTTCAAAAATTAAATTATTATTAAAAATAACATTTACCCTCGTCATGCATGTAATAAAATTTATTAAAAGCAAGAAATGATTAAATGTCAAATATTATTCCAATGCATATTTGATTAATTATTTTTTTTTGAAAGTAAATAGCTTTAAATAAAAATTAGTTTTTGCCAAAAAGGACCAAGCGTATGCAATAAGTAAATAAAAGGGATAATTAATCTTTTATGGGTTATTTACATTATTTCTTGTTTTAGAAGGAAAATAAATTATGGTTTAATTTAAATAGTTTCTATGTTACATTTTGCTTACCTTTTTTTTAATTATTGTTTCTAAGGAAATATATTGATGAAGTAATAATGTTTAAAATTTATCCCTAGATCTTTCATATAAAATATTTTTATTTCATGTATCATATTAAGGAAAAAGTTTTTAAGTAAAATAATATGTTCCTTGGCATAAAAATATTATTTTTACCCTTATTAAATATATCAAGGTTTCATTAAAATGGTTGTTTACTTTGTCAAAATTTTAAACCATTTTATACACCTTTTATGACATTCTTTGAATATAATTCCATTGACATAATACTTATATATATATATATAGGAGAGAGTTTTTTGAAAATATGAATCTAATATAAAACCAGAATTTATTTACTTTATTAAGATCTCTCATTAAGTAATGTTGTGCGTGCAAGGCTTATTCATACAAATATTTGGCTTATTTGTATGAATGTTTTAAAGTTCTTCAATATTTGTTAAACTAAGTTATTGTTGATTGTTTAATCTATATCTTTGTCTTATTAGGTTCTTGAGGGGAATTAAATTCAACGGGACTTAGTATTCAAGTTATTTTAATCCATTTATCAATCTGAAGCATTAAAGTGATAACAATTATCTTAAAGGGATCACTGATTGCTGGTTGAGTTTTTGTGTTGATTGCATAAAGGACACAGATCCAGGTGATGAGATCTCTAGTCATTGCACATCATATGCATCTATATACATAAATAAATTATCACAAACATATACCAACAATTTAATTTTTTGAAGACACCCAAAATCTCACAAGTTATCTTGTCAAATCCTTTAGGGTGCAAGGTATAGGCCTACCAACCTTGGTCCTGCAAAGCCAAAATTGTAGATGTTCACATCCTATTTGGGTGGGACTTGTTAGTTGAAAAATTGATACTAGGAATCCCAAAATTGGATCATCAGTGCATAGGAAACCAAGTTTGTCAATTTAGGCACCAACACATTCTATAATGTTTTCAATCGCATATGACCACATTTTTTCCTACATATTTTTGTCTAAATTAAAGGCCTACTCATTAGCCAAAATCATGTTATAAGAAAATGAACTATAGATGGTTAGGAATTTTTGATGTATCAACTTTTGGGAGTCATAACGTTTGACTTGGATAAGGGTTTTGGGAGCTTGAAATTTCATCTTGACCTTTGAAATTGAGTTATTGTATTTTTTTCCAATCTTTTAGAAAGTTTTTTTTTTAATAAATCTGAAATCATACTCTTGATTTCATAGATTAGTTGGCAATTCATCTTGCCTTAGTTGGGGGATTTTCTTCGAAAAGATCGAGATTCATAGGATGAATTTTGCAGATTACCAAAAATGGAAAATTTTATTTTCTGAAAATCTACCAAATATGGTAATTTTGAAAATTGTAATAATTAGGCATTTTCTTTCATTGGAAGGTAGAATAGAGATGGAGAAGTTGAATGAAGAATCTAGTATTTTAAAAATCTGTGTTGTATTATTATTTTTGCAAGTATTATTTTGAAAGGGGTTTCGACTACATCAATTTCCAATATAAGCCTTAAAACACAATATTATTTCAAATTCTTTTTTTTTTTGTATCATTCACAGCTATCCATAGTTAGTTTTTATATTCTAACTAATAATTTTCTAATAAAGAAATACCATTTTCTTACTAAAACATCCACAAAATTCCACATATAAAAGTAAACATGTTTATGTGTAATTATAGGCTTGAAAAATGAGTTGATGCAACATACTAATTTAAGGAAATATGCATTTACCAATTACATTTATTCACTCAATGATTCATAGACTCTATTTTCCTTACTATAATTAAATGTTTCATTTCTCTATAGTACTGTATAAGCACTCTACATATTGATTCATATAAGGGAAATAGCTACAATTGGCATTCAATTTCTCACGGTTAGAATGAAATGGTTGTCATTGGTTTGAGGCCAGATTTTTTTAAATAATAATAATAATAATTTCATTGAAGATTGATATACCTCAACTAGAGCCCGATCGATGCATGCACAACTAGACTTGTGCTAAAGATGCAAAAACAAAATATTGATCTCACTTTTATATTCCCTATGACTAGAAAAAATTATTAACAGTTCCCCCAAATAAAATACTAATTATAATTCAACATGTTCCCAAGGTAAAAAAGAATGCATAGATTTCTAAGGGAAGGCACATGGTTCCTTTTCAACATGGCTCTATAACAACAAATGTTTCTATCTAACAATTTATAATTTAGATAGGATATAGGTAATAAATTTTTTAAAAAAGAATATAGGGGACATACTACTAGTGATAAGAAGCATGATATTTTTCTTTGTACAAAAGGATTTATGGACTTGATGCATCTCAACATTTCATAAAAATAGACAATAAAGCAATACCAAATAACCACATTTGATTTAGAAACTTTTGGTGGTAAGTTCTATTGTTAGGAAGACAACCACACTTACAACTTATACTTCCACAATGAAAGTGCTAAAAAATTAAAGAAAAATTATGTGTTGGCACTAAGTTGTGTATCATCAAATAAATAATGATTGATGTAAATTACTAATTTGAATAGGGTATTAATTGGGGGATTATTAACCATACTATAGATGAAGAAATATGTTATTATTCCTCTCGCAAGGCTTGTAAAGTGAGAAAAGAGGGTGTCACCTTTACAATAAATACATACCATGATGCTATGGTTTTATTTATTTATTATAAGGCATAGAATTCTTTTTGAATTTCTCTACAATTTAGGGGTGGAAAAAGAGGTAGTTGGGGCAAGATTGATATACACTTTCAACTATCATCTTTCGGGAAGGCCTAAATTTATGTACTAGTCTCAAAGATATGAATATGCTTTTCTATAGTATAATTTTCACTTCATACAATTTTGAACTTCCATCCTTGATAGAAGGCACTCTGAAGGAACTTTCTTTTGTTCTTGTCATCCTCTCTACTTGGTCATGTTCTTTCAATTCCATTAATCCCAAAATGGCTAAACATTCCATTTTTTACATATAACATTTTCTTGACATTAATTTCTAATTGATTATTTATTTTTAACTGTAACATCAATAAATGATTTCATTTGAAGACTTATGAAACACAAAACATACATGGCAATAAGACCATCAATTAATTTGGTTTAAGGCAAAACAGGTTGTGACATCCTTCATCCTTTAGAAAGTGCATCATCTATGTTGCTACATATAGAAATTGTATTCATATCCAAAAATCATGTAGTAGAAGCTAGGAGAATCCCCAAAGTAGATGTCCTAGCACCCACCAAATAACCACACAGTGGAAGAATAACAATAAAATCTATATTTAGATAAAAAATAATGCCAACTCTCATAATAGAATCATTAGATTTACATCCAACATGACTAGCATGTAAGGCCCTCTAGGTTGTAGCCAGATTCATAAGAAATTAAAATAATAATTCTACAAGATCTCTCAAGATCCAATTCAAATACTAGCTAGCCTAGATCTATAACATAACAATAATTTGATAGAAACCTCCAGTGAGATCTAAATTTATTCTCACAAAAAAACAAGAAACCTCCTTGTTTCTAAACTACATCCACTGGCTCTTCTTAAAGTTTTCTATCTCAACTAATCCTCTACTAATGGATAGCAATAATATTTCCACATCAACTCAAGCTCCTTATATAGCTAGCTAAGCCACAAGTTGGCTAGTCAAGCAATTAGTTTTATTATAGGTCCAACCTTGGAAGAGTAAACCAAAACTATAGAAAATATGAACAAAAATCTATGGTAAGTTATATTTGTGTCCACACATGACCCAAGAACATGCCTATAACTTATCAAACTCCCATTTCCTCATACAAAACTACACAAGATAAGAAAAACTATGTTTTATGTGAAACTAGCTGAAAATTGATACTTGAGGAAAATGACGATATCTCCCAATTCTTGTTGAATTAGAATTTGTGCTCTTAGCTGAAGTTATTATTTTAGGTATGTACCCTAAATTTGAAAATATTTATTCATTAAGGATCAATGAATATGTGATGCATAAATAGCATGCGAAAAATAGAAAATACAACTCCAGCAACAAGGTAAAACATCTATAACATCAACATGATCCATCCAATCCTTAAGAGATCATAGGAAAAGGTTCAAAAAAATGTCTCAAATACATTCCCAACCTCACAAACTATAAGTTTCATGAAATCTTTTATTATAATTTTTTATTTGATGCAAAATTGTTTAAAGCCCGAATATACTCCTACATCAGAGACCCAAAGTAAGAAGAAAAGATATTCTTAATAGCTTGAATAACATTTTTCAAGATTTACCACATAAACCATGAACTAGATCTTCAGATACATGTCCCCCACCACATCAACTTGTATAGTCTTGCATTTATTCTTTTTCTACAACTATCATCTTTACATTTGCCCTCAATGCACAACAAGATTTCTTTCCATACTGATCTCTAATTCTTTCAAAATCCTTCAACTCAACTTGGCTACCAATACTTGGGTTCCTCCTACCAATTTCTTCATTCTACAAAAGGAACCAGGAATGCTTCCTACCACCTTTCTCAATAGTAATCACATTCTTCACACAATCATTCAAGATCCTTCAATCAATTTGCCAAGGTCTACCACATAATATGTGACAACTACACATGTCTACAATATTACACAACACTTGATCCTTATACTCCCCAATCTCAATATCAACAACACATTGCTCCCTCACTTCCAAAGCATGTTCATCTTGTAACCAACCAATTCCATAAGGACAAGGATGCCTTACCTCCTTCAAAACAAGTTTCTAAACCATCTCTCACTAGTAAATTTTGATAAATATGTGTCTATGTGACTATAACTTTTAGTCATGCCACTAAAGCTTTTAGTCAAGTGACTAAAATTGATCACAATCCACTATTTATTTGCAATTTACATGTATAGGTGACTAAATAACTGAATAATTTGGTTGCCATGTAAAATCAAAATATCAACCAAATAGAAATGACTAAATAGTCTATCAAATAAATGATTAAATAAGTGATTGGATAATTAGTCACCAATAATTATTCATTTGTATTTTCTCTCTTTAGTTTCACTAGGGTTTCCTTATTAATGGATTAAGTTAATTTTATTTTCAGTAATTCATTCATGTCCATTGGACCTTCTCTTTCTCATACTAATTGTGGTTTTAATTTGCTTCTTTCTAAATACAATAATGCTTTGTTAAATGACTTGGTAGATGTTAATCCCATTTTGAACTTTTTGATCATTACTGCAATTTTTCTTTAAGAGGTATATTAATAAATAGGTGGATTAATAATTTAGTCATCTTTTATTTATATTCTTCAATTGGATTCTCAATTATTTATTCCAACATTTGTAATTAAAATAATTATTAATTTATAACATATATATATATATATATATATATATATATATATATATATATATATATATATATATATATATATATATATATATATATATATAACATGATTTTTTACCCTAATTTTTTTGAAAAATATGAAATTAAATTGATATACAATATAGCATTGAAATTTTTATTTTTCTAGAAAATATAAATTCAATGTATAATTAGAAACTCTAAGTAATGTTGCAATGTCTCCATTCTTGGTGTTCACCTTTAATTAACTTTTAAGTCCTAACATAGAGTTTTGAACATTGTGGATAAGTTGAAGATTTCATTCAATTCAAATATAAGTTTTATAATATATATTTACCTATGAGACATATAAAATTTTTCTAAATAAAATGAAATATATAAAAGTAGATTATTTCATGTACAAGAACCAAATATATGTAAATATGTATCCTTCACATAATTTCACTTTATAATAATCCACATACCACTTTGTCCTTAGTAATTTGTTTAATTCATACTCTCTTATAATTAAACTTCCCTAAACTTATTAAAAGCAACTTTCTGATATGCTTTCCATTGTTTTTACCCTTTTAGGTAAATTTATGAATTCAACTCATATTAGAATTATTAATAATAATATGTCAAGGATAAGGCTTCCTTTGTTCTCTACTTTTTCCTCTTTATCAAGTTTTAATACTCCTAACCTTTATTCCCTTAGACCCTTATTCCTCTTTTCTCCTTTATCTCTAGTATGTTCTCATGTTAATCATCGACTAGATATTTAATATATTGATTTCAATATTCTCCACCTTATATATACTAGTAATTATTAGTTTTCTTTATATTTTATTAGATTCTTTTAATTCCCCATTTCTCTTCCTTATCAAGGTTTGATACTCCTAACTTTTATTCCCTTACACCCTTATTCCACATTTTCCCTTTATGTCTAGTATGTTTCCTTGTTAATCATCAACTAGATATTTAGTATCTTGTCTCAACGTTCAAACTATTGCTAATAATCAATCATTTGTTGTAAGTTTACTGAGTCACCATTGTCTTGTTAGAATAACAATATATTAAGTAATTATATATATATATATATATATATATATATATGTATGTATGTATGTATGTATGTATGTATGTATTATGTATATATATGTATACATATATGTATAATACACACACACACGCACACACATACACAAACACACACACACACACACACACACACACACACACACACACACACACATATGTATGTATACATATGTATATCATATATATGTATACATATGTGTATACATATACACATGTATACATATATATGATATACATATGTATACATACATATGTGTGTGTGTGTGTGTGTGTGTGTGTGTGTGTATACACATATGTATATATGTGTGTGTGTATAATGATGATTATATCATATTTATATTTTAATCATTTAATATATTATTATTAAATTTATATTTAATATTTTTATAAATTATTCTTTACTTAGTATTATTTTTAAAAGTATTTATAATCTTTATGATTTATAAATCATATAATAATTTAATAGTAAAATGAAAAATACATCTAAATAAAAATCTATATTAAAAATAACTAAATAAATGAAAATAATTGAATCGCAATTGAGTGTAGTCTTAATGGCTAAATTAAAATGAAAGAAAAGCACCAAAAATGAATTATGAAAAATGAGAAAAATCAATAATGGTTTTTCGGCGTTCTATTTTCCATTTCTCTACAAGAACTAGTGACTTGTATCGGGAGACCATAATGGAACTCAAACTAAATCATACTGGTTGGGGTTTGATAGAGACGTAGTTGAATGTGTTATATAAAGGTCGGCCATTCTCACCACCACAATATTGATGAAAAAATTCTTCCTCTCCACCAAACCGACTGTCATGAGAAAGTATTAATATAGTTACTGAGAATGTTGCTAATTTTTTAGTTTGCCCTTTTTGAATCTAGTTTCTTTGAAGCTTGAAGACAACAAATAATTGTTGCTATGGTGATCCGATCCACAAATTGAGGTGGGGAATTCTAAATTTTTCCCTCTCTTGGTTTAGGTATTTGATGATATATCAAAGAGCTTGAAATATGTCTTTTTTCCATCTTTGAGACCCTTCCTTGACTCAATATATCAGGTTGGTTGTTGATCTAGCATGTGACCCCGTATTTTGATTATTTCCAAACATGACTTAAAATGGTTTGGCAATTAAGAACACCCCATGGACCCAAGCATGATATTTTTCACAGTAGCGGTTTGATGTTTAAAAACTATTTATGAATCTAATGGTGCTCATATTTCTCGAAAATCCATCTCCCTTTGGAAGCCTTTATCTCAATCTTAATGACAACGACCTCTAATGAGTGATCTTCTTGATAATACCAAATGTATATCTAGCAAAAACTAGAGCATTTGAAACCGGGTTGTAAGTTGATGGTATCGACATTTCATCAAATAGTTCGTAGATGTGATCTCTCCTTTGATGGTATTGACATTTGATAATGGCCCTTTCTCAGCTTGTAAAATAGAAATAACACGTACCATCATCTGTATACTTCACAAACTCACCCCCAAGGTTCCAAAACCTTTTATAGGCTTTGTGTGTACCATCTATAGTAATGGCATTGTGTCCTACAAAGAATGAAATGATATTCTATGTAGTATGCAATATAACTTAGAAAGATGGACCATATTTTTAAATATGAAGCCAATAATGACCATATTTTAAAAGTACAAACTGTTTGTTCAACAAAATTAGATGGAATATCATCACTATTCTATTGAGAAGCTAAGTAATATTAGCTCAGTGTAGAGAAACAACCTGATTCTCTAGACCATTCCTCCTCTACACCTCCAACATAAAAGTCATATACTATTTTAGGATGTAAATGCTTTTCCAATTCACTAGATTCACTCAAACTTATAGGGCTCAAAGTCATTGTTTGACTACATCTAAATGGTAAACCTAGTGTAGGTGCACACAAATTTAAGGAAGCTAGTGGATCCGGGATAGTGAAGATCTAAAGAAAAAGAACTTCTGAGATTGGGAAAGGAATAAATTGTGTTATATAAAGAAAACAAACAAAGTTTTGACATTAACTAAGGAAGAAGAGGACTTCCCTCTTTCTATTATTTGCCAAGGATGAGCTAGCTAACAATAACAGAAGTAAGCCATTCCCAAAACAATTTGAAAATCTTAGCATGTACGAAAGATAAGGAAATGTAGACAGGGCATGGGAAGTATCATACATAATGCCAAGTGCATAGAGAAAATAGAAATGAAAAAAACCTTGACATGAAATTATTTTCTATCTGGCTCGCTTTCATAAAATGAACAATTTAGAAATGGAAATAAAACCATTGAAAAAATCCAACACACCCATCTAAAATAACAAAAGTCAGTAGGAAAATCATTTCATTTAAGAAATTTCTATAACTAGAGCATAAGAAACAAATCTTGCCTGAAATAATTTCTGAAAAAGAAACTAATTGCAAATAATCAACCAAAAAAAATAAGTTTCTACCTTAGCTAATGATATTTGTGTTGACATATCAGTCAAGTTTGTTATTAGTGACACACACTTATTCAGATTCTATATAGCTACTAAGCTCATTGAATAGTTCACAGTGTTTTCCATGTAATTCAATAGCCACCAAGTTCTACAATTGCTCCCGAGTCTTCTGGACTAATCCTAGTGATTATTGAGCAGATTTAGTTAGTGTGAAGTCTAGCAGTTTAAATTGTGCATTTCATTATACACCAAGTTTATTATTCATTATCGAGCATTGCAATATCTACTGAGTTTGTAGTTCATGTGATGTGAAGCTAATGTTAATTGAGATACTTTATGCTAAGCAAGTGATTCAGTGTTTGCTGAGTTGCCCAATATCTATCGAGTCACTAGTGCAAACCGAGTTCAAGACTACTTGAAAGTGATCAGTATGGACCAAGGTTCTACATCTACCAATTGTATGATGATGCTGAGCATTGATAGTAGATTCTAAGTATCAAAACTTCATCAAGTCAATCTTCAGATCCCAACTATCTTCATGTGGGCTGACTTTGTAATATTTGTGTTAACTTATATCATGGCCGACTTTGATATTATGTAATTTGGATTGGTATATATATGTAATGTATTGTACCATATCAGTGGGTGAGAATATGTATTGTAATGTGAATGTGGATCTGAAAAGTTCAAGTTATGAATGCAACAGATAAAGAGCAAATTGTAAAGGCCATAATAGTATAAGGAGCAACAGAGACATATCTATCATAGAAAGGTGATCAGTACACTAAGGAATCTCTATCTAAAAACTCAGTTGCAAATCAGAGATCTACTACTTCATCCTAACAGGTGAACTAGTCAAAATCCTTTCATAAGGTAGACCTAACAGTCTTTTGTAAATCTCTTTACCGAGTGCAGACTTCATTGTATGTTTGTAAATCCTCTCACAAGGTGGACCTAGGAGTTCTATTTGCTCCTAACAGGGTAGATCATTAGAAGTGATCAACATAAGCCTTAACAGGCCAACTTTATGCTACAATACTAAAGTTTGTCGGCATCATCCCCACCCCAATTTTACTTTCTATTTCAAAGGTTTCTTAATCACCAAATCTTAGTGTTCAAGTGTTATGGATACTTTCATGTTTTCAATTTATCATGCATGCAATTAGATAAGATGTGATGAATTAAGTGCTAATTGATTTATTGGATTAAGAATTGAAATTGGTAAAGTTTTAGAAGCTACTAATTCACCCCTCCCCTCTCAGTAACTTACTATAGTCTTGAATATTTCCAACAATTTGTTTCTTTCTAGCATGGAGTTTTAGTTGTTGGTAAGAGAACTGTACTTTCTCCTCAATAAATTTTTTGTTTCTTAGAGTAAATACTTTTAGGTTAAGTTTGGACCCTTGTGTGTCATGGAGCTTCTATAAATGTAAAAAGCATGGTTCTTGGCACTAAAACATGTATAGAAACATGTTTTGGATCCTAGAACTATATTTTTAACTGTAGAAGTATCCAAAGCATGAATTTTCATGAATCCCAGAGTCCAAGCTATAATGGTTCCTAATACCTTTCACAACTTTTTTGTATTTTTAGAGGCTACCAAGTTTCCTTCAACCCATCATCACTTTAATTATAAACCTAGCAAAAGATATTGAATCCATTCAGTAGATTAGTCCATATTAATCATATATATTCAGTAACAAATAGCATGGGGTTTTTGATGAACTTCAATGTTTGATTTGTCATTAGAGTCATAGTTGAGTCCAAGAGGACTACTTTTTGCTAGAGGTAAAATATTGACCATTTCCATACCTTGTTCCTCTACATTATACTATAACACTTGATTGGTAAGGAATCCAACACCCCTAAAGGAAGCTCCCTCAACCATGCCTTAATTTCACAACATGTAGATAATTTAGAGCTATGATTAGCAGAGATCGGTTCTTTGAAGGAAACTAATATTATGAACTCATAGATTCCATTATGAATAGTTGCAATAAGCATGGATACCAATAGCATAATAGTAATAATATTTAATATAAATACAATAATAATAGGCTCCACTTGCAAAACAAGTATTGGTATCCATAACCACCACCTATAAGAGCATATAATGTGCATGATAATCTTTTTGTCTACCATTTCTTTGCAACACATACATTTATGATCAATTATGGTACAACAAACACAAATGTATACTATAGCAACTGGTGAAGTAAGATAAGTATACAACTTCAATATAGAGTCCTTTACTAGAAAAATGGTGTGATAAGATATACAATTTGAATTGTGATGAAGGATGCTTTCCAATTTTTTTTTTGAAGATATTACTTGTTTTTTGAAGTGTATAGATATCAGCCAAAAGAGATGGTGGTCTGATCTAAGAGTACAAAAAGGATGAAATATTAGTCAAAGGTTGCCTCTCTATCATCTAACCAATACTAGTTTTCTAATTTTTTTTTAAAAAGATGATCCAAAATGACATCTACAATATTAGTTCTACTGTAGTCAAGTAGATAAATAGGAAAAGTATTCCAATAGTAAACAAGCATAATACTACTATCAGTCTACCAATTAAACTTATGCAAATAGCATAAAGCCCCATAGGGAATCAGGTTCATATTAAATGATATCATAAAATAAAATAAAATAAAATAGCCAATAGTGCTAACTACCCTCCTTCTTATCTGATTCCTCAACATCCTTCCTATCCACACCCACCCCCTCCTCCTTCACAGATTTTTCTAGGAGGATCTTCATCCAATCCTCAGCTAGATAGACATATATGGAGTTGGAAGTCTTGATCTCCTTTCCTAGGTCCTTCATATCATTGTTCACCTATAGAAAATAAAGGGTGGTAGTTGTAGAATGCATAACTTTAGGGGAAAACTTGGTCAATATTTCAAATTTTTAACAGATGCCCATGTGATTATCTGTTAAATCCTTCATTGACTATTCAAGTCTATCTAGCTAAGCCTTGCAATGACTCCATTCATGACTATGATTTTATTTTTTACCCCCCACTTCAGGAGTGTCTTTCATGGGGGAGGTAATGTCCTCACCATCACTTCTAGCTGGGGAAGGGTTAGCCTCAAGGGTGTTAGAGATATCGGTAGGGTTGGAGGATTGGAGCCAAACTTCTTGCCAATGTCATTGTGGGGTTTCTTCCTCTTAAGGGGTTTAATGCCACTTTTAGTTGACTCTAAGATAAAAGTCTATTTGTGGATGGACTTAATCTTGTTCAATTGGAGGTGTTTGATGGTTCTTCGAACTTTCTATTTTCTCTTCCCATTTTTCATGTGAGAATGAATGAGACTAATTTTAACCTTAGGATTGGGGGTTTTGTTGATTTTTTATAGTCTAGGTTAGGGATAGGGTCAAGAGAGACTTGGGGGGTAGCAGTAGCTAGAGAGTTAACTAGGAGCAATGGATTTTGGGCAAGGTCATGGGTATATAATTTATTTATGAACCCCTAGTGGATGACATAAAAGGGTTTACCCTCATCCTTCCTTCTCCTTGCCATTAAAATACTATCCTCCATAGAATTCAGTAATAGGAACGGGAAGGATATTTGATCACAAATTTTGAAATGGTTGAGGATGCGGACATGGTACAAAGAAAGTACCTAAAATAGATCCTTGAGTGTAATGTATCTCATAATATCATATCAGATGATATCCCAGGGGTTGGGAAGGTATTACCTGGAAAAACCTCTACACATTCAAATTGGTTCCTCATGAAACTTGAAGAATTTCTTCAGGTTGGTTTCATCATTCACGTGAGCTTATTTGCACCAGTTTTTGCCACCCACAGGAAAGCCATTGACCCTACAAACAAGATCCTCAATGATTCCTTTTGCATTTTAGCAATCAGAGGAATAAGAAACTATTGTCTAGGAATTGGGAGTGCTAGGAGATTTCACATTTGTACTTCCCTTGTTAAATTGGGTATCCTTATGCATTAAAAATAGGGTATCAATGCTGAATGGGTGTGTTCATCCAAAGTAACTATATGGAAGCTTTGGTTATGTTTGAGAACTTGGTAAAGGGTGTCTAAAAATGTCATTGTCTTACTTAGTGTCTTGAGAAAAGGAAGAGTTATCCACTTTTCAAGTATGTAGCAGGCCAAATAGGCAGAGTATTGGCTTTGAGTTGAGTTCAAAGAGATTTTGTGGAGTAAGGGTATTGAATTGTAATTGAACCTAACTATTTTAAAGTTTATAAACAAAAGCCTTCATTTTAGGAGCCTTGAAGATTGTCTTAACAAACTAGATCCTTGAAGTATTGACATGGTTAATAGGCTAGAGTGCCTAAACCTCTTAAGTTTTTAACTCTTATTGTGTTATAAATAGCTTTCACCTACCCTGCTGCATCAAGTGGTATCAGAGCAAGAAAGTTCTTGTGAAAGTAATAGTGGTGTTTTGAAGTACCAATTTGATCAACCAGCCATGTCTAAAGGAGAAGAAGAGATTCCTACAAGGTTGACAAATATGGAGTTGACAAAGATAGTGAAAGAACAATTGGCAGATAACAAAAAGTTAAGGGCATCATTAGACCAAAGGGGCAAAGAGAATGCTGAAAAAGATAGATTGATTTAAGGTCTATGATGGAGAGGCTATTAGCACTAGAGAAGAAGGATAAAAGAATCAGATTGGATGAAGAAATTAGAGATAAAGAAGAGGAAGAAGAACCTAAAGAAGAAGAAGAGGACCTTGAGGAAGTAATGATGGCTAAGTTGAAAAAAGCCATTAGGAATGGAGATAGAAGGGTAAGGACACACTTACCTATGTATGGAGGGAAGATGTATGATGAAGAGGTAATAGATTAGTTCAAAGAAATTGAAAATTTCTTTGAGTGTGAAGGGATAGAAGAGAAGGACAAAGTGAAGATAGAAAAGTCCAGGTTGAAGGGACATGCTTTGTTGTGGTGGGATTGTATCTATGTAGAGAGATGGAAGAATGGTAGACCCAAGATCACATTTTGGTATATAATGGTGGACAAGATGAAGGCAAAACTTTACCGAAAGGATTATACAGTACAGTCGATCTAATTTCTAGGATCTAGGAATATTACAGAGGAATGTTGACCAATTACATAAAGTTAATTTGAAATATTTAATGAATAAAATTAACATAATTGAAATAAAAGAACAATGCAAAATAGAATGATAGAAGGAGAAAAGAGAGATAGAGACACAACACATTTGACTTCGGAGTTTGTCCGATATGGACTACGTCTTTGGGTCTAGCTCCAATAGGGGGACCGATCTGATTGACTCCAAGAAATTAATTACAAGTGATTTGAAATAATTCTCTTCAAGCACATGCAGCAATATTCTCTAATGTTTAGGAATAATCACCACTTCTCCAAAATCACAGTCTCCTCATCATTTGGTTGTTTAGAATAATTTTCATGCCTTGAAAATGGCCTCCTACCCCCCTTTTAAATAAGAAAATTAGCCTAAAATAGGCTAAAACAAAAGAATATAATAATAGGCCTTTTTAATAGATTACATCTCATCATAACCCCTTGGCCATTTTTCAATTTTGGCCTTACATAAAATTTTTGGGGCTTAATAATTAACAAAAAAACCTATTTTAATAAGGTGGTGGGTAGTTTATTCAAACATAAACAAAATGTTTGTTAGATATATAACAAACTCAAAACATGGCAAATTGGCAAAGGTCTTTTGGTCAGAGTCGACTATTTGGGGGTTCAAACCCCATCGACGCCCGACCCTCTTTCCAACCAACTAGGTGGCATTAAAAGTTTAAATTAAACATTTGTTATAGTGGTTTTGAAGCTTCCCAATGGTACAAAGGAAGCTTACCAATAGTACAATGGCTACCGACCAGATCTTAGAGATTGGTGGTTGCAGGTTCAACCCTGCCGACCACCAAAATACTTTTACATATATATATATTTTTATTTTTATTTTATTTTATTGTATTATTTTTATTAAATCAATTAAATTTTTTTTTCCATCTCATCATCTCAAACTTTGATCAGGCATATCTTTCGCATACGAGTTTCATTTTTGACGAAATGAATGCCATTGGAAAGCTCTCAATGATATCTTCAATTTGAAATCCATTGTTGAGCACTTTTGAGATGATTATTTTTTCAACTTTTGATGACCTCTATACCTGGTTGGACCAAACTTTGAATGGATGCTGATTATTGGAGTTTTGGAGATACTTCAATTTTGACAAAAATATCCCCCAGATCAAGCCTCCCCACTGAGAAGCTTTCAGACCACCAAAAGTTTGGATTACTTGGAAAGCAAGTGAGGCTATTTTTCCCTCACTTTACCAATCTCTATCCATTTTACCTTGCTTGGATGCATCCCCTTCAATCCCACTTGGAGGTATTCAACTGGTCCTCTTCATGAAGTTCTAACATTCCTATTTAGGATAACATCTTCTGGCAATTCTAACATATACTCTAGTGAAAGATCATCAATTGATGGAACCTTAACACTGATGTCTTCATCCAAGATCATTGGAGGCTCATAAAACTTTAGATTTTGAACATTGACAATTGAGTAAATTTGCATGTATGGAGGAAGATTAAGGCAGAAGGCATTGGTACCAATCTTTTGCAAGATTTCAAAAGGACCATACCTGATAGGCTTGAGCTTCCTTCCTTCACCTTGCATTCTTTCCTAACTGATATGTAACCAAACTCTATCACCAACTTGGAACTAATGATCGATGTGATGCTTATCATGATGAGCCTTGTATTTTGCTTGGCTCTAGTCAAACTGTGCTTCTACTACATGATGGATTTCATATACCTTCTAGATGAACTTCAAAGCCCTTTTTGCATCGTGGCATCCATCAATAATGTCTTCCTTTCCAAAAGAAAAATCTATCGGTCTCTTAGGAAAATAACTGAAACAAGTCTCAAAAGGAGACCTCTTTGTAGAAGAGTGTGCTGCATGGTTGTAAGCATGTTGCACATAGTGAAGATTGTCATCCCACAGCTTAGGATGCTTGCTACAATAACCTCTAAGTAGATGCACAACTGTACTATTCACTACCTCTGTTTGTCCGTCAGTCTACAGATATAAGGTTGTACTCTTCTTCAGCTTGGTGTCCATAAGTCCCCACAAAAATGACCAAAATTCCCCCAAGAATTGAGAATCTTAATTTGATACAATAGAAGAGGATAACCCAAAATGAACCCATACATTTTGAAAGTACAAATGAGCTATTAGTTTAGAAGTGACTTGCTTCTTATAAGGCATTAAAATACACATTTTTTTGAACCGATCAACTACCACATACATATAATCATGACCCTTTCTAGACATAGGTAAACCCCCACAAAGTCCATAGACACACTTTTCCATGGACAGGATGGTACAGGTCATGGTGCATACAAACCCAATTTCCTATTACTTGGTTTGATGGTTGCACACATGACACATCCTTTTATATACTTGGTGATAGTTTCCTACATACGAGGCCAGTAACAATATTTTTGGAATTGAGCTAATGTCTTACTTACCCTGAAATGTCCTGCCACCAAAGAGGTGTGTGCTTAACAGATTATATGTGCCTATTCATCTTTAGGAATGCATAATTTCCCTAAGTGATATAATAAGCTACCCTGCACATAGTAATCTTTCTCTTCCACATGTTTAGCTTGGATTAAATCTACATAGATATTCTTAAAGTCCCCATCATTAGCATATTGTTCCTAAAAAATTTCATGAACCATAGAACTATTTTGAAGGATTATCAAGGCATTCTGAATAGGAGGTCTAGAGAGCATATCTGCTACTTTGTTATGGGAACCCTTTGGTCTAATGATGCCCTTAACTTTTTGTTATCTGCCAATTGTTCTTTCACTATCTTTGTCAACTCCATATTTGTCAACCTTGTAGGAATCTCTTCTTCTCCTTTAGACATGGCTGGTTGATCAAATTGGTACTTCAAAACACCACTATTACTTTCACAAGAACTTTCTTGCTCTGATACCACTTGATGCAGCAGGGTAGGTGAAAGCTATTTATAACACAATAAGAGTTAAAAACTTAAGAGGTTTAGGCACTCTAGCCTATTAACCATGTCAATACTTCAAGGATCTAGTTTGTTAAGACAATCTTCAAGGCTCCTAAAATGAAGGCTTTTGTTTATAAACTTTAAAATAGTTAGGTTCAATTACAATTCAATACCCTTACTCCACAAAATCTCTTGCAAGATTTCAAAAGGACCATACCTGATAGGCTTGAGCTTCCTTCCTTCACCTTGCATTCTTTCCTAACTGATATGTAACCAAACTCTATCACCAACTTGGAACTAATGATCGATGTGATGCTTATCATGATGAGCCTTGTATTTTGCTTGGCTCTAGTCAAACTGTGCTTCTACTACATGATGGATTTCATATACCTTCTAGATGAACTTCAAAGCCCTTTTTGCATCGTGGCATCCATCAATAATGTCTTCCTTTCCAAAAGAAAAATCTATCGGTCTCTTAGGAAAATAACTGAAACAAGTCTCAAAAGGAGACCTCTTTGTAGAAGAGTGTGCTGCATGGTTGTAAGCATGTTGCACATAGTGAAGATTGTCATCCCACAGCTTAGGATGCTTGCTACAATAACCTCTAAGTAGATGCACAACTGTACTATTCACTACCTCTGTTTGTCCGTCAGTCTACAGATATAAGGTTGTACTCTTCTTCAGCTTGGTGTCCATAAGTCCCCACAAAAATGACCAAAATTCCCCCAAGAATTGAGAATCTTAATTTGATACAATAGAAGAGGATAACCCAAAATGAACCCATACATTTTGAAAGTACAAATGAGCTATTAGTTTAGAAGTGACTTGCTTCTTATAAGGCATTAAAATACACATTTTTTTGAACCGATCAACTACCACATACATATAATCATGACCCTTTCTAGACATAGGTAAACCCCCACAAAGTCCATAGACACACTTTTCCATGGACAGGATGGTACAGGTCATGGTGCATACAAACCCAATTTCCTATTACTTGGTTTGATGGTTGCACACATGACACATCCTTTTATATACTTGGTGATAGTTTCCTACATACGAGGCCAGTAACAATATTTTTGGAATTGAGCTAATGTCTTACTTACCCTGAAATGTCCTGCCACCAAAGAGGTGTGTGCTTAACAGATTATATGTGCCTATTCATCTTTAGGAATGCATAATTTCCCTAAGTGATATAATAAGCTACCCTGCACATAGTAATCTTTCTCTTCCACATGTTTAGCTTGGATTAAATCTACATAGATATTCTTAAAGTCCCCATCATTAGCATATTGTTCCTAAAAAATTTCATGAACCATAGAACTATTTTGAAGGATTATCAAGGCATTCTGAATAGGAGGTCTAGAGAGCATATCTGCTACTTTGTTATGGGAACCCTTCTTATACTTAATTACCAAATTAAACTATTGTAGAAAACCCATCCACCTAAAGTGCCTAATTTTTTGCAACTTAGATTGTGAGTGCAAATACTAAAGTGGCTGGTGATCAGTGTGGATTACAATTTCTTTTTCGATTAATTAATGTTTCTATTTTTTAATACTCTGAACTAAAGCATACATTTCCTTATCATAAGTAGGATAGTTACTTACTACTACTGAAAAAGTTTTAGAGTCATAGCAAACTGGTTTACCTCCTTGCATTAATATAGCTCCCATGGCAAACCCGCTCACATCTATCTCAATCTCAAATGGTTGACGTAAATCAGGTAGAGTCAAAACTGGTGTAGTGCTCAACTTTTCCTTTAAAGTGTCGAAAACCTTCTTTTGTGGAACTCCCTACTGAAAAGTTTCCTTGGTACTGGTTAGTGCATGCAACGGTGATGCAATATAAAAGAAGTTTGCAACTAACTTCCTCCAGTACTGGACTAAACCTAAAAAGCTCTTGACTTCTGTAACTATACTTGGCTTAGGCCATTTTACAATACATTTAACCTTCACAGGGTCTACTTTTAATTGACCATTTCCTGCAACATAGCCTAAGTACACTAAAGATGTCTTTGCAAATTGACATTTTGACATCTTTACATAGAGTTTTTCTTTTATCAATACATCAAGTACTTTCTTTACCTGAATTACATGATCATCACAAGACTTGCTGAATACAAGAATATCTTCTAAATTGACTATGAAAAAATCATCAATAAAAGGACGAAAGACATCATTCATGACTCTCATGAATGTAGCTAGTGCATTACAAAGCCCGAATGGCATAATCAACCACTCATAAAGTCCCTATTTTTTCTTAAAAGCAGTTT